>SJYX01020283.1:95101-112010 GCA_006410675.1 Oreotragus oreotragus
CTTTATTGTGCCCCTTTCTGCATGAAATGTTCCCTTGGTATCTGTAATTTTCTTGAAGAGATCTCTAGTCTTTTCCATTGTATTGTTTTCCTCTATTTCTTTGCAATAATATCTGAGGAAAGCTTTCTTACCTCTCCTTGCTATTCTCTGGAACTCTGCATTCAAATGGGTATATCTTTCCTTTTCTCTTTTTCTTTTCACTTCTCTTCCTTTCTCAGCTATTTGTAAGGCCTCCTCAGACAACTATTTTGCCTTTTTGCATTTTTTTTTCCTTATGGATATTCTTGATTACTGCTTCTTGTACAATGTAATAAACCTCTGTCCATAGTTTATCAGGCACTCTATCAGATCTAATCCCTTGAATCTATTTGTCGCTTCTACTGCATAATTGTAAGGAATTTAATTTAGGTCATACCTGAATGGTCTAGTGGTGTTCCCTACTTTCTTCAATTTAAGTCTGAATTTGGCAGAAGGGAGTTCATGATCTGAGCCACAGTCAGCTACCCGTCGTTTTTGCTGACTGTAATAGAGCTTCTCCAACTTTGGCTGTAAAGTTTATAATCAATCTGATTTCAGTATGTGGTGTCCATATTGGTGAAGTCCACGTGTAGAGTCTTCTCTTGTGTTGGTGGAAGAGGGTGTTTGCTATGACCAATGCATTCTCTTGGAAAAACTCTATTAGCATTTGCCTTACTTCATTATGTACTCCATGACCACATTTGCCTGTTACTCCAGGTGTTTCTTGACTTCCTACTTTTGCATTCCAGTCCCCTATAATGAAAAGGACATCTTTTTTGGGTGTTAGTTCTTGAAGGCCTTGCAGGTCTTCATAGAACCGTTCAGCTTCAGCTTATTCAGCATTACTGGCAGGGGTATAGATTTGGATTTCTGTTTTATTGAATGGTTTGCCTTGGGAACAAACATAGCTCATTCTGCATTTTTGAGATTGTATCCAAGTACTGCATTCTAGACTCTCTCTCTCTCTCTCTCTTTTTTTTTTTTTTACTATTAGGCCTACTCCATTTCTTCTAAGTGATTTTTGCCCACAGTAGTAGATATACTGGTCATCTGAGTTAAATTCACCCATTCCAGTCCATTTTAGTTCACTGATTCCTAAAATGTCAATGTTCACTCTTGCCATTTCCTGTTTGACCACTTCCAATTTGCCTTGTTTCATGGACCTAACATTCCAGATTCCTATGCAATATTGCTCTTTACAGCATCAGACTTTACTTCCATCACCAGTCACATCCAAAGTTGGGTATTGTTTTTGCTTT
Source organism: Oreotragus oreotragus (assembly GCA_006410675.1). NCBI lineage: Eukaryota > Metazoa > Chordata > Mammalia > Artiodactyla > Bovidae > Oreotragus > Oreotragus oreotragus. The sequence continues at coordinate 96,379 of SJYX01020283.1, forward strand.
GGCTCCATCTCTTCATTCTTTCTGGAGTTTTTTTCTTTGGAGATGTCTACTAGCATATTGGGCATCTACGGACCTGGGGAGTTCATCTTTCAGTGTCTTATCTTTTTGCCTTTTCATACTGTTTCTTCACTATAGAAGCAGCTGCTTGGTACTGGAGTGATTCTGTGCAGATTGCCCACATCCAAGGGCAAAGGATAAACACAGAAAGAAAGACAGTAGGAGGGGCGAAATCATGAAATTGCAGTTAGAATCAAACTCTATACAAACCAGAGATGCTCAGAGGGCTTAATCAAAACTTGGGCACACCAGGACCCAGAGAGACTAAGACAGAGCTGTGTTTGAGTGTCTACTATGGAATACAGGCCAGCAATGGACTTCTTCAGGGGCAGGGGCTCTAGGTGCAGTAGACCTGGGTATGGCATAAGCACTCGTGAAGGAAGTCACCATTAACCCCACCGTAGAGCCACCAGAACTTACACAAGACTGGGGAAACAGACTCTTGGAGGGCACAAACAAAACCTTGTGCCCACCAGCACCCAGGAAAAAGGAGGAGTGACCCCATAAGAGACAACTCAGACTTGCCTGTGCATGCCCAGGAGTCACTGTTGGAGGCATGGGCCGGTGATGGCCTGCTGAAGGGTTGGGGGCACTGAGTTCAGCAGTGTGTGCATGGGACCATTTGAAGGAAGTTGCCATTATCTTCATTAACTCCACCATAGTTTGTCCTCAGATCCAATAACAGGCTGGCCCTTCAATAGAAAATTGGATTAAAGGTTTACTGAATATGGCCCTGCCCATCAGAACAAGATCCAGTTTCCTCCTCAGTCTCTCCCATCAGGAAGCTTCCATAAGCCTCTTATCCTTCTTCATCAGAGGGCAGACAGAATGAAAACCACAATCACAGAAAACTAATCAATCTGATCTTATGGACCACAGCCTTGTCTAACTCACTGAAACGATGAGCCATGCCGTGCAGGGCCACCCCAGACTGACTGGTCATGGTGGAGAGTTCTGACAAAATGCGGTCCACTGGAGAAGGGAATGGCAAACCTTTCAGTATTCTTGCCTTGAGAACTCCATGAACATATGAAAAGAAAGGAAAAGCCCACTGAAATAGAACAAAGGAAGGTCCGAGGACCAGAGTGTGGACCTCAGGTAAAACAAACAGCCCTCCTGACTTGTCCAATTTCCACAGGGCAGGCTCAGTGGGGAGGAGACAAATGTATAAAAGGAGGAAGCCTGGAAGTATAGAAGCCTTTCTTCTCTTTGTCTTTCGTGTTGGCCTGCCCTAACTCCTTGAGGGTATACTATCCTTTGTTTTCCCTAATAAAACTGAGCTGTAACACTGATTCATCCCTTGCTTCAAATTTTTCCCATGGTGAGATAGAACTGAGGAAATTACACACTCCCCTGACATTCACTACTGAGTTAAGCTGCTCTTCTACTTTCCTCTTCCACTCTCCTGGACAAGACTGGTCCTATCTTAATTAGACTTAAATTCTCATAGCCTTTCTTCCTATTTAATTTTTAAGTCAATCCATTTTTTTATACAGTATGTCTATAGTCAACTCATTCATTAAATATAGCATACTTATATAAATTTAAAGTGGCATGTTGTGAATCAGTTGATGTTTATTCTACATAAAAAGTTTTCTTAATTTCTCTCTATGATTTCTAAAGTTTTACCTACTAAAACAAAACATTTATTGTAGTCCACCCTGCATACCTGAAATAAATTATGATTTGATCACTGCCAAAGGAAGGGAAAAAAAAATATGAAGCTGCATCCTGATTAACAGTAAGTGAAAAATGAAGTTGCTCAATTGTGTCCAACTGTTTGCAACCCCATGGACTGTAGCCTGCCAGGCTCCTGTGTCCATGAGATTTTCCAGGCAAGAGTGGGCTGCCATTTCCTTCTCCAGATTAATAGTAAATGATAGAATAATTTTCCAGTACTTTTATTGTGAGAAAATATATGTAATGTGATCTTTAACACTTTAGCCATTTAAGTATATGTGTCTATGGAAGTACAGTCACTTTGTTGTGCAACTTTCACCACTATCCACCTCTAAAACTTGGCTCAGTTCAGTTCAGTTGCTGAGTCATGTCAGACTGTTTGCAATCCCATGGGCTGCAGCACACCAGCTTCCTTGTACTTCACCAACTCCCAGAGATTGCTCAAACTCATATTCATTTAGTCAGTGATGCCATCAAAACATCTCATACTCTGTCATCCTGTTCTTCTATTTTAAAATACAAATGAATATAAAATTGTATTGACCTATTTGACCTTTATGTGATGCAGGGAGAGAAGGGAAACACATTTAATTTAAAAAATATTTAAATCTTTTAATCACAACGACTCACAATTTAATTTTAACAGTTTGAACAAGCAACCATCACTAGTTCTACCACTGTAATGATAAAACAGCCAAAAAGAGATATGTTTTTTATGGAAAGATTATTTCACCACTGTCAAAGAAGTGATTATACAGATATAAACAGAAATAATGCAACACCTTACAATTTAAGATTCATACATAAATATTAATTATAGAAAAAAGCAATTTAAAACAAAATGTACAAAATGATTCATTCATTTTGCAGATGGTTTCCAATTCAAAGTGAATTACTGCCAAGACATATATAAAAATTTAAAATAAAAATCAGTATATGTAATTTAAAAGTTTTCCAAATCTTTGGTTGTTATTTATGAAATAAAAATTACAATTTTCCAGTTTTTATAGACAAATTGCTATATATTATGTATATGTTCAATATATGATAATTTGATAACTTTTTATGTCTGATCTAAAATCCCAGATTTTAAAAATAATTTCTCTTAATCCTTCTAGTTTCACTTTCTTCTACAGTATAAATATTATATTTTCAACCTATAAAATATAGCATATATATTTGAGTTTCAGTATAGAAGCATTATTTTTTAACTTTTATTTTATGTTGGAACATAGTTACAATATTGTGTTAGTTTCATATGTATAGCAAAGTGAGTCAGTTATACATATACATGTATCTATTCTTTTTCAAATTCTTTTCCTATTTATGTTATTATAAAATATTTAGCAGAGTACACTTGCTCTACAATAGGTTCTTATTGGTTATTTATTTTAAATATAGTAGTGTGCACATATCTATCCCAAACTCCCATTTTTAAAATGCAAAGTATGAATACTATCTGGAATGCTATCTGGATTCTATCTGGAAAGCCTGAGGAAAGAGATGTCAAGGCTTGACTGGAGAATCCCAGGGATGGGGGAGCCTGGTGGGCTGCGGTCTATGGGGTCGCACAGAGTCGGACACGACTGAAGCGACTTAGGTTCCCATTTTTAAAATGCAAAGTATGAATACTATCTGGAATGCTATCTGGATTCTATCTGGAAAGCCTGAGGAAAGAGATGTCAAGGCTTGACTGGAGAATCCCAGGGATGGGGGAGCCTGGTGGGCTGCGGTCTATGGGGTCGCACAGAGTCGGACATGACTGAAGCGACTTAGCAGCAGCAGCAGAATATTAAAAGCCATTTCCCCAGAATGCTTCGCTCATTTACAAGCTTCTTCCTATTTTTTCTAAAATACTATGTTAGGTGAAAAACTGAAAGTGTTAGTGACTCAGTCGTGTCTGAATCTTTGTGATGTTATGGACTGTCGCCATCAGGTTCCTCTGTCCGTGGAATTCTCCAGGCAAGAATACTGCAGTAGAATCAAGGGATTGAACCCTTGTCTCCTGCATTGTAGGCAGATTCTTTACAGTCTGAGCCACAAGGAAGCACACCTTAGAAAAATGATCACATTTTTAAAATTGAAATTAAAAAGTTACTCTCCAAAACGAGAAGTGTTCATATTGAATATCCCATTATCTGCTATATTGGTTAGATTTAGTCAGGAAAGCACAAACCAGTCCAAGTATTCCAGACATTAAGAGACTGAATGCAGGCGATTCATGACTTACACAACCACTGGAGAACTGGAAGGAGTAAATGTCCAGGAGACTCTGAAAAAGTAGAGAAGTACAAGAGATGCAGGCAAGCTGTTCCTGAAGAGTTCAGCTGCTCAAACCATTGAAATGAGTGATATTGCTGAGGATGGAAGGGACATTTTGGTAAAGCCGAAAGTTGGCTGCTGACTGCATCCGTGGGCCTGTTCACAGTTTCCACTGGTGAATAATTACTTTGGATTACCTTCCAACTTCCAAATCTTGCATGTGTATCTCTCATTAGGAGAATCTAAACTGGAACTCTAATATATAGAAATGAATGCAAAAAATGCAAAGGCCATTTAGCACCTTTCTATGAGAAGAAACTTCTATGTTTGTAGATTGAAGATGTAAAAAAGTCTATGTCGGTAGATTTAAGATGTAAAAAAATGTCTTTCCTAAGCCTTCCAAAGCAATGAAAAGCAACCTTAGATTTTCCTAAGATTATTTGAATTGCTTATTTAATATTTGAGTAACTGTTTAACAATGGTTGTCACTCAAATTTATTTCCAATGTAAGTAGTTATGTCATGAATTCAGAGGAAAACTTTTAGTAATTGGCAGAACATATCACAAGCATGTGATTTTGCTCTGTACCCTTTTGTTTTGATAAATTATAACTATGAGTTGACTACAGGCTGAGTCTTATGAGTCTTCTTGCCTATGTACATGCTCAGTCACTTCAGTAATGTCCAGCTCTTTGTAACCTTAGGGAATGTAGGCTCTTCTTCTATAGGGTTCTCCAGGTAAGAATACTGGAGTGGGTTGCCATGCCCTCCTCCAAGGGGTCTTCCCTACCCAGGGATCAAACCTGTGTCTTTTGTGGCCCTTCCATTGCAGGCGGATTCTTTACTACTGAACCACTGGGGAAGTCCATGAGCTGTCTCTTATACACATCTAGATGTGTATAAGAGACAGCCCACTCCAGTGTTCTTGCCTGGAGAATCCCACGGATGGGGGAGCCTGGTGGGCTGCTGTCTATGGGGTCGCAGAGTCAAACATGACTGAAGCAACTTAGTAGCAGCAACACCAGCATCGCAAGCATTTGGATGGCAAGGAGATCCAACCAGTCCATCCTAAAGGAGATCAGTCCTGGGTGTTCATTGTAGAGACTGATATTGGAGCTGAAACTCCAATACTTTGGCCACCTGATGCAAAGAGCTGACACATTGGAAAAGACCCTGATGCTGGGAAAGATTGAGGGCAGAAGGAGAAGGGGATGACAGAGGAAGAGATGGTTGGATGGCATCACCAACTCAATGGAGATGAGTTTGGGTGGGCTCCAGGAGATGGACAGGGAGGCCTGGTATGCTGCAGTTCATGGGGTCGCAAAGAGTCAGACATGACTGAGTGATTGAACTGATGATCACAAGCATTAGGAGTATAATGAATTCAGAGGTTCTAGATAGGTGGTAGAGATGGAGAAGTAAAACAAATTTTACAAAACCGCCTTATGAATGACAAGGTAAATTTGTGTAGAGAGTGCCAGGAGAGCAAAAAAATAGTCATATGTAATTACCACCAAATAAGTAAGATATCAAATAGTATGCAGATAATGAGGCTGATTTTGCCAAATAAAACTTAGTTTCAGTATATTCTGCTTGATAATGAGCTGTTTGATATGTACCCGCAGGACTGAGCTTAAGCACAGCTCAATTTGCATTCAACAATGAAAATTTTCAGGATGAGAAAATGAGGAAAATTTGAAAAGATTACTTTGATTTTTATCAAAAAGTTTATGGGAGGGAGGAAGAAGGGGGGTTCAGGATGGGGAATACGTGTATACCTGTGGCAGATTCATGTTTATGTATGGCAAAACCAATACAATTTTGTAAAGTAATTAATCTCCAAGTAAAATAAATAAATTTATATTTAAAAAAAGTTTAAGGTTTCAAATCATTCATTGACACTAACTAGTAAGATAGGCTTGCCAGGTGGCACAGTGGTAAATAATCTGCCTGTCAATATAGGAGACAAAAGAGCTGTACTTTCAATCTCTGTGTCGCGAAGATCTCCAAATGGCAACCCACCCCAGTATTCTTTCCTGGAAAATTCCATGGACAGAGGAGCCTAGCAGGCTACAGTCCATGAGGCTGCAGAGTCAGACACGACAGTGACTGAGCACACACACACATAAGCATGCGACTAGTAAAACAGATGAAATTCTCCTTATTTACACACAGACTTCAGGTACTCTGCACAGAGTAAGATAATCACCTGGAATCGGGTTCAACTAGCATCTATACATCAGTTATGATGCTTCAGAGTGTCAAAAACATTACATGAACATCCATTTAATTCATTTGACATCAAGGTCACTATATATAGAACAAAACAATAATGTGTGTATTGCTCTGTTAGTATGCGAAATATGTGTGTGTGCTCTTATTACCCACAGTCGGCCAAGTCCTCCCTCAACTCCTGTTTTGACTTCTAAGTCTAGAACACATTAACTTTCTTCTTTACTTTCAACACTCTATTAAGCTTGTAGCTATTTGTAGCTATTTCCCTTTCACATGTTAAACATAAGGTTTGTGGTGCAAGTTGGACCTCCCTAGATCAATCTTTTCACTAGACGAAGCCATCATTTTAATATCAGAATTTGCATGATAACAAAATGTTATACTTTCGCTAGAACTCCAGGCACGTTAAGAGTTTTAATAATTCAATATATTTTAAACGATCTTAATGTTCAGGATCCACTAGACCACATCTACTTTCAGTCTATCTCAGGTCATCCTTTCTACATTGTTACCACAGATTAAGTTGAGTTGATGGCGGGCTTGTGTGCAGAGATCTACTGGGAAGAGCTCTGAGTAGCTCTATGAAGAAGTAGGGAAAGTCATGTAGGGAGGACAGCAGAGAAAGAAGGTCACTTGTGAAGGCCACCAGGGAAATCTGATGTTGAGATAACCTTTCCAAGATAACTCAGACTGAGGCAAGGAGGCCAGCCTTTCATAGACCTGAATCAGCTAATCATTGGCAGAGGCTGCCTGCATGCACTCAAGGTTATTAGCACAGCAGATCTTACTGCTGTCCTATTAAAAGCCTGTTTACAAGGGTGGCCAAGGGTGGCCTCTGTTTCACTTCTGGAAAGAATCCTCCTTCAATCTAGGAGACCTGGGTTTGATGCCCAGGTCAGGAAGATCCCCTGGAGAAGGAAATGGCACCCCACTCCAGTATTCTTGCCTGGGAAATCCCATGGACAGAGAAGCCTGGTGGGCTACACTCCATGCAGCTGCAATAGAGTCGGGTATGACATAACGAGTTAACAAGAAGCCACCACCCTATCTGATAAAAGCAGTCCACTGTGCCTATACTATTCATATACACAGTATGATTTGGGAACCCTGTTTTTCTTCTGAGAGTTTGGAATTTTGGTTCCTGCAAAGCAGAGGGTGTCTATATGATCAGTCCTCAGTAAAAGCCCTGGGCCTTTAGCCTCTAATTAACTTGCCTGGTAGGCAATGTTGCACATGTGTTGTTGCAACTCATTGCTGGGCAAAAGGAGCACTTCCTTTGTGACCCCTGGGAGAAGGCTTTTAGAAGTTTGTATCTGTTTTCCTCTGAATTTTGCTTTCTGTGCCTTTTTCCTTTGGTGATTTTGCTCTGTACCCTTTTGTTTTGATAAATTATAACTATGAGTTGACTACAGGCTGAGTCTTATGAGTCTTCTTGCCTATGTACATGCTCAGTCACTTCAGTAATGTCCAGCTCTTTGTAACCTTAGGGAATGTAGGCTCTTCTTCTATAGGGTTCTCCAGGTAAGAATACTGGAGTGGGTTGCCATGCCCTCCTCCAAGGGGTCTTCCCTACCCAGGGATCAAACCTGTGTCTTTTGTGGCCCCTCCATTGCAGGCGGATTCTTTACTACTGAACCACTGGGGAAGTCCATGAGTCTTCTTAGTGAACCATCAAACCTAGGGAGTGGTCCTGAGGATCATCAAAACCCCACAGAAGAGAGCTTAAATTAGCACAAGGCAACTCCCTGTGGCAAAGGACAATTCCCAGTAAAGAGGCTTTGAACCATTTGAAGCTTATGCCTCCATTTATGTGGAGTATATCAAATTCAAGCAGAGGACATAGATGGAAAGTCATTGTATCCAATATTGTGAATATCTGGTCTACTCAGATCCACATGCCTTTTCTCTCCCTTGTGGCCCATGTATGGAGAACAATCCCAGAATTCTAGTTAGTCTTGTTTCCTGGAGCACCTACAAAAGACAGCCTAATTGATGGAAGGATAATCTCTATCGAGGCAGACGAAGTCAAGAGCATAACTGAGATTTGTTAACTCCCTCCTTTTTATCAAAGTCTCTCAAATTCTGCTCACATGTTCCTTATTTAGTCACTTTGTTAAGTGGAAATCACCCAGAAATTCTTCCCTAAGGGTTCCAAATTCCTCGGTCTTATGTGTTTCTTAAACAGTGCCTCCTACAATATCTATTCCCTTTAAAACAAAACAAAAACAAAAAAATAAAGTATAGGACAACCAAAAAATTCATTGGTAGATAATTTGACCTCCAGAACTATTTTTCTTTGCTCCTATTCTATGATAGCAATGTTACCTGCTCTTTGTGTCCAGAACAAATTACCCTCATCAGTAAAGCAGTTTTTTATTTGCCTGATCACCTCTTGTAATGAGGAGTCTGAAGTGATAGAACAGCAGTTATATTGAAGTGCCTGCTTCTATTTGGAGTCCTAAGTCACTAAGTGGAGATACAAATAAATTGTAGAGGTGTTAATAACTATTTGTTGGATAAAATCAAAGGGAAAGAATTAATGAATTAACAAATGATTGCTGACACTTTCCCATGTGCAGACAGTGAGGAAGGGAGGTCAAAAATGAAGAACTAACAATGAGTAATCTATATATAAATTATATTGATAAGTACAATCCTTCCTACATTTTTTTTCTTTTTGGAGAGAAATACAATTTAAAAAATGAAAATTTCAGTGCTACCAGGTGGTATCAGAAATTATACATCTCTGTTGTTATGGAAAACTGTATTCTCTACCCACTCTGTTGACCTTTTTTTCCCCTTGATTCAGCCATATGTCTTTAATATGCAAGTTGGTGACTGAATAGAGAAAATCCAACTGCACAAAAGGTTTGAATTTTTAGTTTAAAGTGATGAAGTATAATGTACCTGCTTAGCCATGTTGTAAGGGATAAGTTGCCGTTTCTTCACTTTTCTGTGATTTTTTATCTCTTTAGAAGAACCTGTACATCTGCCTTGAAAAAAAATTTTTGGAGGGATTGATATCTAGATATCTACTGTTTGTAACATATAATGTAGCTTCTGTAATCATGCTGATATAAAAACAATAACTTTTCTACTTGTATTTGGTTTGAGTTTTGTCAGGGATTCCCCTGGTGGCTCAGAGGTTAAAGCGTCTGCCTCCAATGCGGGAGACCTGGGTTCGATCCCTGGGTCGGGAAGATCCCCTGGAGAAGGAAATGGCAACCCACTCCAGTATTCTTGCTTGGAGAATCCCATGGACTGAGGACTTGGTGGGCTGCAGTCCACGGGGTCACAAAGAGTGGGACATGACTGAGTGACTTTACTTGAGCTTTGTCAGCTCTCCACAGTAATATAATATGGAAAACATCTATGAAAAATTGCCTTACCAAAAAAAAGAAAAAAATTGTTTTAGAGATGCCATCCATTATTGTTTTCTTCATTCTAATATGTTAGAGAATCTTGCTATTTTCTTATACCCAAATTTTAATTATTACTGCTAGTTCCCTATTCTAAAACTGAATCCTTAATACACAGGGACTAGAAGCTACTATTCCCCTCATAATATATAGTAAAATCAATCAATTGCAAATGCAGATTTCTTCACAAGCATTGAGTATATACTGTAAAAATTTGCTGAATATTTCCAAATATGATCTATGATCACCATAAAATCTACTTCAGAGGATATTTAATAATTGCAAATAAGTAGTTCTCAATCCATAGACATGAGTTTGAGCAAACTCAGGAAGACAGTGAAGTACAGGGAAGCCTGGGCGTGCTGCAGTTCATGGAGTCACAAAGAGTCCGACACAACTGAAGGATTGAACAACAACAATGTTCTCAATCCAAGGCAACTACCATGCACACCTGTGAAAACACGTATGACAAAAGACATCTGGAGAAGTTTTAAATTGCCGTGACTGCAGTGTGTACTGCTAGAGCCTACAGGTATATGGCAGATATGTTACAAGCATCCTCTCAGGAGGGGAGCCCCTCTCAACCAAGAATATGATGACGTGATTGATGTGCTCAGTTGTGTTCAATTCTTTGTGACCCCACAGACTATGGCTCGCCAGGTTCCTCGGTCCATGGGATTTCCCAGGCAAGAAAACTGGACTGGGGTGTCATTTCCTGCTCCAGGGTATCTTCTCAACCCAGAAATTGAACCTGAGTCTCTTGCATCTCCTACGTTGGCATGTGGATTCTTTACCACTAGCACCACCTGGGAAGCCCTTCTTTGTGACCCCATAGACTGTAGCCTATCAGGCTCTTCTGTCCATGGAATTCTCCAGACAAGAATATGGGGGTGGGTAGCCATTTCCCTTCTCCAGGGGATCTTCCCAACCCAGGGATCAAACCCTGGTCTTCAGCATTGCAGACAGATTCATTACCGTCTGGACCATGAGGGAAGCCCCAGCCAAGAATATTCCAGTCCAAAACAGCAACTGTACTGAAGTTGATAGCATTTGTTTCAGATATTCTCATATTAATAAAAAGATGGAAGTTTAATGGAAAATGCCAACTTTAATGGAATTAATAAATGAATCTTAATAATAGCCCTGCTATTGATAAGGTATTTTGAAGTTTTCTTTTGGTTTACATTTTTGTTTATTTATCTTTTAAACCTATTTCTTTCACAGTATTCTGAGTTTATTCTGATGATATTAAGAAGCATCCTTTGTTTACCAAACTCCAATTTGACTTAAGGGTAACAAAGAAGATGTTTGAAATTGCATGTCATTATTTTAGACTTTCCAGGTGATGTTACTGGTAAAGAACCGACCTGCCAGTGCAGGGGACTTAAGAAACATGGGTTTGATCTCTGGATCAGGAAGATTCCTTGGAGGAGAGCATGGCAATTCACTCCAGTATTCTTGCTTGGAGAATTCCATGAACAGAGGAGCCTGGTGAGCTACAGTCCATAGGATCACAGAGTTGGACATGACTAAAACAATTTAGCATGCACCATCATTATTTTATAAAGTTCAAATTTCTCATTAATTAAAAAATACACTAGAATAAATATTTTATTGCATCTTTTAATTTACATTTTCTTTTTTATTTCTATCACTTTAAAATGCAAATGTTGTTTTCTACTGTATTGTTTCTATTCTTGAAGCAATATTGGAAAGCATTATTAATGCTCAGTTTGTGTGATAAATGGTACATTCAGACTAATTTATGTACAGTCAAGTAAACCAAGTACTAAAATTAAAAACAAAATAAAACAATAAATCACCCCCATTAATTTAGTAGGCAAACTGGAATATGCAGAAGTTTATTGAGTATTACCTAGGGCTCATAAGTAAGGTAGAATGTTGGTAAGGTTGTAAAACACATGAAAGTAGAGATATTGCTTTAGTTTGAAAGTAACAAGGAAAATTGCAACTGAGTTGTGAAAATTGCTTTCCTTTTAAGTTCCAGAATGTTATATTTCAACTTGACTAATTCTTTATATTTTTAATCAGTTTATTTCTTCTCACCTGATTTCTTCTTTGTTCTTTCCCATAGACAAAGGTCATATTTACAAATCATATTAATGCACTTCACAGATACTATATCTGAGAACAAATTCATTTTAGACATTATTGTGATGAACTCTTTCTTAAGAGATAGTAGTAATTTTTCCTTTCTTTAAAACAGAAATATATAAGTAACAAACATATTCCCACTTATTTTTACGAAGCAGAAACCTGTAAATCACTGTCAGTTCTAGAAAGCATACATTTGTCCCTAGATACAGCTAATTGTTGATAAGTATCTAGTAATATATTCTGTTTATATAAATCTTTAAGCAGATTCTGGTTAATTTCCATAGTTTAATTTGAGGACCTTTGGGAAAACAATAAATTACAGAAAAGTCCTTTTCATTAATCCTATAAAAGTGCTCACATAGCCAAAGTTGCTATTTTAACTGATGTTTTTGTGCAAACCTATGTGAGCATNGATCCCCTGGAGAAGGAAATGGCAACCCACTCCAGTATTCTTGCTTGGAGAATCCCATGGACTGAGGACTTGGTGGGCTGCAGTCCACGGGGTCACAAAGAGTGGGACATGACTGAGTGACTTTACTTGAGCTTTGTCAGCTCTCCACAGTAATATAATATGGAAAACATCTATGAAAAATTGCCTTACCAAAAAAAAGAAAAAAATTGTTTTAGAGATGCCATCCATTATTGTTTTCTTCATTCTAATATGTTAGAGAATCTTGCTATTTTCTTATACCCAAATTTTAGTTATTACTGCTAGTTCCCTATTCTAAAACTGAATCCTTAATACACAGGGACTAGAAGCTACTATTCCCCTCATAATATATAGTAAAATCAATCAATTGCAAATGCAGATTTCTTCACAAGCATTGAATATATACTGTAAAAATTTGCTGAATATTTCCAAATATGATCTATGATCACCATAAAATCTACTTCAGAGGATATTTAATAATTGCAAATAAGTAGTTCTCAATCCATAGACATGAGTTTGAGCAAACTCAGGAAGACAGTGAAGTACAGGGAAGCCTGGGCGTGCTGCAGTTCATGGAGTCACAAAGAGTCCGACACAACTGAAGGATTGAACAACAACAATGTTCTCAATCCAAGGCAACTACCATGCACACCTGTGAAAACACGTATGACAAAAGACATCTGGAGAAGTTTTAAATTGCCGTGACTGCAGTGTGTACTGCTAGAGCCTACAGGTATATGGCAGATATGTTACAAGCATCCTCTCAGGAGGGGAGCCCCTCTCAACCAAGAATATGATGACGTGATTGATGTGCTCAGTTGTGTTCAATTCTTTGTGACCCCACAGACTATGGCTCGCCAGGTTCCTCGGTCCATGGGATTTCCCAGGCAAGAAAACTGGACTGGGGTGTCATTTCCTGCTCCAGGGTATCTTCTCAACCCAGAAATTGAACCTGAGTCTCTTGCATCTCCTACATTGGCATGTGGATTCTTTACCACTAGCACCACCTGGGAAGCCCTTCTTTGTGACCCCATAGACTGTAGCCTATCAGGCTCTTCTGTCCATGGAATTCTCCAGACAAGAATATGGGGGTGGGTAGCCATTTCCCTTCTCCAGGGGATCTTCCCAACCCAGGGATCAAACCCTGGTCTCCAGCATTGCAGACAGATTCATTACCGTCTGGACCATGAGGGAAGCCCCAGCCAAGAATATTCCAGTCCAAAACAGCAACTGTACTGAAGTTGATAGCATTTGTTTCAAATATTCTCATATTAATAAAAAGATGGAAGTTTAATGGAAAATGCCAACTTTAATGGAATTAATAAATGAATCTTAATAATAGCCCTGCTATTGATAAGGTATTTTGAAGTTTTCTTTTGGTTTACATTTTTGTTTATTTATCTTTTAAACCTATTTCTTTCACAGTATTCTGAGTTTATTCTGATGATATTAAGAAGCATCCTTTGTTTACCAAACTCCAATTTGACTTAAGGGTAACAAAGAAGATGTTTGAAATTGCATGTCATTATTTTAGACTTTCCAGGTGATGTTACTGGTAAAGAACCGACCTGCCAGTGCAGGGGACTTAAGAAACATGGGTTTGATCTCTGGATCAGGAAGATTCCTTGGAGGAGAGCATGGCAATTCACTCCAGTATTCTTGCTTGGAGAATTCCATGAACAGAGGAGCCTGGTGAGCTACAGTCCATAGGATCACAGAGTTGGACATGACTAAAACAATTTAGCATGCACCATCATTATTTCATAAAGTTCAAATTTCTCATTAATTAAAAAATACACTAGAATAAATATTTTATTGCATCTTTTAATTTACATTTTCTTTTTTATTTCTATCACTTTAAAATGCAAATGTTGTTTTCTACTGTATTGTTTCTATTCTTGAAGCAATATTGGAAAGCATTATTAATGCTCAGTTTGTGTGATAAATGGTACATTCAGACTAATTTATGTACAGTCAAGTAAACCAAGTACTAAAATTAAAAACAAAATAAAACAATAAATCACCCCCATTAATTTAGTAGGCATACTGGAATATGCAGAAGTTTATTGAGTATTACCTAGGGCTCATAAGTAAGGTAGAATGTTGGTAAGGTTGTAAAACACATGAAAGTAGAGATATTGCTTTAGTTTGAAAGTAACAAGGAAAATTGCAACTGAGTTGTGAAAATTGCTTTCCTTTTAAGTTCCAGAATGTTATATTTCAACTTGACTAATTCTTTATATTTTTAATCAGTTTATTTCTTCTCACCTGATTTCTTCTTTGTTCTTTCCCATAGACAAAGGTCATATTTACAAATCATATTAATGCACTTCACAGATACTATATCTGAGAACAAATTCATTTTAGACATTATTGTGATGAACTCTTTCTTAAGAGATAGTAGTAATTTTTCCTTTCTTTAAAACAGAAATATATAAGTAACAAACATATTCCCACTTATTTTTACGAAGCAGAAACCTGTAAATCACTGTCAGTTCTAGAAAGCATACATTTGTCCCTAGATACAGCTAATTGTTGATAAGTATCTAGTAATATATTCTGTTTATATAAATCTTTAAGCAGATTCTGGTTAATTTCCATAGTTTAATTTGAGGACCTTTGGGAAAACAATAAATTACAGAAAAGTCCTTTTCATTAATCCTATAAAAGTGCTCACATAGCCAAAGTTGCTATTTTAACTGATGTTTTTGTGCAAACCTATGTGAGCATAAACTTTAAGACCAGTGTTGATCAATAATAACTGATCTCATGTATAATCAGTTCAGTTCAGTTCAGTCACTCAGTAATGTCCGACTCTTTGCGAACCGCTGAACACGCCAGGCCTCTCTGTCCATCACCAACTCCCGGAGTTCACACTCACATCCATCGAGTCAGTGATGCCATTCAGCCATCTTATCCTCTGTTGTCCCTTTCTCCTCCTGACTCCAGTCCCTCCCAGCATCAGAGTCTTTTCCAATGAGTCAACTCTTCACATGAGGCGGCCGAAGTACTGGAGTTTCAGCTTTAGCATGATTCCTTCCAAAGAAATCCCAGGGCTGATCTCCTTCAGAATGGACTGGTTGGATCTCCTTGCAGTCCAAGTGACTCTCAAGAGTCTTCTCCAAGTGGTCTCCAAGACCACAGTTCAAAAGCATCAATTCTTCAGTGCTGAGCTTTCTTTATCGTTCAACTCTCACATCCACACATGACCACTGGAAAAACCATACCCTTAACTAGATGGATCATTGTTGGCAAAGTAATGTCTCTGCTTTTTAATATGCTGTCTAGGTTGGCCATAACTTTCCTTCCAAGGAGTAAGCATCTTTTAATTTCATGGCTGCAATCACAATCTGCACTGATTTTGAAGCCCAGAAAAATAAAGTCAAACACTGTTTCCACTGTTTCCCCATCTATTTCCCATGAAGTGATGGG
>SJYX01020283.1:115924-131803 GCA_006410675.1 Oreotragus oreotragus
TATATTCTATCTTCATTGTGCATATATTTTTCTCAGGGACTTTTGCAGTGAAAGGAAACTAGTTAATAATCAAATTTAAAATAGGTAGTGTTATTTTACATCTCTTATCATAACATTTATTCTTTTTCCCAGCAGCTAGAGGATAAAGAGATGGTTATTTTGTATCTTGACTGAACACATATTTAATAAATTAGGAAATAATTATATTTGATAAAATATATACTGAAAATATTTTAGGAAACAGAAGAATCTAGGGATTTAACGGTGACAATGTAAGTTTTTGTAGATCTGTACTTGATTGAAGGCTTCTCAAGTGGCTCAGTGGTCAAGAATCCACCTGCCAATGCAGGAGACTCAGGTGGGATCCCTGGGTTGGGAAGATACCCTGTAGAAGTATGAGGCACTCCACTCCAGTATTCTTGTCTGGGGAATTCCATAGACAGAGGAGCCTAGCAGGCTACAGTCCATGGGGTCACAAAGAGTCAGAAATGACTGAGCACCTAAGCATGCTGCTGCTGCTGCTAAGTCGCTTCAGTCGTGTCCGACTCTGTGTGACCCCACAGACAGCAGCCCACCAGGCTCCCCCGTCCCTAGGATTCTCCAAGCAAGAACACCGGAGTAGGTTGCCATTTCCTTCTCCAATGCATGAAAGTGAAAAGTGAAAGTGAAGTCACTCAGTCATGTCTGACTCTTGGTGGCCCCATGGATTGCAGCCTACCAGGCTCCTCCATCCATGGTATTTTCCAGGCAAGAGTACTGGAGTGGGGTGCCATTGCCTTTGAACTCACATAATTCATCGAATGAATTCACTGAATTCATTTCAATAAGTAGATTGAAATCAGTCTGGAGGAAGATGTCTAAATACACATTAACAGAGCCTGCCCCATTCAACACTGACTGTGTCAGTTCCTGGAACAGCAATGGTACAATGAATGGATCTGAAGGTGAAACTAAATTGAGATATATTAGAAAATGTATTAGCTGACAGAATCAGGATGTGAAGGAATATTGATGCGTTAGATGGACCAAGGCAAATTGAATGAAATGTAAAGAGAATAAATGTAAAAGATTAAGCTTGGTTTCAAAGAAACAATTATAGGAACATAGAATAAAGAAAATGCATTTTCACACCAGCATATGTGAAAAACATATATGAGTTCTAGGTTACTGTGGCATTTATATGAATCTATTGCATGATGTGAAAACTACAAATTTGATCTTAGAATCTAAACATAAATACAGAAGAAAAAGTGGGGAATTTGATGGCCCCACTGTAATTTCACACTAAAAAATGCATTTAGGTTGAAAAAAATTTTGATACCAGATTTTGAAAGAAATAGTTAAAATAGAATTAATTTTTTAAAATGGAAGGCTCAAGATAATACTTTGCTATACTAAATAAATAATTAAAAAGGAAAAGAAAACTTTTACAAATATTTAAAATGCCTCCTTTGTCAAAGATAAGGTGTCCATATGTGTATGGATTTATCTCTGGGCTTTCTATTTTGTTCCATTGATCTATATTTCTGTCTTTGTGCCAGTACCATACTGTCTTGACGTTTGTGGCTTTGTAGTAGAGCCTGAAGTCGGGCAAGTTGATTCCTCCAGTTCCATTCTTCTTTCTCAAGATTGCTTTGGCTATTCGAGGTTTTTTGTATTTCCATACAAATCTTGAAATTATTTGTTCTAGTTCTGTGAAAAATACCGCTGGTAGCTTGATAGAGCTTGCGTTGAATCTGTAGATTGCTTTGGGTAGTATACTCATTTTCACTATATTGATTCTTCCAATCCACGAACATGGTATATTCCTCCATCTATTAGTGTCCTCTTTGATTTCTTTCATTAGTGTTTTATAGTTTTCAATATATAAGTCTTTAGTTTCTTTAGGTAGATATATTCCCAAGTATTTTATTCTTTTTGTTGCAATGGTGAATGGAATTGTTTCCTTAATTTCTTTTTCTACTTTCTCATTATTAGTGTATAGGAATGCAAGGGATTTCTGTGTGTTGATTTTATATCCTGCAACTTTACTATATTCATTGATTAGCTCTAGTAATTTTCTGGTGGAGTCTTTAGGGTTTTCTATGTAGAGGATCATGTCATCTGCAAACAGTGAGAGTTTTACTTCTTCTTTTCCAATTTGGATTCCTTTTATTTCTTTTTCTGCTCTGATTGCTGTGGCCAAAACTTCCAGAACTATGTTGAATAGTAGNATCCATGAACATGGTATATTTCTCCATCTATTAGTGTCCTCTTTGATTTCTTTCATCAGTGTTTTATAGTTTTCTATATATAAGTCTTTAGTTTCTTTAGGTAGATATATTCCTAAGTATTTTATTCTTTTCGTTGCAATGGTGAATGGAATTGTTTCCTTAATTTCGTTTTCTACTTTCTCATTATTAGTGTATAGGAATGCAAGGGATTTCTGTGTGTTGATTTTATATCCTGCAACTTTACTATATTCATTGATTAGCTCTAGTAATTTTCTGGTGGAGTCTTTAGGATTTTCTCTGCAGAGGATCATGTCATCTGCAAACAGTGAGAGTTTTATTTCTTCTTTTCCAATTTGGATTCCTTTTATTTCTTTTTCTACCCTGATTGCTGTGGCCAAAACTTCCAGAACTATGTTGAATAGTAGTGGTGAAAGTGGGCACCCTTGTCTTGTTCCTGACTTTAGGGGAAATGCTTTCAATTTTTCTCCATTGAAGATAATGTTTGCTGTGTGTTTGTCATATATAGCTTTTATTATGTTGAGGTATGTTCCTTCTATTCCTGCTTTCTGGAGAGTTTTTATCATAAATGGATGTTGAATTTTGTCAAAGGCCTTCTCTGCATCTATTGAGATAATCATATGGTTTTTATTTTTCAATTTGTTAATGTGGTGAATTACATTGATTGATTTGCGGATATTGAAGAGTCCTTGCATCCCTGGGATAAAGCCCACTTGGTCATGGTGTATGATCTTTTTAATGTGTTGTTGGATTCTGATTGCTAGAATTTTGTTAAGGATTTTTGCATCTGTGTTCTTCAGTGATATTGGCCTGTAGTTTTCTTTTTTGTGGCATCTTTGTCAGGTTTTGGTATTAGGGTGATGGTGGGCTCATAGAATGAGTTTGAAAGTTTACCTTCCTCTGCAGTTTTCTGGAAGAGTCTCAGGAGAATAAGTGTTAGCTCTTCTCGAAATTTTTGGTAGAATTCAGCTGTGAAGCCGTCTGGACCTGGGCTTTTGTTTGCTGGAAGATTTCTGATTACATTTTCAATTTCCGTGCTTGTGATGGGTCTGAACAGCATTTCTAAATTCGTGTAACTCTCTGAATGGTGTTTATGGATGCCATTCATACTGTCCGTCATCCTTTGTCCCCAAGTACCGAATACTCCATGTGAAAGGAGGAGTCAGAAGTGAGTGTCTGTCTGTGTCTGGCTGTTTGCATTAGATCTGCCTGTTTTCTGTCTCAGTTGAGTAAAAGTCAGCCCTGGATAAATGGTCTGTTCTAGGCGTTAACCCAGAAGGAACCCTGGTGATTCTGTTTTGTGGATTCGCTGGGCTCCTCTCTCAGAGTTTGGACTTGGCCTGGCACATTAGTCTTTCCCAGAAATGCATGGAGAGACCTTCTCTTGCTGCTTCTGGTTCCGAGGGATCCTGCTGGGCTGGCTGATGGGTGATTCCCTCGGTCAAGTGAAGTGAAAGTCGCTCAGTCGTCTCCAACTCTTTGCGACCCCATGGACTGTACAGTCCGTGGAATTCTCCGGGCCAGAATACTGGAGTGGGTAGCCTTTCCCTCCTCAAGGGGTCTTCCCAACCCAGGGATCCCGTATTGCAGGAAGATTCTTAACCTGCTGGGCCACAAGGGAAGCCTCGGGGAGGAAAATTCAGTCTGAAATTCTGCCAGGAACCCACGGTGTTTGGGACCCTGCCCTCCTCCTTCTGAAAACTGTCCTTTGGGCCCAGTTCATCAGACTGTGATATTTCATCTTTCTTGGAAAAATTTCCCAGAGAAATGTAGGTCTTTAGTGTAGTGAGAGCCTCTGATGTGAACAAAGTTGTACTTGCTAGCACAGCACACCCTGCAGGCGAGTGTGAAGAATGCATCTTGGGTCTACACGAGGCCATCTGATGGGGGCCCATGTTGCCCAGCCAAGAATGACTCACTGTAGGGTATACCTAAAATATTGACCATCATAGCATATTCAGGCACTTCGGTGTTTCTCTGGGATCACTGGTTATTTCCCCTGATCTAATGACTGGCTTTCTCAGGAAGCAAAGGGGCTTCAGGGGCCTGTTTATGGTAATGTAAGCTTCTTTCTCCTAATTCTGGCCACCTGCAGCCAGTTTGTCCTTTTACACAATGGAAATATAAGTGTTTCAACAGTGACTGGGGGCTTCCCAGGTGGCTCAACGCGTAAAGAATCCGCCTGCAATACAGAAGACACAGGAGACGTGGGTTCGATCCCTGGGTCGGTAAAATCCGCCAAAGAAGGGAATGGCTACCCACTCCAGTACTCTTGCCTGGAGAACTCCATGGACAGAGCTCTGAGCCTGGAGGGCTGCAGTCCATGGGGTCGCAAAGAGTCAGACACGAGTGAGGTGACTAAGCACGACAGCGTGGCGGTCACTGGCTCGGTGTTTTCTACCCCGCTTCCCTTCCTCATGAGCTCGTTGCTTCTGGTGCAGGTGGATGGTCTTGTGGGCATGGCAGCTGGCCTGGGGTCCATCCCATCTGTGGCTCTGCTCTGACGCTCTGGCCTGGAGCAGTGGTGGCAAACCCAGAACCTCATCCTTGGCCAGAGGAGGGGCCGCCACATTTCAGTGACTTGCCGTCTTTAATCCTACATGCTAGACGCTGAACGTGTGTGTGCTGTGCTTAGTCACGTCCGACTCTTTGCGACCCCATGCACTGTAGTCTGCCAGGCTCCTCTGTTCATGGAATTTTCCAGGCAAGAATTCTGTAGTGGGTTGGGTTGCCATTTCCTCCTCCAGGGGATCTTCCCAGCACAGGGATCAAACCTTTGTCTCCCTCACTGATAGGCGGATCCTTGGCCACTGAGCCACCTTGTGCATAATCCGGGACTCCGGAGAGTGGCAGAGATCCTTGCCTTCTCTAGCCAGGGTTAGTTTATTGCTCGAGAGGGTGTGGCACAGGCAGCAGGCACTGTGCTGTGCAGAGGAAGCTGATGGAGAGCCCGAACCGTGTGGAGGCGACTCAGAGAGCGCAGGGGACCACATTCTCTGTGTCTCCAGCCACGAGACTGTTCCGTCTGCGGCAGGGGCACTGCTCACATCACACTTTGCTGTGCTCTGTGCGTCCCAGCAGGAGGTGACCGTGTGCAAATACTCTGCTGTATTTGCCCCTGTTCAGATCCTCCTGTGCCCCGGAAGGACCTCTGGTCTTTCTCCGTTCTCCGTGTCTTCCTGGTTGGTGACATGCGCAGGTCCTAGACTGGCCTGGGAAATGAGAGGGATTTGTCTCATTCACACCCAACCCCCTAGGTCCTCTAGGTCACCAAAGCCTTCAGTATGGGTTTCCTTTGTTTGTAGGGCTGTGGGAAAAACGGGTACCTTCACCAAAGTAATACATCAGTGGACTGTACTTTGCCTACATTTTAAGCAACCCTGGGAATTATTTTTTCTTTTTGTCAGTGTGTCAGAAGAAAAATGGCCTTTCATTGTTTTCACTTGCATTTCCTTGATTATTCGATAGCATGTATTTATTAGCTTTTTGTATTAGCTTTTCATTTTTGATCCTTTGAGCTCTGGGTGTCACGCCTTGGCAGTGGGTGGGAGAGCAAGCTCTGATTGCAGTGCCTGCTCCAGGTCTTGCCAAGCATGGTGACCTTCTGATTCTTGACCTGCTTGTGGTCTTTGGTTTTAACTGTTGGTTTCTGCCTTACTAGACTAGACAGCGGTCAGCATTGTTTTCACACCGACTTTCACACTCGCTCCTGCTGGAGGAGAAAGATTTCTTCTGACCGAAACACCACCTTGAGTCAGAGGATAGAAATTAAGAATGGAGAAATACTTGATCCCTACTGCCAGGAGTTCATAGTCCAGGGAACAAAGAAATACCAAACCCACGGTAACAATGACAAAAGCACCAAAAAACCTAGATAATGAATGAGAGCTTTGAGCACTAATAACGTGTCAAGAGGGGTGAACTCTGGACGTCCTGAGGTTTCTCCAGAAAGTGGTGGCTTCTGCCTGTTGGAGGCCTGTGGAGAAGGAAGAATTTGGAGCTCATTTCAGCAGCTGGACAAGGAAGGGAGGGCGTTCCATGGAGCAATTGTAGAGGCTTAGGTACACTGGCATTTGGAGCAAATTACAATCAAATCTGTGTGTTGGGAGGAAGATGTGCCTGGAACAGTAGATGGGGTCAGCTTACTGAGCCCTGTAAACTGTGCAAGGGCTTCCCTGGTGGATCAGCCTGCCAAGCAGGAGGTTCATATTCAGTCCCTGGGGCAGAAAGATCCCCTGGAGGAGGAAATAGCAACCTGCTCCAGTATTCCTGGCTGGGAAATCCCATGGACAGAGGAGCCTGGTGGCCTACGGTCCATGAGGTTACAGAACAGTTGGACGTGAGTTAGTGACTACACAACAGCAAACTATGTAAAGGAGTGAAGCTCTCATTCTGTAGGCAAATAGAAGTCGTCATTACTTGGTGGTCTAGTATTATGATCATAGCCGATGTTTATTCACTGTTGCATGCCAGGAACTGTGCCGGGTGTTTCAGCCACTGTGCCTCAGCCTCAGGTTTGTGTTTGGCAGAGGGGAAGACGCGTTGGAGGGGCAAGACTGGGGGAGAGAGATGAGCTGCAGTAGGTAGAAAATGGTGGCTGAACGTGAGGATGGAAAGGAGACAAATTGCAGAGATGTTAAAGGGGCAGGGCTGGGACTGGATTGGATGGATGTTGTGCACGGGGACGTGGTCTGGGAGAGCCTGGGAAGACTCAGATGCTTTTCATGCGTCCTCCTGGTTAAGCACCTTTGTGACATATTTTTGTTGAATCAAAAGACACATACGTTCGAAGCCTCAATTTCATCATGTGTTGGTGCCTTGATATCAGACCATCTGTTTGCGGTGGAGGGCTTGTCTAACCTCTCTGGGGGCTACTTTTCTCAGCTATCATATGAGGGTAATCTGACTCTGGAGGAGAATAATAGTGATTGAATGATGTGTGAGTCGTTGTGAGAAGGCTGAGTGCCAGACACATGGGGCCTCTTATCCCCACAATGGGATTTTCTTCTACAACAAGAGCAGCAGCATGGGTTTGGAGATGGATGTGTTGTAGTGTTTCATGTGGAAGGAAATACGGAGCCAAGAATTAAAAGTAGAGCAGAATAAAAATATTCTCAGGAGACTATGATGAAAGAATTAACTTTTATTTGCCTTTTTTGGTAGTATTTTTATTGTTCAGTTGTCAAGTTGTGGCTGAGTCTTTGCAACCCCATGGACTATAGCACACCAGGCTTCCCTATCCCTCACCACCTCCCGGAGTTTGCCCAATATAGAGCTAGCATTTCCAAGAGCATTTCCCTATTCTGCATGTGCCTGGGGGTACTAGGGGACCTTATTCATAACCAGGTAGGATCCACATGTCCATGGTGGATTTTATATAGTTAACATGCATGGTTTTCATTGTAGGATCCCAAGTCAAATTTGATACAACAGTGGTTGTCAGAAAAAAGTGATCTTGGAGTCGTTTCCAAAACTTTCCAGTTATCTTCCCATCCAATACTTGGTGACTGGTCCATCCAAGTTCAAGTGAATGTGAGTATACATACATTTTGTAGGTGGGGGAGGGGAAAGTTAAAATGTTTTAAATAAATCTGGTGGGGAAAAGATCTCTAAAGTCATTTATTTCAGTGAACAGAAAAAATATTAATATGAGTATCTAGATAATTTAAGTGATTTATTTTTAATTTGCTGTTGTTATCAGTGGGTTAGCCTGTCTTGTAACATACTGAAGTTTTAATCATGTTCTTTTTATGTAACATTTGAAGGTTAAAACATTTCACATTTTAGTATAAAGCTGATTAAATGTTGTTTATGGTACTTAGTTATTGCACGCATTGAGTATTTTAAAACTAAGTAATGAATACATAGCTATGATTTGGCAAATCTTATGTCAGAATGATGACTCCTGATGAGAGATTTGTCTAATCTACTTTATCTTTGTTTTAAAAACTGCATTGACCTGAGACTTAGAGAATGAGCTAATGGTTGCTGGAGCGGGAAAGGATGGGGGGAAGGGATAGTTGGGGAGTTTGGGATGGACATGTACATTGCTGTATTTAAAATGGATAATCAATAAGGACCTACTGTATAGCACAGGGAACTCTGCTCGGTGTCATGTGGCAGCCTGGGTGGGAGGGGAATTTGAGGGAGAATGGATACATATGCGTGTATGGCTAAGTTCCTTCACTGTTCACTTGAAGCTATCGCAACATTTTTAAGCAACTAGTGTTGTTGTTCAGGTACTAAGTCGTGTCTAACTCTGCGACCCCATGGACTGCAGCACGCCAGGCTTTCTTGTCCTTCACTATCTCCCAGGGTTTTCCCAAGTTTGTATCCATCGAGTCGGTGATGCCATCCAACCATCTCATCCTCTGTCGTCCCCTTCTCCTCCTGCCTTCAGTCTTTCCCAGCATCAGGGTCTTTTCCAGTGAGTTGACTCTTCACATCAGGTGGCAAAGTATTGGAGCTTCAGCTTCAGCATCAGTCCTTCCGATGAATATTTAGGATTGATTTCCTTTAGGATGGACTGGTTGGATCTCCTTGCTGCTCAAGGGACTCTCAAGAGTCTTCTCCAGCACCACAGTTTGAAAGCATCAGTTCTTTGGTGCTCAAACTTCTTTATGGTCCAACTCTCACATCTGTATGTGACTACTGGAAAGAATATAGCTTTGACTATATGGACCTTTGTTGGCAAAGTGATGTCTCTGTTTTTTAATGCGTTGTTTAGGTTTGTCATAGCTGTACCCCAATGCAAAAAAAAAAAAAATCTCCAGTGACCTTAGACAGCCACATCAGTCTTCCTTTCCCCACCCTTCTTTCTGCCCGGCTCCTCCACCTACTTCCTGTGTTTTGTGCCAGCTCCCCTGCTCTGAGATCTGCACCACAGGAACACTAGAGCGCCATCCGTGTCTCTGCCTCAGGTTTACTCTGGAGCATCACTCTGTGGTGTTTGAAAGTCCTTGAATATTGTCTGATTTTTTTTGGAGTTTATTAAGATATATATAAATTCACAAATGGGAGCTTTAAAAAATAGTCCTATTAGAACAGAGTTTTTCACTTTTGACGTTACAGTAAAAAATTCCTTGTTGCGGAGCTGGCTTGTGCACTGTTGGATGTTTAGCAGCATCTCTGATCTCCACCTGCTAACTGCCAGTAGCTTCTCTCCACTGCAGGTCGTGACAACCAGAGATGCCTACGGACAAGTGTCCCCTTTGAAAAATACCCTTTCCCTTCTCCTTTGGAGAGGGCTTCCCTGGTGACTCAGATGTTAAAAAATCTGCCTGCAATGCAGGAGACCTGGGTTCAATCCCTGGACTGGAAAGATTCCCTGGAGAAGGGAAAGGCTGCCCACTCCAGTATTCTTGCCTGGAGAATTCCATGGACAGAGGAGCCTGGCAGGCTAAAGTCCATGGGGTCACCAAAGAGTCAGACATGACTGAGTTACTAACACACACACATTCTCCATCCAAGAACCACCTTATTAGAAGGAGTAATCATTCATTAGCATGTGAGCTGAGGGAAAAATACCAAGTACTTAATAAAAATAAAAAATGAAAACAGATTTCCTTTAGTTAGAATTTTTTTGGGGGGCCACGTCTGAAAAGCAGAACTAAGTCCCCTTAGTCAGCACATGGTTTGGAGCGTCTGGGTGGGGTTGAAGTGCACGCTCAGCTGGTGGTGAGGCTGTGCTGCAGAGGAAACGAGAAAGCACGCAGGGAGTTAGGGGCAGAGAGTGGGGCGGTGAGCTCCAGGTGGCACAGACGCCGAACTTTTAGAGAAGGACAGGGTGTTTTGTGAGACCTGGGTTCTCATGAGGAAGTTGCGTGCAGTGGGCGGGAGGGTGGCGGAGAGCGCTGGGGCCTGGGGGCTGGGGAGAGCAGAGGGACTCGAGCAGGTGCAAGAGGACGGGAGCTGAGGGTTAGGAAGCACAGTGTTGAGTTTTAGAGCATTAGGACTGTATTCTCTGTCCCCTAAGTTGGGTTTCTCATGCAGCAGTTTTTTTTTTTTTTTTTTTTTTGTCTTTATTTGTGTTACTGATTTACTAGCAAAAAAAAAAAAAAAAAAAATGTTCTTAAGGAAATTTAAGTGCTTGGAAAATTAGAAAACATTCACAAAATCTTGTCCTTGCCTACCTCTTTGGCCTTGTTAAGGGCTGCTCTCACTCTTGAACGCTATGCTTTAGGTGTATTATCCCCTGCGTTTCCTAAGCTGGCCAGTGTGTCCTGTCCCAGAGCCTTCCTGCTCCCTCTGGCTGGAAAGCCACTTTCCTGCTATTTTTCTGGCTCCTGGCATTTCTCCTCAGGCATCGTCTGTGATGGCCGGGCCCTTGGGGACGTTTGGGTTAGCATGCTGTGCGTCTCTTGGTCCATCCCTGTCACTCGGTTGGCAGGACCTGACAGGCAGAGGCTTGTTTCCCTGTATCTTTGAGACCCAGCACAGTGCTTTTGCCCAAGGTGGAAGTCAGTGTGTGCTCGCTACGTGCATGCATGAAAACTATGACAGTCATTGGCCTTGAACTCATAGTTCAAGGCATTACTAAATGTGATGTCCCCTTTCCACACTCTAGAAACATCTTTATCCTTCTGAAGACAGGCATGTTCAGTAGGAACTTGTTATTGGTGTTAAGATGTGTTTTCCTTCTAGCTTCATTGAGATATAATTGGCAAACAAAATTGTAGAATATTTAGTGTACAGTGTGATGGTTTAATATGCATAGACATTGTGAAAGGATTCCCCTAGGTGATAACAATGTTAAGGCACACAAAGTGTTTAGTCACTAAGTTATGACCCACTCTTTTGCAACCCCATGCCTGCCAAGCTCACCAAATCCTCTGTGGGATTTCCCAGACAAGAATACTAGAGTGGGTTGCGATTTGCTTCTCCAGGGGAGAAGTGTCTCCTGCACTGGCAGGCGAATTCTTTACCACTGAACTACCAGGGAAACCTAAGGGAAAATAGACTCCGTTACTAAAAAAAAGTCGCTCAGTCCAGTCCAAAAAAAAAAAAAAAAGAGCCTTCCAGTGGCCACCAGAGGTCAGTATAGTCAAAGAAATGTTAGGGGAAGCAACCCAACCCAAGCTTTGGTCTCTGGTTTTTTATCTTTCCTTGACTCCTGCACAGCATTCAAAGACTCTGTTGCTTATTATTAAATTCTTTTCCTTTTAGCTGTGAATAATGATTATAGAGTAAATATATTTATTATTTAAACAAAATTTTTTCAAGGCAGTGACCATTCTTGGTATAAATCTTTGGGAGGAGAAAATACCTATTTTTGGGAGAGTGTTTTGAAACTCCATTTTTGTCTCTAGAAAAAATATGGCATGATCTTAGTATTACTACTGAAGGACAATGTATTAAAAATACAGGACTTCGCAGAGCTTTGATTTGTAGTGATGTGCAGGTAATCAGAGTGGCAGTATTGTAAAGCAAGTCTTGACGATTATTATTTTTAAACCCTCTTAAAATTAGTAAGATTTAGTTAGAAAGCTGACTTTGTTGCCTGATACTTATGCGTATACTTAATTTGCATAGTTGCATTGGATGAGAGTAGTTCTTGGCTGCCCTGGGGACTGTACTGCTCCTGAGAACAATCCCCGGCCCGCCCAGCTGTCCCACACTTTGCTCCCTTCCCCCTCTCCTGGCCTTTTCCATCAGGGTTTCCTTAATTTCCTGGAGCAGCAGGCTCTCCCCTCATAGGTGCTCCTCCCAGGTGTAATACCCTTCCCTGGTGACATATACATGTATCCATTCTCCCTAAATTCCCCTCCCACCCAGGCTGCCACGTGACATTGACCAGAGTTCGTGTCCTGTATGGTCGGACCTTGTCGGTCCTACTTTTTAAATATAGCGGCATGTATATGTCTATCCCAAACTCCCTAACTATTCTGGGAAGATAATTTGTTCTGAAAGTTAGGAATTGCTTGTACTTGAATTTTTTGTGAAGTGAAGTCGCTCAGTTGTGTCCGACTCTTTGTGACCCCGTGGACTGTAGGCTACCAGGCTCCTGCATCCATGGGATTTCCTAGCAAGAATACTGGAGTGGGTTGCCATTTCCTTCTCCAGGGGATCTTCCCGACCCAGGGATCGAACCCAGGTCTCCCACATTGCAGGCAGACACTTTAACCTCTGAATTTTTTGTAGTATTTCTCTAACTGCTTTATCTTTTGACTGGTATCCTTAGTTCTCCCAAGTAGTTGCAACATTTTTTATTTGCTCCCTATTTGTGTGTGTGTGTGTGTGTATGTGTGTGTGTAGTAAAATATACATAACAGATTTACTGTCTTAAGTGTTTTTCAGTGTCCAGTTCACTGGTATTAAATACATTCACAGTGTTGTGTAACTGTCACCACCATCCGTCTCCAGAAGTTTATTCATCTTGCAAAACTGAAACTCAGTGCGTATTAACCAGTAACTGCCCATTTCCCCCCTCAGCCCCAGGCACCCACCGTTCCTCTTCCTGTCTCTGTGATTTTGCCTCCTCTAAGTACCTCTTATAAGTGGACTCATGCAGAATTTGTCTTTTTGTGACTTTAGCCCACTTAATGTCTTCACAGTTCATCCGTGTTACAGTGTGTGTCAGAATCTCCTTTTTAGTGATGAATAATCTTCTGTTGTATGTATATTCCAGATTTAGGTGCTACTTTTCTGACATCTGTGATTGTAAATTGTTATTCCAGGTTACTAGAAGGCAGTTTTAGCGCTTTTTCTTCTTCGTTTTCAAATACATTTGAGAGGCCAGGAGATGCCTCCTCTGCTTTAAAAAGAAAAACTTACTGATTTGGCTCTGCCAGGTCTTTGTTGTGGCATGTGGGGTCTGGTTCCCTGACCTGGGGTTGAACCCGGTCCCCTGCATTGGGTGCGTGGAGTCTCAGCCACTGGACCATCAGGGAAGTCCCCCATAAGGCAGTATTAGAGGTTCTTGAGGCTGCTGTTGGTGTCTGAACACCAGGCTTTTAGGAGGTAGGAGGGATCTTGCCAAACGGCCTTCTCCCTGTCCTCAGCATAGAGTTCCTGTACTGGCCCAGAGTTCCAGGTATCGGTGACAGTCCTCTGAGGACCCGGATCCAGGTATCGGTGACAGTCCTCTGAGGACCCGGATCCAGGTATCGGTGACAGTCCTCTGAGGACCCGGAGGAAGGGCAGAGTCTCGGAGAGAACCCCACTACTGGATGTCATAGCTCTGTGCCCTCTTTCCTCAGGGGAAGGGGGAGACAACCTGTCTTTCCTCCCAGAGAGGTTGGTGTGGTTCCCGCCGCTGAAACTTAGCGGCGGTTCCCACGTGCTTGCGTGCCTAAGCACCTGCTGACGGCAGCTCTCGTTCAGGTTATACAACCCAGGCCCCACCTCTAGATCGCTAGTCAGTACTGCTGGCAGGGACCTAGGGATCTGCATTTTAGACATGGGTTCAATCCCTGAGTCGGGAAGATCCCCTGGAGGAGGGCACGGCAGTCCACTCCAGTGTTCTTGCCTGGGAAATCCCATGGACGGAGGAGCCGGGCGGGCTGCAGTCCGTGGGGTTGCAAAGTCAGGCACGACTGAGTGACTCAGCAGCAGCGGCATTAGCACTCTAGGAAATCCTGTCTGTTTTCAGGGCTGCCGTTTGAGAAGTGCTGCTCCACGCCTGCAGCTCAGCCTCTTCAGTTTCTGTCTTCGAACGGGAGGCAGAATCAGGTCGTGGGGAAGGCCAGCCCGTGACTTGTTCTTTGAGCGCCCTGGTGGTGAGACTGGGCTGCTTACCTCCCCCTGCAGGCGAGTAGCTCTGCACAGCCCTCTGGCAGCCTAGACTTCCGAACGCAGGTCTGAGGGGCACACTCGGTTTCTTCAACAGCCTCCCTGGAGATTTGGAGGCACAGCTGGCACTGGAACCCCTGAGCCAGATGACCTCGTGATCTCTTTGGTCTGTAGCTGGCTGCAGTTTCTCAGCCCTTGTTTTGATCTTCGGCCGGCGCTGGGCTAGCGGATAAGAAGCAGAAGGCAGAAAGCACGGTAGCCCTGAGGGCTGGGATCACTGTTTTTTGAGTCCTGTGTGCTAGTCTGGGAGAAGGCAATGGCACCCCACTCCAATACTCTTGCCTGGAAAATCCCACGGATGGAAGAGCCTGGTGGGCTGCAGTCCATGGGGTCGCTAGGAGTTGGACACGACTGAGCGACTTCACTTTCACTTTTCACTTTCATGCACTGGAGAAGGAAATGGCAACCCACTCCATTGTTCTTGCCTGGAGAATCCCAGGGATGGTGGAGCCTGATGGGCTGCTGTGTATGGGGTCACGCAGAGTCGGACACGACTGAAGCAACTTAGCAGCAGCAGTGCTAGTCTGTGGGTGTAAAGTTGTTGTGTAATTCAGAAGCAGCCTGCATGGAATCGTTCCTTTGTTGGTAACAATGGTATCTCCTTTCTCCTGAGCTGGTTGCTCTGGAAGGTCAGGTGACGGGGCACCGCCTGGCTTCTTACAGCCTTTCAGGTTCTCCTTCTCTTTCTACCTCTGCTTATCTTTCTGCTCAACTCTTCTCTGGTGAGTTTGCTTCTGCTCTCAAGACTTTTTTGGAACCATCGTCATTTGCGAGAAAGCCCATCTTTGTTTGACACTTGTTGAACTCGAAACACTCTACAAGTAGCATCTGGTGATCCCCTCTGGCTGGTGATGACAAATGAACAAGGCATGGACCCCCTGTGACAGATCCCTTAATAATATAGTCTCTCTGGATTGTGGGTGTGGCTTCCAAAATCCTTTTGCCAGCTCTGCTTGAAAAAAGGCTGCTTTTGGTGGGGAGAAGATCTTAAGTTCTTGCTTGCATGTGCAGAGAAAAAAGGAAGGGGGTGTCAGTTTTAGAATTTTGATATTTTAGAGTATCAACTGGCGAAGGCAAGCACTTCATTCTCCTTTCTTCCCTGGGTGCTTTTACGCAACATTTATACTGCAGCACTTACTCATGTAGTTTTTTTCCCCCTCCCCCCTCTCTCTCTTTTTTCTTGTGGTAAGGTGTTGATAACATAAAATCTGCTGTTTTAGCCATTTTAAGTATATAGTTTAGTAGTGTTAAGCATCAAGTATTTTCACATTGTTGTAAAAATATCACCATCAATTTCCAGAATTTGTTTCATCTTTCCAAACTTTGATTAGTGTAGCTTTATAAATTATGACTGCTTTATTTAATAGACTGTGAGTCACAGTTTCGTAACTGTGAGCTCCTTGAAGACTCAGGTTCTTTTCTTTAATTGAAGTGTAGTTGATTTACAATATCATGTTAATTTCATATGGATATAGCATAGTGATTTGTCTTTTTTCAGATTATATTCCATTACAGGTTATTACAAGATATTGGGTAAAATTTCCTGTGTTATAAATCCTTGCAGCTTCTCTATTTTGTGTATAGTATTGATAGTTTGTATCTCTTAATCCCATATTCCTAATTTGTCTCTTACCCTATCCCTCTCTCCTTTGCTAATAATACGTTTGTTTTCTGTTTGTGAATGTGTTTCTCTTTTGTATATAGATTAATTTGTATTATTATTGATTCCACATACAGTATATCATAGTATTTATCTTTCTCTGACCTATTTAACTAATTGTAAAATTCCCTACATTTGTTCACGTTATTGGAAATGGTAGTAATTCATTCTTTTTTTATGGCCGAGTAATATTCCATT
>SJYX01020283.1:145964-176150 GCA_006410675.1 Oreotragus oreotragus
TTCATTGGAAGGACTGATGTTGAAGCTGAAACTCCAGTACTTTGGCCACCTGATGCGAAGAACTGACTCATTGGAAAAGACTGAAGGCAGGAGGAGAAGGGGACAGGAAAGAATGAGATGGTTGGATGGCATCACCGACTTGATGGACATGAGTTTGAACAAGTCTTGGGAGTTGGTGAAGAATAGGGAAGCCTGGTGTGCTACAGTCTGTGGGATCGCAAAGAGTAAGGACATGACTGAGTGACTGAACTGAACTGAACCCCTGCATTGGCAGGTGGATTCTTAACCACTGAACCACCAAGGAAATCCAGAAGTCCAGAACATTCTCTGGAACATTCAGGTGGAAGTGTCCAGAAGATGCATTTGAGTCTAAATCTCTAGCTGGAGATAAAGGTTTAGAAGTATTTACTGTAGAGATGGCAGTTAACACCATGGGAGTTGATGAACTAACTTATGGGAAGAGCACGGGGCTCAGGATAGGAAGGACCAACATTTCAAGATCAGAAAAGACCATTAAGGAAACAAGGAATGATTCAGAAACATACTCTAGAGTACCATGAGAACAGAAGATGTAACAACGTCTATAGACAGAATGAAGGGGAGGAGACAGTAAACAGAGAGATGGAAAATCCTGGTATTGTCAGGGATGATTGGTAATGTAGGAGGCAGGAAGGGAGACTTCATTTCAGATGTAATCTAATGTAGCCACTTGAGGTAAATAATTGCCTAAGTGTTGGTTTCAAGGCTGTTTAAAGGAGGTGCAAATAAATTAGTTAATTTTCTACATTTGTCAAAGCTAGCACTTTTATTCAATATAAAACATGTTATTTTGAGAACTTTTTTGTATCAGACACTCTTTTAAGTTGACATGTCAAGGGATAAACTATGAAGGGTAAAAACATGATCCAGCATGGAGCGGGCCATGAAGGAACTTGAAGCGAGGGAACCATGTACCTAAATATTCAGGATACGGGGCAAAAGGTGATGAAGAAGGGCTGAAGTGCAAGGAGGTGGAGAGATTACTTTTATTTTATTTTAATTTTTTGTGTTTTGTTTTCAAACTTCGAACTCTTTATTTATTTATTGTATTGGGGTGAAAGCATTTACCTCAGGTTGGGACCCAGTTGTGACTGGGACTTGAACCCAGCCAAAACCCACGGTGACTGGTTTCAGGACCTAATGAAACTCAGGTTCTTGATGTCCCATCACAGAAAGAATTCAGTGAGAGACAAAGTGATAGGTAAGAAGTGGATTTATTTCGATTTGAAGAGAAGCGCACCCCACGGACAGTGTGGGCCATCACAGATGGTGAGTGCTGGCTGTGAAATGTGGGGTGGCTAGTTTTTATAGGATGAGTGATTTCATATGCTGATGAGCGGGAGGACTATTCCAGCTAGTTTTGGGAAGGGGTGGAGATTTCCAGGGACTGGGTCACCGCCCCTCCTTGCTCTTTTGACAGGGCCTTGGAACTGTCTAGTGCCTCTGGTTGTGTCAGTTAGCCTGCTGATTGAGGGTCCAGGTCTAATCAAAGTCGACATGTCTGCCATCTTGGACTCATTTGATTTTAACCAGTTTATGCTGTGTCCTTGGGCTGTGTCATTCTTTCAAAAGCTGTGCCTGGCCCTTTTCCTCCTGTTACAGGGGTGTAGCCAGTTAACAGTGTGGCTGGAGTTTCACGTGCACAGTGAAGGGATTCAGCCACACACATGCATGTATCTGTGTGTGTGTTGAGTCGCTTCAGTCGCTTCCGACGGTGTGCTACCCCACGGACTTGCAGTTTCCCAGGCTCCTCCGTCCATGGGATTCTCCAGGCAAGAATCCCGGAGTGGGTTGCCACGTCCTCCCCTAGGGGATCTTCCCGACCCAGGGATTGAGCCCGCGTCTTTTATGCCTAACCTGCGTTGGTAGGCGCCCCCGGGAAGCCCATGTGTTCATTCTCCCCTAAAGTCTCCTCCCATCCAGGCTGGCACATAACACTGAGTAAAGTTCCCTGTGCTATACAGTAGGTCCTTGTTGGCTATCCATTTTGAACATAGCAGTGTGTACATGAGCTTCCCAAACTCCCTAACTATCCTTTCCCCCGGCAGCCATGAGTTTGTTTTCTAAGCCTGTGAGTCTCCTTCTGTTTTGTAAGTAAGTTAGTTTATATCATTTCTTTTTAGATTGCACATATAAGGGATGGCATACAATATTAAAGAGATTACTTTTAGATTGGGGATCCAAGGAAGCACGTACTATTTGGTCTAGGTCCTAGCAGGAGATTAGAGGTAGAAGTGTGTGTAAGTCAAGCATAGGGATCTGAGAGCAGAAGCACAGTGCATGAAAATCGAGGGTCCTGTCTGCCTGGCAGAACTGCTCTGGACTGCACCTGCCCCCTCCTGAGACTGACCCTCTGACGCTGAGGGCTGCAGTTTACCTCTACAGAGCTTCATGCTGTGTTTTACGCGTGATACTCACTTGGCGTTTGCTGTATGAACTTAACTTGATCAGCAGACATCATCATTGTTAAACTGCTTGTTCACAGCCTTACCAGTAATAAAGCAATAAGCAGTTTAAAGACTAGAATTCTCACATCATCAAGAAAACAGGTATTACAGGTTGATTACCTTCTTGATTTGATTTTTGAGGATAGCAAATCAGAACTTATAAGTGAATCAGAAACATGTGATTTATACCATTCCTATGTGACATGAAAACACTTTAAGATAGAAGGGACAAATGTGAGATTCTTAAAGACTGATCAACACAGTTTCTTTGGGATCTACTTTAAATGACAACATTGAATCCAAGCTTTAGGCAATTATTTTGTTGATATGTAACTAGTTACATTTGTCTTATACTTTGAAATGAACTGTATCCTTTCAGGATTAAAAAATAATTGCTGGTGTGTACTTTACTTATTAAAATTTTATTTTTTATTGAGGTATAGTTGATTTATACTATCATATTAGTTTAGGAGGTGTAGAGTTACTGTAGATTAAACAAATAATGTTTTTAAAAAATGTTATTTATTTGTTTTGATAAATTTAGGGAATCAGAATTTTAATACACATTTCTTTAGTGGAATTTCTTAGCTATTTTGAAGTGGTTCTGTTTAATGTGTTAACTATGATTAGGAATGGACAGATAGAAACATGAGGAGTTGGGAAAAAAAGATATTTCTAGGCCACATGTTTTCTTTTTTGTTATTATTGTTTACTTTGGGGAAAGCTCTCTCTGTTTAAAAAAAATTTTTTTTTTAAACTTTCACTTTGTGTTGGGGTATAGCTGATTAACAATGTTGTGATAGTTTCAGGTGGACAGGAAAGGGTATCCATTCTCCCCCAAATTCCCCTCCCATCCAGGCTGCCACATAGCATTGAGCAGAGTTCTAAGTGCTGTTACCCATTTAAAATATAGTGGTGTGCACATGGCTGTCGTAAACTCCCTAACTATCCCTTTTGCCCATCCCCCGAATTCTGCAACTAGAAGTTCCTCATCTAAGTCCGTGAGTCAGTTTCTGTTTTGTAAATAAGTTCTTTTGTATCATGTCTTTATAGATTGCACAAATAAGGGATGTTACATGATATTTCTCCTTCTATGACAGGCCACACGTTTTCTTGTTGATCTTGGAAAAAGAAATATCTGTTAAAATAGGGTAGAGTATATTGACTTAAGGATTATAGTAGACAATACTTCAAGCAATTAGGGAGGTAAAAGGTGTTGGTCCATGATGATTTTGTATCCTTGACTATTTTATATATTTGAATAGTGTATAATTTTATTTTCTTCATTGGTTAGCTTTGATAGGGATATACAAACCAAATTTGAAGTAGTTTCTTGTTATTTGCCATGCTTCATAAATTCATAAATTATCTGATATAATTTTGCTCTAATTTCACAAATGAGGAAAGTCAGGTTAAGCAGTTTGTTTCAATGACCTGCAGTGAATTAGACAGGTCACCTTTTCATATTAGTGAATTGTTAAGAAAAACTCATGAAATTCACAGACTTCATGTTGCAGGTGATTAAAAATAAAATTTTGTAAAGTTGAAATAAATTGTTTTGTTCATCAAATAATTATAAATGTTATTTAAAGTTTTTTCTAAATATTTTTGTGAGGTGAATAAACAGATGAAGTAATTAAATAGAAACTCATTTATTTTCTTGTCTTTTTTTTCTTTCTCCCAATAGGACCAGACATATTATCAGTCATTTCAGGTTTCAGAATATGGTAAGAATTCTTCAACTTATTTTGAAGGAATACACATTTGTTCCTTTCCACAGGGAAAATAGAAATTTCTAAGAGGTGTATTATTTAAAGTAAAAACCCCAATGGAGGTAAAATCTTGCTATTTCTATAGGTCTGAACATTTTTTCTCTGTAAAAGATCATTCTAAAGAGTGAAATGGGAATGAGGTTACCTGTAGTCCCATGATCTTACTTTTTTCTTATGCACAGTTATTCTGTTTTTATATTTTGCTGTGATCATAACATATTAAAAAAATTTTTTTAAAGCATAACCTCAGTTATTTCGTGATTTTCCCGTTTTTCACTTAGTCAACACTAGTAAAGACTGGGTTTAACTTGGGTAAATCCTCTTCCTGGAGGTGCCACTTTTGTAATATCGTATTTGGAAGTCAGTGTAAACCATGTGGGACCCACCGGTTTTTTGTTGGTGCTTGGAGAGGAAGGAAGGCTGAGAGTGAATGCGTAGGATCCCAGTATTAGTTATACTTTAAACAACTATTCTGAGGTTGTACACAAGCTCTTTTGTCTGGTTTGTGTTATTTTTTGAGAGTGTGTCTCATTTGGGCATTAGTAATTCTGGAAAGTCATCTACGTGCACGTTTGTGGCTCCAGTCCACGTGTCTCTCACAGCATTGTCACAGCTTCAGGTTCATGACCAGTTGGAACAGGGAGCAGCAAAGCTTTTTCCTGTAGATGGCCAGATAGGTTATTTCTATAGGTCTGAACATTTTTTCTCTGTAAAAGATCATTCTAAAGAGTGAAATGGGAATGAGGTTACCTGTAGTCCCATGATCTTACTTTTTTCTTATGCACAGTTATTCTGTTTTTATATTTTGCTGTGATCATAACATATTAAAAAAATTTTTTTTAAAGCATAACCTCAGTTATTTCATGATTTTCCCGTTTTTCACTTAGTCAACACTAGTAAAGACTGGGTTTAACTTGGGTAAATCCTCTTCCTGCAGGTGCCACTTTTGTAATATCGTATTTGGAAGTCAGTGTAAACCATGTGGGACCCACCGGTTTTTTGTTGGTGCTTGGAGAGGAAGGAAGGCTGAGAGTGAATGCGTAGGATCCCAGTATTAGTTATACTTTAAACAACTATTCTGAGGTTGTACACAAGCTCTTTTGTCTGGTTTGTGTTATTTTTTGAGAGTGTGTCTCATTTGGGCATTAGTAATTCTGGAAAGTCATCTACGTGCACGTTTGTGGCTCCAGTCCACGTGTCTCTCACAGCATTGTCACAGCTTCAGGTTCATGACCAGTTGGAACAGGGAGCAGCAAAGCTTTTTCCTGTAGATGGCCAGATAGGGAAACTTGATGTTTTGTGGTCCCACGGCTCTGTCTTAACTACTCAACTTTGCCATTGTAGCACACAGCAGCTGTAGACAATATGTAAGTGAAAGTGGCTGTGATCCAGTACAGTTTTATTTATGGACATGGAAATTTCGATTTCACATGACTTCACATGTTATGAAATACATGATTTGTATTTGTTATGATTTTTTCTGATTTTTTTCCCAACCAATTAGAAATGCACAAACCATTCTTAGCTCTTGCTGGTCTTTGTTTACTGACCTCTGATCTGGAACTCTTGCGTCCAGTTCAGGGTTCACTCAGCACATTAAATACTTGAAATGTGGCTGATCCATATGGAGATGTGCTCTCAGCGTGTAAAATACCCATTTTGAAGATGGTATAAATAAAGAAAAATAGCTCATTAATAATTAAATTATTTATATTGAGTACATGTTGCAATGATATTTTGGATATATGAAGTTATATAAAATGTTGCAAAAATTAATTTCACCTGATTTTTTTTTTTCCCTTTTTAAATGTGGCTGCTGGACATATGAAATGACACCACGTGGCTCAGATTTTGTTTCTTTTGGACAGCCCTGATCTCGAGGAATAAGTCAGAGATGGGTGTGACTCTCATAGGCTGTTTATATGTCATGTAGGAGTGGGGCTGGGTGGTTGTATGTTGCTGAAGGAGGTATGTTGTGGAGTCAGAATTGATCGCCAATATCTGAGGAGGGGACATTCTGATTCCCTTGTTCTGAGGAAATTCCACCCTGAGTGACCCCGACTTTTGTGTTGGTGCAGAGTCCTGGACTGGTCTTGGTCTTGGAGTGTCCGGGCCCTCCAGGGTCTTTCACCTGGGGTTGGAGGCTCGCCTTTTCTGCCGATTCCTCGGTCATCTTGTTTCGTCTCTTTTACTAATTGTTATGCGATGAATTTCATTGGTCAGTGAAGTTAAAGAAGAGAATTGTTTCTATAGATTTGTTTAGGTTGGTAGGAAATGTTTTCTTTTAACTCCAGTGAAGTGCTTTGTATTAACTAATATTACTATTTATGAAATATTTCACAGCTTAATTATATTTGTTGTTGTTGTTCAATCACGAAGGCATGTCCGACTCTCTGTGACCCCGTGAACTGCAGCACACCAGGCTTCCCTGTCCTTCACAATCTCCTGGAGTTTGCTCAAACTCATG
This sequence comes from Oreotragus oreotragus, assembly GCA_006410675.1. Lineage (NCBI taxonomy): Eukaryota > Metazoa > Chordata > Mammalia > Artiodactyla > Bovidae > Oreotragus > Oreotragus oreotragus. The sequence goes on from SJYX01020283.1 coordinate 152,690, forward strand.
TGCATTGAGTTGGTGATGCCGTCCAACCAGATTGCATTAAATAATAGTACTATTTATAAAATATTCCATAGCTCAGTTATATAAAGCCAGCCAAAAATTTCTTATTTTGGGATTACCTTCAGGAACCGGTACCTGTTGCACAAGAAAAGCATCATTACTTGTAGTCATATCTTAGTAATTAACTAGAAATCCTGGTACACAACTTTTTCTTCGTGGCATTCCATTGGGTTAGACTGTCACCAGATTTGCCTTTGATGGTCTCAGAGGGTGCAGATTCTCTGTGAATGCACATATGTCAGCATGCAGAAGGAGAGTCTTAGGGCCTCAGGATGTGCTTTTAGAAACCAAATTGGAACAAAGTCCTCGGAAGTAGCTATTTGTCACATAATGTGGAGCTATTTTAAGAAGTAGGAAGTGCACGCTAATGGGTGACAGTTGAATGAAAAAGCTGGGCCTTCTAGCACTCAGATGGCTTTGCCTCTAGGGTTTTGGATGCAATTTATTTATTTTTAGTTTAACTTTTTCTATTAAACTTTTTATTTTGTATTTAAGTACAGTCGATGAACCATGTTGGGATAGTTTCAGGTGAGCAGGGAAGGGACTCAGCCATACATGTACGTGTATCCGTTCTCCCCCCAAGTCCTTCCTACCCAGGCTTCCACATAACATTGAGAAGAGTTTGCTGTGCTGTGCAGTGTGTCCTTGTTAGCCATCTTATTTTGTATTTAAGTACAGTCGATGAACCATGTTGGGATAGTTTCAGGTGAGCAGGGAAGGGACTCAGCCATACATGTACATGTATCCGTTCTCCCCCCAAGTCCTTCCTACCCAGGCTTCCACATAACATTGAGAAGAGTTTGCTGTGCTGTGCAGTGTGTCCTTGTTAGCTATCTGGATACAGCTTAGATTCTGCCGGCAGAAGGCTTCACAGACATGAGTGTCCACAGCAGCCCTGCCCTCTCGGTGTCTCATCACCAGCCTTATGGGGTTTCACATTTTGAGTGAAGTACTTTCATCTATGTGTTAACGTGTATTTGGAGGCTAACGAATTTAAGTTTAAATAATACCAACTCCTTTAGGACAGTTCTATTCTCTAGTTTGTTAAACTGTAAAATGAGAGGAAAACGGACTGTTTAAAATATTCTTGCTTTTTTTTCCCAGTATTACCAAAGTTTGAAGTTGCTCTGCAGACACCATTATATTGTTCTTTAAATTCTAAGAGTTTAAATGGCACCGTCACAGCAAAGTAAGTATCATATTGCTTTTTATGACTATAAGCTGTTGTGAAACTGCAATGACAGAGAGCTCATTATATACCCCAGAACATGAGTGCAACATATTGCTTGTTAAAATACCCCAATGCACAGGAAGCAAGTGTCTATAATAAATAATGAGGCATGGAACCTGTCTGCACAGGTCTTTGCAGCCATTTCTCTGCTTCTAAGCTGATCCAATCATAAAATATTCCCCATAGGCTAGTGTCTTTCCAAGACTAGTCAAGAGATTTATCTTATAGATTCTTCAGGATTAGGGGAAAAAAAAAAAAAAGCTTTATCTTTATTTATTCCTCATTCAGCTTACATGGGTTAAAGCAACTTACTCTTTTAAATGCTAATTATTTTCTCTGTCCATAATGGTTGTTGAGACTTTGGGGAGGGGTTTGGTTCCCTTGGGGCTTCCCTGGTGGCTCAGATGGTAAAGAATTTGCCTGCAGTGTGGAAGACCTGGGTTTGATCCCTGGGTCAGGAAGATCCCCTGGAGAAGGGAATGGTTACTGACTCCAGTTTCTTGCCTAGAGAATTCCATGGACAGAGGAACCTAGCGGGCTACAGTCCATGCGGTTGCAAAGAGTCAGACGTGACCGAGCGACTAACACTTTCATTGCTTTCACTTGGTTTCCTTATTGCAATTGGCAGATGAATCAGTAGTTCACATTCATCATCCATTTCAGCATGTGTACCCAGAGACTTCCAACCCCCCACTGTGTAACTTCTGTGGCTTTCATGATTTCATAATTTTGATCCACTGGCTTGAAGAGCACAGCATTTTGTTTTGCTGAGGCAAAAAGCATACTCAGATTTCCAGACCAGTGGGATTGGGGGCAGGAGGAGAAGGGGACGACTGAGGATGAGATGGCTGGATGGCATCATGGACTTGATGGACGTTGAGTCTGGGTGAACTCCGAGAGATGGTGATGAACAGGGAGGCCTGGCGTGCTGCGATTCATGGGGTCGCAGAGTCGGACACGACTGAGTGACTGAACTGAATTGAACTGAACTGACTCTTGAAAGTATAGGGTGAACTTGCCCTCAAGTAAATCCAGCACTGATTACTTGTAGCATTTAAAAATTTTTTTAAAATTTAGTTAAAATTTTTTTTGTCCCTCCCCATTTCCCAGGGTTTGCAAGGACTTGGCTCGGGCCACACCTGTGACATGGGTCCCTCCTTGGCTACCTGTCAGTGGGCTGGAGTTGCCCTGGGTGGCCAAGGCCTCCTCGGGAGAGCAGCCTGTGGGCTGGGGTCCCACCTAATCCTCTGAGGACCTGGGACCTGATGGAGTATTGCAGTGCCCTTTCCTGTTCAGGTGTCCCTCCTCTGTGTCACTTGCATCTCCTCTCCCAGACCAGAGGGCGGTCCCAGTAAACCTCAGCAGACTCCTGGTGACCTCTGCAGCTCTTTTGGAGAAGTACCTGCTTTTCCTTCCCAAGAAAGGCTGTGCCGTGCAGCATTTATTTTGTGTGTGTGTGTTTAGTCGCTCAGTCATGTCTGACTCTTTGTGACCTGATGCACTGTGGCCTGCTAGGCCCCTCTGTCCATGGAATTCTCCAGGCAGTAATAGTAGACTGGGTTGCTATTCCCTTATTCAGGGGATCTTCCTGACCCAGGGATCGAACCTGGGTCTCCTGGATTGGCATCAGATTCTATACCCTCTGAGCCACCAGGGTTTACCTTTATTTATTTCATTTTTGATTGTGTTGAGTCTTTGTTGCTACAAGGGGCCTTTCTCTAGTTGTGGCGAGCAGGGGCTAGTCTTCATTGCGGTACGTGGGCTTCTCATGGTGGTGGCCCTTCGTTACAGAGCACAGCCTCTAGGCGCGTAGGCTTCAGTACTTGCAGCGCACGGCTCGGTAGGTGTGGTACACTTTTGCATGTGGGATCTTCCCGGACTGGAGATCGAACCTGTGTCCCCTGCATTGACAGGCAGATTCTTATCCACCAGACCACCAGGGAAGTCCTAGCGTTTATTTTTGATGTGTCAGTGTCTGTACTCAGGTTAGTGAAATTTAGTTTCAGAATTTATTTGTAATAGCTGGTAACCACTGTACCCCATGTCACCACTGTTTCCTCATAATATTCCTCTCTTGTTGGGGGTCTGTGGCAATGGCAAGCGTGGGCAGTGAGTTCACATAGCAAAACGTCTGAGGACTCCTGTTTTAGATTCTTCTTGCAAACAAATCATGTGAATCCACGTGACATAAAGGCAAACATGTGTCTACAATTTGTATACCAAGCTAGTTCAACTAAGAGGTAGCTTCCAGTGTGAGTGTGGGTACTGTGGCTGGATTTATGGTTTAGAAAACACATAAATGCCTGCTTTTTCATATTATTATCTGGCTCTTGATCTTAGCTGCAGGTCAAGCATTCTGTCTGGGTTTTATTTGGAATTCTTTGACTAACACATATAAAACGTAGTGACTGCAAACCCGCATAAACCATCTGCGTGCACATGGATGAAGTTGAAAGTGGATATCCTTTTTTTCTGTTTTTAGTTTTCAGGCACGTGCCAGGGATTTAAGCACAGCTAGTTAAAACAGTGGTTCTTAAACTCTGGTAACTGTCTAGAAAATTTATTATACACTTTTTAGGGAGGGTGAATCTCTTGAAGCCACAACACTGACAGCTTCTACCTCATCCCGAGCAAAGCTTTGGGGCACTCCCAGCACGGAGGCCTTTCTGTCCCCTGTTTCTTGTAGACAAGATTCCAGCCTCCATGACCTTTCCTGAGTTCCAAAGGGCAGACTTTGGGGGACTTCCCTGCTGGTCCAGTGGTTAAGAAGCTGCCTGCTAATATAGGGGACATGGCTTTGATTCCTGGTCTGGGAAGATTCCACGTGCCACGGGCAACTAAGCTCAGTCCCCACAACTACTGAGAGCCTGTGAGCTGCAAGTGCTGAAGCCCTTGGGCTCCAGAGCCCTTATTCTGCGACAGGAGAAGCCACCCAACAAGGAACCTGCACCCTGCATCCAGAGACTAGTCCCCACACAGAGCAACTAGAGAAAGCCTGGGTGGAACTACAGAGACCCAGGGCAGCCAACAGTAAATAAGTACAAAGGGCAGATGGGCATTTACCATCTGAGCCACCAGGGACGCCTGACTATGTAACTGCTTCCTATTCACCAGGGAGAGGGGGCCGCTTTCTTGAGGCGCTAGCCAACTGTGTTCCCCTTTTGTCTGGCGAAGAAGTAAAGCCACCTTTTCCTTTTCCTTCCTACTCTGTCTCCATATTTCTGTCTGACACTGGTGCACAGAGAGCCAAGATTTTGGCAGCATGTTCCTTCAGTGCAGGGATCTTCTGATGTCAGGGGATGATGGGCGGATTGTGACCTTACCTGGAATGAAGAGTGGGTCATCAAGTAGTTAACATCTTCCATTTGGTGATGCTTTTAGTTCTGCAGAAGAGCTGAAGATACTGCTCTGTGTATCCCTTGAGGCGGAACCAGGACCCTGCCCCGAGGCTGCACTATTGTTTCCTGACTGCTCCTCCCTTGTCTCTGTACCCTCTCCCTTCCCTGATTAACAGCTGCTTGATCCTGTCCTTTGGAAGTCAGGAAAGGGGACACAGAAAGATTTTTGTGCCCAGGAGCCCCACAGGGTCCCGTTCAGTTTCAATTGCATTCTGTCTAAAAAAACAGTGTACCTACCCTGATTAAAAAGTGCTTTATTCTTAAAGAAGACTAACCATCATCCGAGCCTTCGGTGAATTGCAATGTGTTTGCAGTAGTGAAACTGATCTCTGATCACAGATCACCCCAACAAATATAACAGTGACGAAAAAGCTTGAAATATTCTGAGAATTACCAAAATATGTCACAGAGACATGAAGTGAGCAGCTGCCTTTGGGAAAAGGGCGCCAGTAGAGTTGAGTATTGAAAAGTGAAATTGTTAGTTGCTCAGTCATATCCAGCTCTTTGTGACCCCATGGACTGTAGCCCACCAGGCTCCTCTGTCTATGGAATTTTTCAGGCAGAAAGAGTGGGTAGCCATTCCCTTTTCCAGGGGATCTTTCTGACCCAGGGGTTGAACTCAGGTCTCCTGCATGGCAGGCACATTCTTTACCATCTGGGCCACCAGGTAAGCCCTTGCTTATTGCGAGATTGCCACAAAACTTTGATTGGTAAAAAACACAGCATCTGTGCACTTCACAGTATCTGTGAAGTGCAATAAAGCACAGCACGATAAAATGAGGTCTGCCTGTAGACCATTCCAAGGATTTGCTTCCTATTACCCCTCCTCCCTTCAGGCTTCAGTTGTCTAGGGGTGTCCATAGTGGGGGCCAAGGAAGGCGGTCTGCCCCAGGGCAGCTCAGATCTTACGTGTGAATTCACCTGGGTGGCTCCTAAGATGGCTGAGGAGGCCCTTTGCCTGAGGTCTGTGGATAAACGGTCCTTTTCTACCCCAGCATTCGTACGTTCTCAGGCTACCAGTGTGTTTCAGGAGGGTCTGCTTTTACTCAGATTGTGGATATCATTTGCAGCTTCGCAACAGATTCAGGAAATCTTTTGACTAGCAAGGTCTTTTACCAGTCTGTAAAAATTGGCATAGACCTAATCTGTAAATACTGTGTCCTGAAGGAGATGGAGGTGATGACGGTGAAGTAACATCATCCTGTGTCTATTGAGAACCCATCTCTCCCTCCTTGAGGCTCACCCTTCCAATTTGCCTTGGACTGGGTCTCTGTTGGGAGAGCCCTGGCCGACTCCCCTTCTCACCTGTGCCTGAGTTCTTCCATTTGGTATCTTTAACCTTCTGCTGTTTGGTAGCATCTTCACTCTGTGTTTAAGCATTTCTGTCACAGAGGGAAAGAAACCCTCCCTGATGATCCTGCCTCCTCCTAGCTGCTGCCCCGTCTCTCACCTCTTTGGAGAGTTCCAGCTGCCTGTTTCTGCCTCTTCACATGCCGTTTGTTCTTCAGTCCCCTGCCTTCTGCTTTTCTCCTTCACCACAGAGCGAAACCATTTTCACTATGGCACAAAGCCCTCCTTCCTGCCTCACCTTGTGGCTGCTCTCTTAGGCTGTTACAGATTTTTGCCCCCCACTCCCCTTGCAGCACTGGGCATTGCTGGCCTCTCATTTCCTTTCTGGCTTTTCTCCTTTTGCTTTGGTTACTCCTTTGAGACTCTTTGCAGACAATGTCCACATTGTAAACATTCTTATTCCTTAGAGCTCCATTTTTGGCTCTCTTTTCTTTTTTTACACATTTAATCAGAGTTTTCTTTTCCATGGCCAGAGCTTCTGCTACTGTTTATAATTTGATGAAACCTGAATCTATACCGGGTTTCCCTGGTAGCTCAGTGGTAAAGAATATGTCTGCTAATGCAGGAGATGCAGGTTGGATACCCAAGTCAGGAAGAACCCCTGGAGAAGGAAATGGCAATTCACTCCAGTATTCTTCCCTGGGAAATCCCTTGGACAGGGGAGCCTGCTGGGCTCCAGTCTGTGGGATCCCAGAGTCCAACACGTCTAAACACAACAACAACAACAACAACAACGACAACAACAACAAAATCCGTCTCTCCAGCCTACATTTCTAGCTTGACGGTCAGATCCTTATGTCTCGCTGCTCTCTGGACGTTGTCCACTGGGTGTCCCACAGATACTTGAAACAGGTTGTCTTCCTGGTTCTCTTGGTGGACTGCACCTCCCTCTCTCTAGCTGCCCAGGTCAGCTGTACTCTTCCGAGTCCCTCAGTTCCCACAGCCAGTCAACATCCGGTGCTGGTGGTTCCGTCTCCTTGTGAAAGTCTCTCGGTCATGTCCGACTCTTTGCGACCCCATGGACTATACAGTCCATGGAATTCTCCAGGCCAGAGTACTGGAGTGGGTAGACTTTCCCTTCTCCAGGGGATCTTCCCAACCCAGAGGTTGAACCCAGGTCTCCTGCATTGCAAGCAGATTCTTTACCAGCTGAGCCACAGGGGAAGCCCTCTGTCTCCTTAATATCTCTCAAATAATCCATCCCCTTTTCTCCACTGGCACGTCCTTCATTCAGGCCAATGTCATCTTTCTTTCTAAAACTACTGTTATAGTTTCTTAAAAGTGGTTCCTGTTTCCATTTTTTGCGACATTTAGTCTTTTCTCTACTTTGCATCCAGACTTCTTATTTCCTCTTCTTTTCCTTCTCTCTTTCTCTTCCTCCTCTTCTCCCCCACAGTCCCTACCGCTTCTGCATTCTTTTTTGACTAACAAGACAAAGCTAATTCTGTTGACCTTTTGCGTGAAAGTTTTCAGACCACTGCCTTGAGGGTGAAGTTCAGAATTTTTAGTGTTTCTTGCAGTTCAGTTCAGTTCAGTCGCTCAGGTGTGTCCAACTCTCTGCAACCCCATGGACCTCAGCACGCCAGGCCTCCCTGTCCATCATCAACTCCTGGAGTTTACCCAAACTCATGTCCATTGAGTTGGTGATGCTATCCAACCATCTCATCCTACATCGTCCCCTTCTTCTCCTGCCCTCAATCTTTGCCAGCATCAGGGTCTTTTCCAATGAGTTAGCTCTTCACATCAGATGGCCAAAGTATTGGAGTTTCAGCTCCAACATCAGTCCTTCTGTGAACACCCAGGACCCATCTTCTTTAGGATGGACTGGTTGGATCTCCTTGCAGTCCAAGGGACTCTCGAGTCTTCTCCAACACCACAGTTCAAAAGCATCAATTTTTTGGTGCTCAGCTTTCTTTATAGTCCGACTCTCACATCCATACATGACCACTGGAAAAGCCATAGCCTTAACTAGACAGACCTTTGTTGGGAAAGTAATGTCTCTGCTTTTTATTATGCTGTCTAGGTTGGTCATAACTTTCCTTCCAAGGAGTAAGCATCTTTTAATTTCATGGCTGCAATCACCGTCTGCAGTGATTTTGGAGCCCCCCAAAATAAAGTCAGCCACTGTGTCCACTGTTTCCCCATCTATTTCCCATGAAGTGATGGGACCGGATGCCATGATCTTCGTTTTCTGAATGTTGAGCTTTAAGCCAACTTTTTCACTCTCTTCTAGTGTTTCTTACTGAATTCTTTTCTGGTTTCAAGTGTTTTGAAACATCTCACCCAGCCCCTCATCTCCCTTCCCAAAATCTCCTCCCAAATTTTACCTGTGTGTCCAAGAATGCACAGTGCTTTTTCTGACCAAGATGCCTTTGCATAGGCAATTGCAGTGTGTGGCTTTTGCCCCTAAGCGTCTATCTTGGGTCACGTGGCTAGATCACCTCTTTGAGGGTGGGTCTGTGGCGTGGTTACTACTGCACAGTGCCAGTCATGGAGTGGACTTCCAATAAATGCCTATTGAAAGAATAAACAGATAAAACAATGTGACTCCTGAGATTTCAGTTTCAAGCTGTGTGTAGCAGAGCAGAGGCCTCTATACTAACCAAAAGCCTCTTATTTTGAGTGAACTAAATTAAGGTGTATGGGCAATAGTTTTGGTTTTGTCACCAAATTAGGGAATAAAGAGTAGGACTTGAAATCCAGTTGTCTCTTGTGTGTACTTTGAAAGATGATTTCTGTTGTCTTACCACTTGGAGAGTTGTTACTAAGTTATAGATATGATTTTAAATATTTCATATTAGCTCTTGTAGTCATCTCTATGAGTGGATGATAACAATTTTGGTTACTTTTGCTAGTAGCCATCTGTCTCATCAAAGCATAGTTGATGTGCAATGGGTTACTGGACATTTCTTAGAGAAGAAGGTTAGCACTCTCTTTTAATTTAAAAATTTTTAGCTGAGATGAATAAAAACCTGCATTTGTTTATTAGCTTTGATGTGAACATCTGCTCACTATTCCTACCTCATTAAAATAAATAATAGATTCTTTCTTCTCATCATAGTAGGTTTAAGAGTATTGTAAAAAAAATAACATGGCATACATCTAGTTACTTCCATAATCCTTGTGGACAGTAGAACTTAAAAAATATTATTTTTATAATCTAAGGCTTATTAAAGTGTAGTTATTATTTGATGAGTTGAGATATTTGTATCCTGGAAATGACATGGAAAAAGTGGTGGGGAGAAATATGAATTATAATGATAGGTTCACTTTTTTTAGGTATTATTTTGTAAACCTATTGTGCTATGGTTGTTTTCTGAAAAAAAAAATCCTTGTTTGGTTGATGATATCATAGAATATCTTGAACTTACTTTTTAAAAGTTGTTGAACTGTTACTTTTTGAATGATTAGTTTATTCCCCGAAGTATCTATATTCTGTTTAGCACAATAAATCAGCTTGGGACTTGAAAAGCTAAATCCATGTCACATTTAAATAAAAATTAAAAGTATTTGTGTCTGAGAATACTTTAAATAATGTATGAATTCTCAGCTCCCTGTACTATCATGTGATATAACTTTTAAAATATGATGTTCTGGTGTTCTAGTTACTCATTTATTTAATTTTTAACAAGATACATGCAGAGTTAGGTTTTACAAACTGTTTTGAATGTATGAATTTGATGCTGACATTGCTGTCTGGGGGTTTCCACTAACTTTATTGTTTTTGTTTGGAAGGGTGGTACATTTGAAGGTGGACTGCTTTATTTTTTTAAATTTTGGAATATGGTATATTTTATTACCAGTTTTTGAGCTGAGTTGATCCAGACAGGGGATATTTTCTGTGATCCAGATGAGGGATTCAGGAAGCAGGAGTTAACAGTCATGTTTTTGCTTAGCTTTCATGTTTGGCTGAACATTTCATAATAGAAATGGAAGGAACCCAGGAAACGCATTTATGGAAGGCTTTCTGACAATAAAATGATTTACCAAAGACTGCCCCTCCTTTACATGGAGAGAGTTTCCCATCATGAGAGAGGATACAGTTAAAAAGTAGAATGTAAATCAGCAAGAGAGATATCTTCTTGACTCAAGAAGATAATTTTGGTCATATGGATTAAAAAAAAAATGCTCTTATTTTAAATTTTCCTTCAAAAAGTGAATTTTCAATAGCTATGAGCACATTTGGTGCCCTGTGTTGGTCTAATAAACCCTGATGGTTAATATTGAAACATGTAGGAATGGGCCACAGTGAAATGCAATCTCAGCTAACATTTTAAAATGTTCAAAAGTTATAGAGTCTCCTGGGCATGCAGTTAATGGGCCAGTCCAGATTTCTAAGAATAGAAGATTTTCATGATCTTTTAAGAAATCTTTCAACAGGAAACTATCACTTCTAGATATGATCAGATTTTCTCCAGAAGGCTGGGTAAAGTGTGTGTGTGGTGAACTGTTTTGAGGTATTGTAATAAAAAAACCTTCCCGTTTTGGAGACTTAATATCAAGGATCACCATTTATTAAGCACATTCCTATGTTTTGGTTTTAAAAATTTTCAGTAAGAGCATGTTTTTAAATATAATTCTTTTAAGTTAGGTCCTGTTTAATATTTTTCAGGTATACATATGGGAAGCCTGTGAAAGGAGATCTAACACTTACATTTTCCCCTTTATCCTTCTGGGGTGTGAAGAAAAACATTACAAAAACTTTGAAGGTAACTTTTACAGATATCTTTTAACTTGCATTGGGGAAAAACTATGTGTACATTCCCCAATAAAAAGATTTTATACCAAATTAACAAAAAGTTGAGCATGAGAAAGTCAAGAGCTTTCTGTCATTGGACAAATAAGAACGTGCCTATTTATTAAAATAATTAAAATGACAATAGAACCTTTGTATTGTTGTGACTTAGTTTGAATTTTATTTCTAAAGTTTGAAGTGCTAAAGTGAAGAATGAAATTGAAAATTTTTTAACAAAACAGATAAATGGATCTGCAAGCTTCTCTTTTAATGATGAAGAGATGAAAAAGGTAATGGATTTTTCGGACGGACCTTCTGAACACATGTACCTGTCTTCTCCTGGGCCAGTGGAAATTATAGCCACAGTGACAGAATCACTCACAGGTTTGTAGACTTTGATGTGTTGCTCTATCATCTTTTATTACAATTAGCATGTTCATTTGAGGGCATTGTTACCTGAAGATGCTCTTTAACGCTGAAATTGTCATGAATATTAGTCTGACTTGCAGAATATTTTCATAATGAAAGGGAAACTTATTTTCCTTGAACAACTGTGCTTCAACCACCTGTGATAGGTATTCATAATTTTTTCTATCTCTACTCTTTTTGTCATCCTGAAGACTACATGGAAGGGCTACCTTTTCAACTGACTAACCATCCTCCTTTAATTTTTTAAAAAATAATATCCTATGAAATCTCACCTGCTCCTCGACCATTTTCTCTTTTAATGATAAAATAAAGATTAATTACTTGGATCTTTCTGTTGCTCTTTTAATGGCTTTCATCAATCCCCAGAAATACAAAAAGACTATCCTGTCAGTGGCCTGACCTTGGGTGCACATGTCATTGATGGGGGGCTCTGAAGGCGCTCAGTGGGATCCACAGAGGACATAATAGAAGGGATGTTCCTTTTTGTGGCCAAGCCAAAGAGGCTTCTGTGCTCTGATATCCTAACCCTTTGGGAAGTAGCTCAGATTGAGAGACATGGTGGATTGAAGCTGATGGTTATATATTACTTTTACTGTCTAAATGGTGCGATTTCCAAAACAGGTATCTCAAGAAATGCAAGCTCCAATGTATTTTTCAAGCAATACAATTACATCATTGAATTCTTTGACTATGCTACTGTCTTGAAACCATCTCTCAACTTCACAGCCACTGTAAGTTGGCATGTTTAATAATGGTCTAAAGCAGTAAGTTCAGTTTAGTGAAACAGGATGGGAGAGAATACTTTTAGTGATAGTACTTTTAGTACTTTTCAAAAAATTTAAGCCCAAAGTAGGTAAATTACTTTTCCCCTTTAGATATATGAGGCACACAGAATTGTTTCTAAATAACCTTTATCTAATTTATTTTTTAAAAAGTAGTTTCTAGAATATATTTTCTTCAAAGTATATTTAATAAGTAATATGTTAGATATTTAGAAATTAATTGAAGGGTTTAGATGCTAATCTAAAAATTTCAATTTCAAAATTTCAAATTTGAAGTTTCAAAATTTCAATTTGATTTTTATGACTAATTTTAGTCTAAGATGTAGCATTGAAGATGATCATCTAGTCTGGGACTTCTCCAGTAGTCCAGTGGTTAAAACTCTGCCTTCCAGTGCAGGGGCGTGGGTTCAATCCCTGACTGGGGAACTAAGGTTCCCCATGCTGCAGGCTGCCCGCAAAAGTTAAAAAATGATCAATTCTGTCTCAGTTTTTTGAGAGAATATTGTGTTAACAATTATTGGCCAAGTGAATTTGACAGTCTGCAAGGCATGCTTCTGGGTGGTGCTCACTGACCGAAGAAGACCCTAGTCCCAGTCCTGGAGTCACGGTATTTGTGATGGCGAGAGAATGCACACATAGCTGCCATTCAAGGCAGGATAAATGTGTCATGAACACATTTCTACAGGGACTTAAAACTGGCAAATGTTTTCTGCAAAGGGCCAGATAGTAAGTATTTTAGCTTTGCGGGCCATGGTTTCAGTCACAGCTGTGCAACTCTGACATTGTAATGTGATAGTAGCCAGAGCCCCTTGGTAACCAAGGGAGGTGGCCATGTTCCAGTGAAACCTTGAGTGAGACTGGATTTGGTCTTCCTGCCTGCCATAGTTTGCTAGCCCCTGGCTTAAAGAGGAAAGGGTCAGTTCTTGTTGATCAGATCAAGACATTTTAGAGTTTTCAGGTTGGTGACTGTGGAGACTTACTCAGAGGGGGTCTTTTCCTGGTACCTTGCCCTGAACATCAGTCCTTTTCATTTTACTCAGGATCCTTTTACAATAAACTGGTGATCTAGTGAGAAAAAAAAAGTTTTAGATAGCTCCTAGTCTTAACAATCTTATAATTCGGACAGTTTGAAAGGATAGTTAAAAAGAAATCTGCAGAAATTGTCACCCAGGAATCTGCACATGGTAACATGCAAATGAACATAGGGACAAAGAGAGTTCAGGGAAGAAGAGCTGGCTGTGGGATGGGGTGGGGGTCATTGGAAGGGGAAGATTTAGGCTCTTGGTTACAAGATCAGCAGCATTTTCAGTGTTTGGGTGTGGGGGTAGGGAGCCGGGAACATATGAGCTGAGACACGTAAGGCGAGAGCTTTGGGTGGCAAGTTAGGGTGCAGTCAGCTGTCAGTGACTGGACCCAGGCGGTGGCTGCAGAGAGCTCATGTCTGGGAGCTGACAGAGAGGAAATAAGAGGCGAAGCTTGGGAATTGGAGAGGGTCCTCCACATCCCACATGCACCACAGGGATTGCAGAGGGTCCTCCACATCTCACGTGCTCCATGGAAATTGCAGAGGGTCCTCCGTGTCCCACGTACTCCACGGGGATTGCAGAGGGTCCTCCACGTCCCACGTGCTCCACGGGAATTGCAGAGGGTCCTCCACGTTCCATGTGCTCCACGGGGATTGCAGAGGGTCCTCCACGTCCCATGTGCTCCACGGGGATTGCAGAGGGTCCTCCACGTCCCACGTGCTCCATGGGAATTGCAGAGGGTCCTCCGTGTCCCACGTACTCCATGGGGATTGCAGAGGGTCCTCCATGTCCTATGTGCTCCATGGGGATTGCAGAGGGTTCTCCACATCCCATGTGCTCCACGGGGATTGCTGAGGGTCCTCCACATCCCATGTGCTCCCTGGGGATTGCTGAGGGTCCTCCGTGTCCTACGTGCTCCACGGGGATTGCAGAGGGTCCTCCATGTCCCACGTGCTCCACGGGGATTGCTGAGGGTCTTCTACGTCCCATGTGCTCTACACAGTGAAGAGCTTGGAGCCTCATGAATGTGGGAGGGATGTGGCAAAAGCTGGGTTCCAGGGTGACTGGTGGGGTCTGTGTGTGGGAGGAGGGCAGTAGCCCTGGCGTGAGGCCATCAGGAGCCCTGTGGTGGTAGATGTGGGTGGACAGCTTGTAAAAGACGTTTAGGACTTGGTAGGCATCAGATTTGGAAGGTGGGGAGAGGGATGGGCAATGCACAGATTTTAAGTAAGGGAGAACTGTGATATTAATACAAACGGGAAAGGCAGGTTGGTTTCCCAGTTTTAGATGTGTTGAATTTGAGACAACAGGGATGTGCAGGTAGAAATTTCCTTGAGGGCTTGGAGGTACTGAGTGTGAGTTCCAGAGCCAGGTCAGGATGGTAGCAGGAATGCTGAGACCTTTGAGGGTAAACGATAACGAGGCTTTGACAAATTCCCACAATTCGAGAGAGGGAAGGGGAACAAAAAAGGACACTGATACAATGAAGAAACGGGTGTGGAGTGAAGGAGGTTATTGTGGAGCCATGGAAGGCAAAAGAAGTGGAGTGGAGGCTGCCTGGAGAGACCTCTGAACCTGAAAGTTAGGGGACTGCTGATGACTTTTGAGAGTTCAGGTTCATGGGAACAGCACAGATGGAAACTGGATTCAATTAAACTTAAATCCTTTGCTTCTGTTGTTTACCTGATTTCAGTGTTTTCTTTTGACAATTAGGTGAAGGTAACTCGTTCTGATGGTCATCAGCTGACTCCTGAAGAAAGAAGAAATAATGTAGTCTTAATGGTGACTCAGAGAAACTATACTGAGTACTGGAGCAGATGGGACACTCAAAATCAGGAAGTAGGGGCTGTCCAGATCATGAATCATACTGTCCCCGCAGATGGACTCTTCAAGATTGAATTCCCAATCCTGGATGATTCCAGCGAGCTACTAGTGAAGGTGCCATCTGTTTCCCATCATTATGTTACGGCAACAACAACATTAAACTTGCAGTCTGGTGGTGGGCACTCAACTTGTTGGGAGGTTAAGGTGCACAGGAAGTGAACATACATTTTTATTTAAAAGAGCAGGAGAAAGGATTACAAGGGATTTTAATGGCTGTGGCTTCTCTTGTTGCCTGAATGCTTCCTTGTAAACTCATTTTGAAGGGCACAATAAAATACTGATGGAGAAGCACCCCCAACTCCCAGGCTAGGTACTTTTCAATCATTTGGAATTGTATTTTGGCAGGAGCTGAAAATGAAAGGGGAATATATTTTTTTTACATTTACCCCTTGTTGCTGAACTGAGACTCCTCAGCCATTCCCCCTCCCTCTCTCTGGGTTACTCAGCCCTGCTACAGTATGGCCTCTCTGAGTTTTCCTCTCCCCAGTGCTGGACTGAGTGAGCTGATTCGGTTGCTTGCTGTGTTGTGGGGAGAAGAAAGGATTCCTTTACCATTTCCTTCTCTCCTCTCACAGTGTTTCCTGAGAACACACTTTTGTTCTGGAAATAAGTTAGGACTGTGCTTTTTCCTCTTAGATGATGATGGTGAAGACCATCCAACACGTTTTACAGCTATCAGTTTCTTTATAGTACAAGCTACTAAATGATGAAGATCCATTGTCTGGGGAATATATTGTTTGCTGTGTGAAAAAAAGTGAAAGTGAATTTGCCTTTCGCTGATTGTCCAGCCAGGTCACATTCCTTATCCTGAGGCTTCTAACGATGAAACTTTATGTCTCCCTTTTCGCAAAGAGTCGGACACGACTGAGCGACTGAACTGAACTGAACTTTCTTTTGTTATAGGCCTCTTTTCTCGATAGCGTGAGTAACATGGCAGTTCATGGTATGTTTAAGTCTCCTAGTAAAACCTACATCCAGCTAAAAGTAAAAGATGAAAATGTAAAGGTAATGCTTGCGATCATTTGTTAATAATATAATTGAACTGGCATGACATTGATATGTATATATTAATTAAAATTTTTTTTTCTAGGTGGGATCACCATTTGAGTTGGTGGTTATTGGCAACAAGCAATTGAAGGAGTTAAGTTACATGGTAATCTCTTTTTAAAAATAATTTCCTTTATTTTAAAATTAATTTTTGACTCTGCTGGGTCTTCGTCGCTGTGAGGGCCTTTCTTTAGTTGCAGAGAGCAGGGGCTTCTTATTGTGGCAGCTTCTCTCATTGCTCAGCACAGGCCCTAGAGTGCATGGACTTCAGTAGTTGCGGCACCTGGCCTCAGTAGATTCTGGAGCACAGGCTCGGTAGTTGTGGTTCACAGGATGCAGAATGTTCCCTGACCAGGGATCGAACCCATGTTTCCTGCATTGGCAGGTAGATTCTTTACTACTGAGCCTCCAGGGAAGCCCTGGTAATCTCTTAAATAATCTAAATTTATGATCCATTGTAGAATCATCTGAAATAGTGTCTACCTTATATTTAAACTGAACTTACTGATTTTTAAAATTCAGCCTCACACTTCAAAAAACATATCTTAATGCATAGTATACATGTGCAGGATGTAATATTTATATGCATTCTTACAGAGTTTTCTATGTCTAAGTTGTGTATAAATTTACTTTACAGAACTTTACATTTTATTCCTTTTGCATCGTGGAGTATTTTGGTATGTTGAATATAGCTCCCTGGGCTACAGTGTAGGTCCTTGTTTATCATCTTGCACATGGTAGTTTGCAGCCCAGCCTCCCAGCCCATGCCCCTTCTGCCCTCCCTCCCCCTTGGCAACCTCAAGGCTCTTCTCTATGCCTGTGAGCCCATCTCCGTTTCTTTTTAAGAACTGTTTATTCATTTTTGGCCATGCTGGGTCTCTGTTGCTGTGTGCGGGCTTTCTGTGGTCCCCGTGGTGGGGTGGTGGCTACTGTTCTTGCAGTTTGTGGGCTTTTCAATACAGTGGCTTCTCCTGTTGTAGAGCCCTGGCCCAGGGTGCGTGGGCTCAGTAGTTGTAGCTCAGGCTTAGTTGCTCCTTGGCACGTGGAATCTTCCCAGACCAGGGATCCAGCCTGCATCCCTTGCATCGGAAGGCAGATTCTTAGCTCTGGACCGGCAGGGTAGTCCTTTGTGTCGTCTTTTGGATTCCGCATAGAAGAGAGAGCACGTGGTTTTTTTCTTTCTCTTTTTGACTTACTTCACTTATCATACTAGGTGCCTCTGTGTTGCTGTAAATCAGTCTCATTCCTTTTTAAGCTGCCCGTTTTATACAGAAATCAAACTATCTTTTTTTTTTCTTTACCTATATTTCTATTTCCAACTTCAGATGAATAATGAAACCACCTTGCCTTATGTTTAAAATTTATATTTTTATGAGGTAAGCCACATATGTTCATTATCTGTGTGTGTGTGTTAGTTGCTCAGTCATGTCTGACCCTTTGTGACCCCATGGACTGTACCCCAGAGTCAGGCTCCTTTGTCCATGGAATTCTCCAGGTGAGAATACTGGAGTGGGTAGCCATTCCTCCTCCAGGGGATCTTCCTGACCCAGGGATTGAACCTGGGTCTCCTGCATTGCAAGTAGATTCTTTACTGTCTGAGCCACCAGGAAGCCCTATGTTCATTATAGAAAATTATAAAATGTAAGAAAAAAAAACAAATAAAAATTGCTCCTCATAGCCTTGTAATTTTGCTAATCCAGGTCTCTCAGTGGTGCTCTGCATTCCTTAAACTCAGGGACAGATTCTTCTCTGTCAAGTTGCTGTTGCCTCAATTATGGTTACTTTATCTTATCCTTTTCCAATGACCAGCTTATACTCCCTGTGTCAGTCAGGAAAGTTCATTTGTGGTGCATGTTTTCAAAAAGAATTTGACGTTGGCTTAAGTCGAGAATTTGTATGTATGCTTAAAATTATGAAAACATAGCTGATATTGAGATTCTCATCTTTAGCATAAAATGAAACTCGTGTACTCTTCTTTTCAGGTAGTGTCCAGGGGACAATTGGTGGCTGTAGGCAAGCAAAACTCAACAACCTTTTCCTTAATACCAGAAAATTCTTGGGCCCCAAAAGCCTGTATCATTGTGTATTATATTGAAGATGATGGGGAAATTATAAACGATGTTTTGAAAATTCCTGTTCAGCTCGTTTTCAAAAATAAGGTAAGATTTAAGGTAATGATGTTTAAAAACAAAACTTCATAAAGTCTGCAAAATGTAATATTTCTTTAGAAAAGGATCATTAAAACAAATTGGTTAGAAATTTATATTTTTTTCTAGAACTATGGATAAAACTCTTCGTATTTAATTACTATATATCTATTTTCACATGTGGAATGATTGGACAGTGTGGGTCTTCTGTGTATATTATTATTCTTGGCTTTAAGACTTTAATTCAAATCCATGAAGCCCTCTCAGGATTTTCCAAATGGTGGAGTCGGTATTGCTCCGGCACAGAGTTGTGTGGCCATCACAGTTGTGTGGTGTTCATACTGGTGTGGCAGTGAAGTGAGGGCTTCAGGAGGGAGTGTGGCCATCTGCAGTGTTGTGGGGAAGCAGAGCTGGGCTTTGGTTTATCCATTTCACCAGCCTGGAGACTAACCCAGGACAAATTTGCAATAAGCTTGGCTACTTTGCGTGTGGAGATCACTGTGGAGTTTGGTCTCCAAACACAGCAGTGATTTTTTTCCCCTACATCCCAGAAATGATATTTTAAAATATTTCTCTATTCCTCCATTCTCATCTCACCTTCGAGAACTCTAATTAGTCTTAGATATATCAGGAACACAGCAGAAGCGACTTAGCATGCATGCATGCATNCCTGGCCCAGGGTGCGTGGGCTCAGTAGTTGTAGCTCAGGCTTAGTTGCTCCTTGGCACGTGGAATCTTCCCAGACCAGGGATCCAGCCTGCATCCCTTGCATCGGAAGGCAGATTCTTAGCTCTGGACCGGCAGGGTAGTCCTTTGTGTCGTCTTTTGGATTCCGCATAGAAGAGAGAGCACGTGGTTTTTTTCTTTCTCTTTTTGACTTACTTCACTTATCATACTAGGTGCCTCTGTGTTGCTGTAAATCAGTCTCATTCCTTTTTAAGCTGCCCGTTTTATACAGAAATCAAACTATCTTTTTTTTTTCTTTACCTATATTTCTATTTCCAACTTCAGATGAATAATGAAACCACCTTGCCTTATGTTTAAAATTTATATTTTTATGAGGTAAGCCACATATGTTCATTATCTGTGTGTGTGTGTTAGTTGCTCAGTCATGTCTGACCCTTTGTGACCCCATGGACTGTACCCCAGAGTCAGGCTCCTTTGTCCATGGAATTCTCCAGGTGAGAATACTGGAGTGGGTAGCCATTCCTCCTCCAGGGGATCTTCCTGACCCAGGGATTGAACCTGGGTCTCCTGCATTGCAAGTAGATTCTTTACTGTCTGAGCCACCAGGAAGCCCTGTGTTCATTATAGAAAATTATAAAATGTAAGAAAAAAAAACAAATAAAAATTGCTCCTCATAGCCTTGTAATTTTGCTAATCCAGGTCTCTCAGTGGTGCTCTGCATTCCTTAAACTCAGGGACAGATTCTTCTCTGTCAAGTTGCTGTTGCCTCAATTATGGTTACTTTATCTTATCCTTTTCCAATGACCAGCTTATACTCCCCGTGTCAGTCAGGAAAGTTCATTTGTGGTGCATGTTTTCAAAAAGAATTTGACGTTGGCTTAAGTCGAGAATTTGTATGTATGCTTAAAATTATGAAAACATAGCTGATATTGAGATTCTCATCTTTAGCATAAAATGAAACTCGTGTACTCTTCTTTTCAGGTAGTGTCCAGGGGACAATTGGTGGCTGTAGGCAAGCAAAACTCAACAACCTTTTCCTTAATACCAGAAAATTCTTGGGCCCCAAAAGCCTGTATCATTGTGTATTATATTGAAGATGATGGGGAAATTATAAACGATGTTTTGAAAATTCCTGTTCAGCTCGTTTTCAAAAATAAGGTAAGATTTAAGGTAATGATGTTTAAAAACAAAACTTCATAAAGTCTGCAAAATGTAATATTTCTTTAGAAAAGGATCATTAAAACAAATTGGTTAGAAATTTATATTTTTTTCTAGAACTATGGATAAAACTCTTCGTATTTAATTACTATATATCTATTTTCACATGTGGAATGATTGGACAGTGTGGGTCTTCTGTGTATATTATTATTCTTGGCTTTAAGACTTTAATTCAAATCCATGAAGCCCTCTCAGGATTTTCCAAATGGTGGAGTCGGTATTGCTCCGGCACAGAGTTGTGTGGCCATCACAGTTGTGTGGTGTTCATACTGGTGTGGCAGTGAAGTGAGGGCTTCAGGAGGGAGTGTGGCCATCTGCAGTGTTGTGGGGAAGCAGAGCTGGGCTTTGGTTTATCCATTTCACCAGCCTGGAGACTAACCCAGGACAAATTTGCAATAAGCTTGGCTACTTTGCGTGTGGAGATCACTGTGGAGTTTGGTCTCCAAACACAGCAGTGATTTTTTTCCCCTACATCCCAGAAATGATATTTTAAAATATTTCTCTATTCCTCCATTCTCATCTCACCTTCGAGAACTCTAATTAGTCTTAGATATATCAGGAACACAGCAGAAGCGACTTAGCATGCATGCATGCAGTGGAGAAGGCAATGGCAACCCACTCCAGTACTCTTGCTGGAAAATCCCATGGATGGAGGAGCCTGGAAGGCTGCAGTCCATGAGGTCGCTAAGAGTCGGACACGACTGAGCGACTTCACTTTCACTTTTTACTTTCATGCATTGGAGAAGGAAATGGCAACCCAATCCAGTGTTCTTGCCTGGAGAATCCCAGGGACTGGCGAGCTTGGTGGGCTGCCGTCTCTGGGGTCACACAGAGTTGGACATGACTGAAGCGACTTAGCAGCAGCAGCAGTGATTTTTTAATAACCTAAGGTGTATAGCTTGTGTTGGAAACCCCCCTGGGCCCCAACTCTGAGAAGTAACCTAATTGTAAGATTGACAGGTGGAGTTCAGTTATCTCATGCATATTTAAATAATCATTATTTTAAAGTAATGATTTGTAGAGTATACTTCTTCTGTTAGCATCTTCTCCCTTAATTTTTAAAAAATTTTGAGAAGTAGAGGTCGTGATCCATGCCTTTTTTTATTGAGAACTATTGACTCTAATTTTTATTGTCAAAATATAATACAAACTTATTTTCTGTCTTATGAAAAGAATTTTAAAAAAACAGTGTTGTATTCTGTTAGTTTCAGAGCACAAGTTTAGACTTCAAGTGACTCCATTAATCTGAGAAAGGCAAATTTTGAAGTATGAGTAAGACTTAAACCTGGAGGCATACATCTCTGAAGGTGAGAGCAGGTTCTAAAAAATGTTGCTGTATAAGAAGCTTTGAGGAGACAGAGTGTATAAATAGCATACTTCCAAGAAACTTCATAGATATGAGTGATAAGAAATTAGTTTTGGTTGTGTTTACAAAGATAATTCTTCAATTTTTTTATGATAATGTTTACCACATTTACTCCAAAAGAAATTCTGTATTTGGAAATAAAATATGTTTAAACACGAGAAAATTAATGGATCTTTGTGGATGTTCAGCAGTGACTGTGGAATAAATGAGTGGGATGTAGGGGGCAAGAGATGTAGTTTTAGAAATTGTCTGCACAGAAGTGCAGTTTGGAGCTATGGAGTCACTGAGGTGCAGAGTAAACAGTGAGAAGTGCAAAGTTTGCATATTGTAAATTCCCTTTTCACCTTATTTAAGATATGAGTGGAGAAGAGTAAATCTGACCCAGTGGCTCAAGAGGCATGTGAAAAAAAGATTGTTAAACAGGCAAGGAAGACTTCATTTAAGACCATTGCAATAGGGGAGAGAGACTGAACTCAACTCCACTGAAACGGAAGGCAGGGAGGTTTTTAAATACTGGGATGAGTTAATGGAAAAGTACTGGAGGACACTCGGGGAGGGATTGGTCAATATGAGCAGGCCATCTGTGAGTTTGTAAGTTAGGCTCCTATTCACCCACAGAGACTGGGAAATCAATCAGGGCTCTTTCTTGATGATTAACACTTCAAAGTGAAAAAAGCTGGCTTAAAACTCAGCATTCAGAAAACTAAGATCATGGCAACGAGTCCCATCACTTCATGGCAAATAGATGGGGAAACAAGGGAAACAGCAACAGACTTGATTTTCTTGGGCTCCAAAATAACTGCAGATGGTGACTGCAGCCATGAGATTTAAAGACGCTTGTTCATTGGAAGAAAAGCTATGACAAACCTCAGTAGCATATTAAAAAGCAGAGACATTTCTTTGCTAATAAAGGTCCATAGAGTCTAAAAGTTATGGTTTTCCCAGGAATCATGTATGGATGTGAGAGTGTTAGTTGCTCAGTCGTGTCTGACTCTTTCTGACCCCATGAATTGTAGCCCACCAGGCTCCTCTGTCCATGGGATTCTCCAGGCAAGAATACTGGAGTGGGTTGCCATGTCTTTCAGGGGATCTTCCCAACTGAGGGATCAAACCCAGGTCTCCCACATTGCAGGTGGATTCTTTACTGTCTGAGCCACCTGGGAAGTTGATATATGGTCCAAAGGATGTGAGAGTTGGACCATAAAAAATTCTGAGCACCAAAGAACTGATGCTTTCAAACTGTGGTGTTGGAGAAAACTCTTGAGAGTCCCCTGGACTGCAAGGAGATCAAACCAGCCAGTCCTAAAGGAAATCAACCCTGAATGTTCATTGAAAGGACTGATGCTAAAGCTGAAGCTCTTTGCACTTGATGCAAAGAGCTAACTTATTGGAAAAGATCCTGATGCTGGGGAAGACTGAAGGCATGAGAAGAGGACAACAGAAGATGAAATGGTTGGATGGCATCACTGACTCAATGGGCATGAGTTTGAGTAAACTCAGGGAGATTGTGTAGGACAGGGAAGCCTGGCATGCTGCAGTCCATGGGCTTGCAAAGGGTCGGACATAACTGAATGAATGATGACACTTCAAAAGGATGAATCCCAGATCTTTGAGAAAGACATTTCTGCTGGTAAAACTAGCAGGAAGCTGGAAAAGGTTTATATCTCAAAGGAGCAGAGAATGCATTTACAATTGCAGATTTTCTAAGGAAAGGGAAAGCAGGTGGTTAATGTCAGGTAGAACCCTGTCTAACGCTCAGGTAAGCTGAGGGGTTCATTAAGACCATTTTAATCAGGTGGTACAGCCACTGGGGTATGGGATTGTTGGAGTAGAGCTGGGCAAGATGAACATCCCTAGGAGGAAGAAGCCTTCTGACAAAGCCATGAGGTCCAGCCCTGGGTGAGAGGACTGATGCTCTTTAAGAAGTACCAGTAGGACTCTCGGGGAAGGCAATGGCACCCCACCGCAGTACTCTTGCCTGGAAAATCCAATGGACGGAGTAGCCTGGTGGGCTGCAGTCCATGGGGTCGCCAACAGTCGCACAGACTGAGTGACTTCACTTTCACTTTTCTCTTTCATGCATTGGAGAAGGAAATGGCAACCCA
>SJYX01020283.1:176155-205423 GCA_006410675.1 Oreotragus oreotragus
CGGGGAAGGCAATGGCACCCCACCCCAGTACTCTTGCCTGGAAAATCCAATGGACGGAGTAGCCTGGTGGGCTGCAGTCCATGGGGTCGCTAACAGTCGGACAGACTGAGCGACTTCACTTTCACTTTTCTCTTTCATGCATTGGAGAAGGAAATGGCAACCCATTGCCTGGAGAATCCCAGGGATGGGGGAGCCTGGTGGGCTGCCGTCTGTGGGGTCACACAGAGTCGGACACGACTGAAGTGACTTAGCAGCAGCAGCAGCAGCAGTAGGACTCTGCTTTGCTGAGGGTTAATGACAGCAAGCTGAGGCAGCCATCGAGGCACAGAGCAGTGGGCCTGACTGGGGTTGGTCTGAGGGCCTCCTCCTGGGGAAAGGGGGACAGGCACCCCCGCCCAGCGCAGGCAGTTCTGAGTGTCCCCAGGGGCTCTTACTTGCAGGCGCTCACTTCTGAGTCCACGTGGCCAACGTGCAGGCACGTTCCTGTACTCGCTCATGGATACTGACCCTCCCCACGTATGGCAGACACTCTTTTCTTAGTACTGGCAAGCAGCTGTGGGGTGGGAGACGGAGAAAGGGAAGAAGGGTAGAGAAATGAAGGAAAACCTTGATATGTACCCCAGTGAGAGGTTCCATGACTTGAGAACACTGTGGAAGTAAAGTTCGTTTTCACTCCTTTCCCTGGAGAAGACTCGTGTGTGGTTTCGGAATGTCCCTGAGCCGACACAAGTGTAGACTCTTCGCTAGATTTTGAAATTGATCTGCTATTGATAGGACATGAAATGCTTTAAAAAAGTGTATTATGTCAATACTGCTTTTTCACTTTCTTAGATACAGCTGTTTTGGAGTAAAGCCAATGCTGAACCATCTGAGACAGTCTCTCTCAGGATCTCTGTGACACGGCCAGACTCAATAGTTGGTATTGTAGCTGTCGACAAGAGTGTGAATCTGATGAATGTCTCAAATGATATTACAATGGAAAATGTGAGTTTAGCCATTTTTTTTCATTACAAAAATACACATTGAAAGAGGAAAAAAAAGAAACTTTACTGTATTACTTCCAAGTTTTAAAGGAAATTTCATTTTTCAAGTATAAGTCAGTAATAGTAGCTTCTGAATGAAAGGGACCTGCATTCCAATTGTCATGTTGGAAAGAGTCTATTTGTGGTCAGCTGTCTTTGCCGTCTTACATGAAAATTGTCACCTAGAGTTTCCTGTCATTTTCAAACTATATTTTAACTGAAGACACTTGAGAAAGTACTAGAAATTGGACTTGCACATTTATGAATGATACCGGAGAGAGCTTTAGGTAATTGTAAAATACTTTCTATTTTTGTTATACATGATGGTTATAAATAATTATAGTCCTCACTGAATCAGGAATTTGCCGTATGTTGAGGGAGTGAAATCATATTAATCTTCAGAAAATGTACAAGTCAAGAAGTATATGAACATCTAGTGTTACATCAGCTAATCCCCTATTCATCAGTCATTTAATTGTTATTTGTAAGTCCTTTATATATCCTTGGCAGTAGAAATGTAGACTGCATGAACTATATCCATTGACTGATTACCTATAGTGATTAACAGCACTTCAGGAAGAAAGAGATACGTGTATAGGCTAGTTTGGACATATTGTTGTAAAGTTAGTCCATTTGAGAAAAATTATGTATTTTTCTTCAACCTATCCAGCAAATTTTTCTCATTTATTTATTTTTTTTTATTTATTAAAAATTTTTTTTTTACTTTATTGTACTTTACAATACTGTATTGGTTTTGACATACATCAACATGAATCCACCACGGGTGTACACATGTTCCCAATCCTGAACTCCCCTCCCACGTCCCTCCCCATACCATCTCTCTGGGTCATCCCAGTGCACCAGCCCCAAGCATCCTGTATCCTGCATCGAACCTAGACAGGTGATGCGTTTCTGATATGATATTATACGTTTCAATGCCATTCTCCCAAATCATCCCACCTTCTCCCTCTCCCACAGAGTCCAAAAGACTGTTCTATACATCTGTGTCTCTTTTGCTGTCTCGCATACAGGGTTATCGTTACCATCTTTCTAAATTCCATACATATGTGTTAGTATACTGTATTGGTGTTTTTGTTTCTGGCTTACTTCACTCTGTATAATCGGCTCCAGTTTCATCTACCTCATTAGAACTGATTCAAATGTATTCTTTTTAATGGTTGAGTAATACTCCATTGTGTCTTTAAAAGGAAAAAAAACCCTTTAAAACCCATCGGTCACTTTTTTTCTCTTGACTTTACTTAAATTCATTTATTCTAAAAAATCTATAGCATTTTGCACTTGATTTAACTGATGATAGTATCTTTCATTTTACAACGTGCTAAATATCTTAGTGAATACATTATTTCATTTTTTCTTCCATATGTATGTGGACACACAGAAACACACACACATGTGCTCTCCCTGAGTCTCTGTCTCTATATCTCACTGTGCATTTACATTAAATCCTGTCATATATGAGATTGCTATCCCAGCTTTCTTCTGTTTCACACCTGACTGGTATGTTTTTCCATCTTTTTATTTTCAATCTTCTCTAAGTTTTTAAGTATATCTTGTAGACAGTATATTATTGTATTTTGCTTTTTTAAAAAAGATCTAATCTGACAGTATCTTAATAAACTTATTTAACCCATTTACAGATTAGTCCTTGTTCTAATTAGGACTTATTTCTGCTTTTTTATTTGATAATTTAGACTATTTCCTTTTCATTTCTTTTCATTCGTCTTTCCATGGTTTTGGAAGTTACACATTCTATTTTTGATCCCAGGATAGATGTCCTTATCTCATGAATTGTGCTCATATTTTTTTATCCTGATAGATTTTCTTTTGTATCTTTATCTGACAAGTCAGGCATTTTGGTGTGCCCTCATATTCTTACACATCCTTTTTGCCTCTCCCTGTCCCCATCTCCTTCCCCAGCCCTGGCCAGATCATGCTGCTGTTGTATAGAATTTTAGTTCTTTGTCATAATGAATTGCCTGTTCAGTCTATGCTGTCCCTTAATTTTTTGATTCTGGAAATTATTTCTTCCTATAGTTCCTCTTCTTTCCGTTTCTTCTCCTTTTCAGAGATTGGCAGATATTAACACTTCTACTTTTTTCCCTCCATATTTCTTATGCTTTTTTGTCTCTTTCATCTCTCTTGTCTGTATTTCTTTGGGTGAGTTCCTCAGCTGACTCTTTCAGTTGGTAGATTTCCTACTTTTATATCAGCTATTATATTGTTAATATTATTTTCACGTGTTTTTTTCCTTGTTTTATATTGCTAATATTTTCTCTTGTCTGTATTTACTGTGTTTATTTTAAATTCTTGAGCTGACTTTTCAGTATTCAGCTCACATGCTGTATGTGGTCCAGTTGGTTCTCTTTTATGGAAACTATACTTGTTGGCTATAGTTTGGGTATCTAGTTGGATATCTGGTTGATTTGGCAGCTGTTCTGTTGGGGAAGGCTGAAGGATAATTGTTTTGCAACGTTGTGTTGGTTTCTGCTGTACAACAACGTGAATGAGCCATAAGTATACATGTGTTCCCTCCCTCTTGAACCTCCCTCCCACCGCATGCCCCCATCCACCCCTCTAGGTCATCACAGAGCACTTTGCTAAGCTCCCTGTGTTATACAGCAACTTCCACTAGCTATCTGTTTTACACATGGTTATGTATATGTTTCAAAGCTACTCTTTCAATTTGTCCCACCCTCACCTTTCCCCACTGTGTCTACAAATGTGTTTTCTGTGTCTGCATCTCTATTCCTGTTCTGCAAATGGGCTCATCAGTAGCATTTTTCTAGATTTCATAAATACACATTAATTAATTTTTCTCTTTCTGACTTAACTTCACTCTGTATAACTGGCTCTAGGTTCATCCACCTTGCCAGAACTGACTCAGATTCTTAACTGATATTTTTTAAGGTCTTTGTTAACCATCACATTGACCCTGTTTATCTTTGTCAAAAGTGTGAGTCATTTTAAATGCTGATCTCTACGTGTTGGCTTTGTCAACAAGCCCACACTTCTTAGGAACTCTTGATTACTGAACAGAATAAAAATAAGTTTAAAGAAGAAGTGTATTTTTGGCTGATTGAATTATGAACATGGCATTGATATATTCATTATTCCTCCATTTGTGTCATTTTCAAATTTGATAAACATGTGGTCTGTTTGATGTAGCACTTGATAGGCATGTGTACCTGTCTGTTATTCACAGTATGCATCAGAAATGTTGAGAGGGCAGAGCACACTGACATGAGTGCTTTCATTCTGTATATTTTATCTTCTCAGGTGGTCCATGAATTGGAACTTTATAACACAGGATATTATTTAGGCATGTTCATGAATTCTTTTGCAGTCTTTCAGGTATGTTTAATTTGCTATATAATTTGAAAAGATATTAATATGTTTACTGCTGTAAAACTGATTTCAGAATTAATGATCTGAATGATGAAATGCTAACCTCTTAAATGTGTTGCTGAAGTGCAAGGTATTATATAAGTGTAATTTGAAATTGAAAGATGGTCATCCTTCTAGTCTTAGAAGCAAATGAGTAAATTCATCTTTAGAAAAATAATGTAATTACCATTAAATAAGTAATTTCTTTCTTTAAATCACTTTCCTTGACTTTGAAATAGCTCTTTCTGCATGTGAGAATGTGTGTTTGCATGCTTGTGTGTGTGTCTGCTTGTCTTGTTGTGAGAGACTGTATACTCATGTATATATTTAAACTCTCAAAAATGAGCAAGAGTTAAAAAAGCAAAGGGAGATATTTTCACATGCGACACAAAAACGAAACAGCAAGAGTGAATTAGGGGTATAGGCAACTGACGATTTAGAGGGCCTTTAAACTTTTATTTTAAAAGAAAATTAAAATGATTCTTTCTAGGAGTGTGGCCTCTGGGTATTGACGGATGCACACCTTGTGAAGGATTACATTGATGGTGTTTGTAAGTGAAATCTGGCAAAGTGCTTTTTAAGTCATTAAGTCTTTCATCTCAGGTATTTAGAGTTACTTATGTAAGTATGAATACATTCTGGTTGAATATGGGTATTGTAATTTTCATTTTCTGTTTTCTTATCCTATAGTGTTTGGAGTTTAATGTACTTGGAAGTACATCTGGGCCATGACATGGAGTGGTCTTCAGCTCCTGTTTAGATCTTTCTAATGATCACTTTCCATTTTCTCTCTGTAGCTTTTTGACATGGCTATATTTCTGGACATATTGAAAGATCTTATGCCTCCAATTTGTATTGTAAACTGTGATGTTACTTTGGAATTAGTCAAAAGGAGGCAACATATTTTTGAAACATTTCTGTTCTCTAGCTTTTTATTGTTCACCTAGAAAATAGCCCAGATACCACGAAGTATGCTGTCCACACACACACACACACACTCACACACACTCACACACACACACACACTAACAAACACACACACGTCTCCTCAGTCTGCGTTCTTCCCAGGCAGGATCACGTCGCACATCCCTGTTCCCTGGATTGCTAAGTAGAGTTGACCACCCAACTAATTAAAGGATGTGCTTTAAGAAAAATTCATTAAGTGTTTTACTTGGATTGTTCATTTTAACTTCTATTAAAAAATTAACTGACTGATTAGACAGTGTCGGGTCTCAGTTGCACTCTGCGGGGTCTTCGTCAGGACCTGTGGGGTCCTTTGTGTGGTGCAAGGACTTTAGTTGTGGCGTGTAGACTCGGTAGTGGTGATGTGGGGGTAGCAACTCGGTAGTTGCTTCAAAGCCTGTGGGATCTTAGTTCCTGGACCAGGGATCGAACTCTTGTCCCCTGCATGCTGCTGCTGCTAAGTTGCGTCAGTCATGTCCAACTCTGTGCGACCCCATAGACGGCAGCCCAACAGGCTCCTCTGTCCCTGGGATTCTCCAGGCAAGAACACTGGGGTGGGTTGCCATTTCCTTCTCCAATGCATGAAAGTGAAAAGTGAAAGTGAAGTCGCTCAGTCGTGTCTGACTCTTAGCGACCCCATGGGCTGTAGCCTACCAGGCTCCTCCATCCATGGGATTCTCTAGGCAAGAGTACTGGAGTGGGGTGCCATTGCCTTCTCCACTTGTCCCCTGCATAGCAAGGTGGATTCTTAGCCACTGAACCACCAGGGAGGTCCCCATAAAATATTTTGACTAAAGGAAATGTATAAATGAGAATGATTAATTCTAGAAGCTGTTCTCACTTCTTTCAGGTAAAATGAGACGAAATCATCTCAAAAGACTGCAAAACTATCATAGTTGCTATCCACGAATTTCTACCCCATGTTCCCCTACTAAACTCCAGACTCTCTATTTTGGGGTTGGTTCTTGACACCGTAGGACACCTGAGCCTCTGTCTTGAAGTTTTAAGAACAATTTTATAGTCTTAAAGATTTTATGAAGTCATTATGATCTCTGTGTGTATTAAAGACACATGGCACTTTTAGCTTTCTTCATATAATCATTTATCCTAGGCAGCCGTCCAGCCAATCTGATTATCCATGCTTTCTCTGTTGGTCTCAGCTTTTACCCATCTTTGTTTATGTTTACTTATCAAATCCTGGTGCTCACTATCATACTCATTCTATTGTTAGTAACACTCATTGTAATCTTTACCTTTTCTGAGAACCTCCTACGTTTTCACTGTAACAGAAGAAACCTGATACTTTTACTGGTATATTATGTTCCTGGAAACCTTCAAGTAATTGACATTAACTTTTATGCCTCTCTTCTGGTTCCTGGTCTGAAGGTGCATGTTGTTCAGTCGCTAAGGTGGGTCTGACTCTTTTCGGGACCCCATGGACTTAGCCTGCCAGGCTCCTGTGTGCATGGAATTTCCCAGGCAAGAAGACTGGAACGGGTTGCCATTTCCTTCTCCAGGGGATCTTCCTGACCCAGGGATCGAACCCACACCCATCTCCTGCATTGGCAGGCAAATTCTTTACCCTTGAGCCACCAGGGAAGTCCCCCACCCCCAGCAGGTGTATAGAGTTCAGTATTTTCTTGGCTACTTCAAGACCGCTGTTCAGCAGTCCTCAGTTAAAAGCCCCTTATCATTTGAAACTCAAAAATTTCAATCGCATATCCTTTAATCAGCATTCGGTCACCTACTTTCCCTTTTCCTCTCTCTATGTTAATGACTCTCACAGAAGAGTCAGGGTCTGACTACTTTGTCTTCTTGGGGGATTTGAATGTGTGGGTGGCCCGTCTACTGTGCACTGTTATGTGGATATATCACCATGGCAACAGTAGTCATAAGGTGACGTCATCACCTACCATAGATCTACCCCTAACATTTCAAATGCCTGTCCTTCTGCTTTGTATGTACCCTCACTCCCCCAATTCTGTTACTTTGATCTCTCCTGGTTATTTTTGGTCACTGACTCCTTCTGCCCATGTTTGCCCCTAGTACCTGGACCATGGGCTTCCCAGGTGGCTCTGTGGTACAGAAACTGCCTGCCAATGCAGGAGATGCAGGTTTGATCCTTGGATAGGGAAGATGCCCTGGAGACGGAAATGGCAACCCATTCCAGCATTCTGGCCTGGGAAATCCCATGGAGAGAGGACCCTGGTGGGCTACAGTCCACGGGGTTGCCAAAGAGCTGGAACACGCCTAAACAGCAACACAGCAGCAACAACCTGGACCACGTGGTCAGTCGGTTTGGTAGAATTCTTCCCTAGTCCCTGGTCCTTCCATGACATCTTCCCCATGAAATTCAATGGGGAATTTATCTTACCCCTCCTGATTCTGCACCCTGATGCCCCACAAATACCTTAAATTCTATGTGTCACAAACCATTGCTTTTCCCTAATATGATTTGACTGATATATGAGCCCTTGAGTTGATACGATTCCATATATCTGTTAATAAAATCATCATCTACCCGCATGTTCGCATCAGAAACCCAAAACTCATCCTAGATTCTTTCCTCTCTGCCAGATGCAGAACAGCATAGTGATTAAGAAAGGAATTTACCAAGAAATACTTCTGACTTTCAACCCTGGCTTTATGACCCCGAGGGAATTCTTTAAGCTCCCTAAACCTCAGGTTTCTCTTTGAATTATAAGCACTAGTAATATTGCCTCTATTACAGGGCTCTTAGGAGTTTAAATCCATAAGCATGCAAAGTGCCTTGCACTTGTTTGATACTGAGAAATCTGCAATTAATTACCTATTATCAGTAGATGATACTCATATTTGCCTGGCATGTAGGAGGCAATGGAAGTTCAAGCTTGGTCTAGTGGGGCAAAGCAACACACAGGTAGAAGAGTGTGCTGAGGGGTGTGATGGGGCGGGAGAGTGCGGTGGCGATGCACAGAGCTCATCCAACTGGGAGGCCAAGCAGAGTTATCTCAAGGCTGTCCTTCTCTCCTCTGCTGGGCCCTGGCTCCTGGGCAGTGCGAGAACCTTCTGTTGCTCCTGCGTCCATTCCCCCATCTCTAAACCGCTGTTCTCACTGAGACCAGAGTTACCGTTATAAAACATGGAATAGATCACGTCTCTAGTTTATTTTAAAACCTTCAGTAGATCATCACTGCTTAAAGGATCAAGCCCAAATCCTTCAGCCTGGGATAACTGATATTTTAAAATCTGGACCCAGGCATTCTTTCTCTTCTCTTTATGCCAGTCTTCCCTAATAAGTACTGTCATATTCTAGACATGCCTTTGTACTTAGCTTGCTTTTTTTTGCACCCTTCTTGTATGGGATACTCTTTATCTGAAGATGTAAGGAAAATGTAATGCAATAAACAACACAAGGTGGATTTTTTTCTAGCTGTACCCTCTTCATTATTCAGTTTCTATGTAAAATCAGCTGTTCTCTGCATGGCAGACATTTCGCCTGAGTGGACTGCCACTCATGTATTTGTTTGCCTTCCCCATAGACAGTGGGTGGAGCTCATTGCATTCATCTTTGAATCTTTGGTAACTTCTTCAGTATAATTTTATTTTTTCATGTTTTGTTTTGAAATAGTTTTAGGCTTATAGAAAAGTTGAAAGAATAGAGTCAGGTGATCCAGTATCTGTGTGTCAGTGTGACTGTTTTGTAAGAAAAAAAGCTAATAAGCTGGATTTTTGTAGCATCTTGTGGCAGGTATAGCCAAAGGTATTCAGCACTAGGAATCTAAGAAGAAGAGAGTAGCAGAATTGGAGATAACAGTAAAAAATGGAGTTTAACGTATTTTTTTTGCAGCTGAACTGCAAGTAGTTTTTTAGGTATTGGTTGTAGGGGCAGATAACTTTTTTTCCCAGCTCTACCGTAATTGACCATGTGGCTTGGGGTAAGTCACATGACTTCTGTGGGTCTCAGGTGTCAAATGAGAAGGACTGGAGAAGATAAACTGTAAAGGCCTTGTCAGCTGAGAGATGCTGTAATTCTGTGGACTAGGTTTATGAACATTATCTACTGTGACTTTTCCCTAACAGTTGTCAATGTTTATTTGTAGATGACAGCGTAGAGTTCGCTGAGAGGTTTGTGGATGAAAATGAAGGCTACTTGGTAGATCTTCATGACTATTCTCTGGGTAGCAGTCCACGTGTGCGAAAGCATTTTCCAGAAACTTGGATTTGGCTAGACACCAACATGGGGTACAGATTAAAGTTCTTTGAATATATTTTGTTTGGTCTTAGTTTTAAGTAAGTTTTGCCCTCTTTCTAATGTCTCAGTATAAACATAGTGTGATAAAGAACTAAATAGACCAAGAGTTTTTAAAGAATGATATTAATTGTATCTAAATATAGTATTTTATTGGAGAAGGAAATGGCAATGCACTCCACTATTCTTGCCTGGAAAATCCTTTGGACAGAGGAGCCTGGTGGGCTATAGTCTGTGGGGTCACAGAGAGTTGAATACAGCTGAGCAACTGAACCCACACATGCATAGTATTTAATAAAGCTGTATGCGAATTGTGGCAGTAAGAGTATCCTCAAGGAGAAGACAGGCCTTTTCTGAAGAAGGATGATTTTAATTTCCCTGAAGTCGCATGGTTCTCACTGGGAGAAGACTGCTGGGAGTTCCTTTGTTGCTTGGGGTGGGAAGCGCTCACGATTGTTCCTTCTGCCTTGTGGTGCCCCATTAAACATCCCTGTGAGCCACAGGCAGAAGAGGTGTGGGTATTGAAAAGAACTCAGCTTAGCTAACAAACTCTGTGCTAATGGTGTGATGACTCAACAAGTAAATCATGAAATCTGCATATATCTTGAGTCAGCTATTTATGGAAACTTGAAATAAGACACGGGTCACACCTCCAAAAACAAATAACAGCATTAAGGATACAGAGGGAAACTTTTATGCATATTGAGAGAGACAAATGGGAGTTAAATTTGGAAAAGGGTATTATCTATATAAAATTTTTGAAAATGATGCTTGTCTTAAAGATATAAATATTGTAGAAAGATTTTTATTGGAATATGGATCAATTTGCAGTGTTATGACCCTATTATGACCTTTTCCTTGAGAACTTGGAATGCATTATTTTATGCATAAATTAAAAAAAAATCTGGATATGTATATTATTTGGAAAATGAAAATTTCCCCAAACATGAAAATTCTTCCAAAACATGGTTTAGCTTATGTTGGCCTATTTTGAAGTGTGTCTATTCTTGGTTTTGTGACTTTTACGTTTATCTTGACTTCAGTTCCAGGATTGACGAAGAATTCAAAGTTACTGTGCCTGATTCTATCACTTCTTGGGTTGCAACTGCTTTTGTGATCTCTGAGGATTTAGGTCTTGGACTAACAACTGCTCCAGTGGAGGTAGTGTACGAAAGAGCTGCTTATAGATGGTATAACGCCACGAAGCAAAGAGAGTGTCAGCTCCTCAATGGATTTTTAAAAAGTGATTGCTTATGATGTTGATCATAGTTTGGAGATTTCTTGGTGTTTCCTTTTTGTTTTTTATCTGTTTTACATTTTCAAGTGTGAACTGTATTAAACTGTTAACTGTGCTAGCTCTGTATTGAGATTTGGATAGTAAGTTTATTGTTGACTGAGTCCAGTCACTTCCAAAGGCCAGAAGAGAGAGAATGTCCTCTTTAAAGACGAGTAGAACTCAGAATGTCCCCTAGCAAACATTCCTTCACAACTCTTTGGTTAAATTATATCCCATGTCACTTCCTAAACCGTCACTGACAAGAGGAATATAATGACTGTGATTGGTCTTAGACCAGTAGCTTTCAGCTCTGTCATATCTGAAGCTGGTTTTTAAAGACAGATATTTTGTTTTGTCCCTCAACCATCTATGCAAATGAAATGCATAGAAAATTTAATATACCTTCATATTTAAGTAAAATAATCAGTAAGATGTCCTAAGTGAAATACCAAGGAGAAATAAAAGGAAAGTAATGTATAATAAAATAGTATACTTTTTAGTATGTAAGTGGCCAGGCATAGTTGCACAAGAAGGCCTAGTAACATATTTGAATATTTATGCGGTACATAGAATCACCTTGTGTGCAACAGCTGCAAAATACAATTTGATATACATGCATTGTTTTAGCAATGCAAAAACCTTGAGTGGTGCTGTCTGTGGTGATGTAAAGTTTTGAAATATTGAAGAAGTTTTGGTAAAGTTACAAAACAAAGGGCAGTTTCCTCTTGATTTACAAAATAGTTGTATATTGATAGATGCTTTGGGTTTGTATATGTGTTGTAATTAGGTTGTAAGTCCAGGTTATTATAACCAGGTGCTTTATCTACATGAAAGGACATTTAAGAATCATGAGGAACACAGGACAATTCTTCATTGTCTGGGACCATCCAGAGTATGCAGACAGTCCCTGCTAAGTGCCAAGAGCACTCATTGTGACAATCTGAGACTGCCACAGATTTCCAAATGAACTTCTAAGAAAGAATTAACTGCTACCAGTGAGAAGCTTGGCCAATACCATCAGAGTTTAGGTGACCAACACATACGTATGTGTTCATATGTTGAGCTTCCCTGGGAGCTCAGACAGTAAAGAATCTGCCTGCACTCCAGGAGACCCCAGTTTGATCCCTGAGTCGGGAAGATCTGGAGAAGGGAATGGCTGCCCACTCCCGTATTCTTGCCTGGAGAATTCCATGGACAGAGGAGCCTGGCGGGCTACAGTCCCTAGGGTAGTAGGCAAAAAATCATTTACTTTTCATAGGAGCCTAAGACAGATGCTGTTGTAATTGGGCAGTGGCTTTAAAAGCAGAATGATGGAATTGGCATGGCAGAGTGGCTATGGCCTCAGATATGGCAGGGTCCAGTTCTGGCTCTTGCACTTTCCAGCAGTGTGCTCTTATACCAGTTACAGAGGCGGCTGAGCTTCAGGTTTTTTTCCTGTAAAATATGACCATAACACCTGCCTGCATAGGTGTGATGAAATAATTTGTATAAAGTCCCTGGTTCCTAGAAGAAGTGTCATAAAACATAGTGATTACTGTGTTATAAATCACAGCAGTATGCCCCTGTTTATTTAGGATAGGTTGCTGTTTTCTGTTGGTAGGCAAGAGGACATTTCTATGTGAAGCTACTAATAAGTGTCATAGGTTTTGTGAGATTTAAGTGTATAAAGTGTGAAGCTCTGGACTTAAATAAAATCTATATTCATTGTGTTCTTTCCAGCTCCAAGCCTTCCAACCATTTTTCATTTTTTTGAATCTTCCATACTCTCTCATCAGAGGTGAAGAATTTGCTTTGGAAGTAACCATATTCAATTATTTGAAAGATCCCACTGAGGTAATGTGCTAAAAGGTTTGTTCACCATTTACATGTCAGGAAAAAATGAAGAAAACATGCTGGCATTGGGTTATGTAGTGTTTGGGCATCTACAAATTGTATGCATTTCTGGAATATTGAAAATAGCCATACTTTGCCCACCATTTCTTCAGCTTGTTAATGTTGAAGGATATTGCTAGCATGTCCAGGCGTTTTCCCCTTAATTTCTAGTGCGGGTTCTTTGCTTTAATCCCACAGCTTCATTTCTGGACATCTCTTCCTCTTTCCTGCGCTTTCTCCCCACATTTCCCCCCTGCTCCACTCCCTCGTTTAGAATATCTTGCCACTTCACACTGCCATTGAGTGCCCACTGCAATTGGCGAGAATTTATTCCTTTCAAGGACTGGTTTGGAACTAAGGTGTCTTCCTGGAGGAATCTCACTCATGTTGTTAGGCTTGTGGTCCCCATATTTGTACAATATTTTATGTTTTTTTAAAAAACCTATTTTTAAGTGGAGGGTAATGGCTTTATGATGTTGTGTCGGTTTCTGCCGTACATCAACATGAATCAGCCATAGGTATACATATGTTCCCTCTCTCTTGGACCCTCCCCGCCCCCACCATTCCACCCCTCTAGGTTATCACAGGGCACTGGGTTGAGCTCCCTGTGTTAATGTATTCTGTTTCCAAGGCTTTGATTTTTGAGTTATGGTCTGGTGTCCCCTCAGCCAGTCAGTTCCCTGTAGGCAGGAGTAGGCCCACTGGTGTCCCCTCAGCCAATCAGTTCTCTGTAAGGTGGGGGAGGCCCACTGGTGTCCCCTCAGCCAATCAGTTCCCTGTAAGGCAGGGGTAGGCCCACCGGTGTCCCCTCAGCCAATCAGTTCCCTGTAAGGCAGGGGGAGGCCCACCGGTGTCCCCTCAGCCAATCAGTTCCCTGTAAGGCAGGGGGAGGCCCACCGGTGTCCCCTCAGCCAATCAGGTCCCTGTAAGGCAGGGGGAGGCCCACCGGTGTCTCCTCAGCCAATCAGGTCCCTGTAAGGCAGGGGGAGGCCCACTGTTTGTATAGTGCCCATGGTGGTGCTAATGAAATGATTCCCACAGCACCCCCACCCCCAGACTAGGGATTGTAATTAACCTCACTACCATCATCTCTTTAAGCACTATGTCTAGAGAATAAACTGGTTCTTATTTTCTAATTTTACTTTTTAATTTTCTCTTTATAGTGTAAAAAGCAAAAGATCAGGAGTCAGAAGGCCCAGATTCGGTATCCAGCTTGCCCACTTAACGACAAGTAACTTAATTGCAATTTACTCATCTGTTAGATTAGAAATATTTTGAGAAACAGATGAGAAAATAAGTGGGAAAAACAATTCATGAAGTCTAAGGTCCAGAGAAATGCTCTTCTTGATGAGCCTGGCAACTTTGATGTACTCTACGAAAGTTTACAGCCAACATGTGCTTCAGGACTAGTGTCTGAGTCATACTTTTCTTGGAGTAATTTTAGCAGAGATTCTCAATGAGTGTAATAACATTTCATCCTGTTTGCCTCAGGTTTTTCTAATGGGACTAGTGTCCCAGGATGACACAGCTGAGTCAGGCTGGTGGTAGTACCATGACATGAAATAACCCAGCTCTCAGAAAATGAGAGAATTTAATGTTAGTGGGAGTTTAATGTTAGACTTGAAGAAGGCCACTTCCCCACTTGTCTTGAGGTAGGTGGAAAAAGCGTGGGAAAGCACTAGGTTTTTCCTGTTACCTCTACGCGCTCTTCTTGGCTGAACCTTTCTATCTCGTTTTTCTCTAGTCTGGGGCCTCACAGATTTAACCGCACTTAAAAGGGTATGACAACCCACTCCAGTATTCTTGCCTGCAGAATCCCGTGGACAGAGGAGCCTGGTGAGCTGCAGTCCATAGGATTGCAAAGAGTCGAATGAAGCCACTTAGCATATGTGCACAAAGCAGCATTTTACTGAGGAGCAATTTATTATACAGAACCTTTGATGACTTTTTTTTTTTCTTTCAGGTTAAGGTAATTATTGAGAAAAGTGATGCATTTGATATTCTAATGGCTTTGAATGAAATAAATGCCACGGGACACCAACAGACCATTCTGGTTCCCAGTGAGGATGGGGCAACTGTTCTTTTCCCGGTTAGGCCAACACGTCTGGGGGAAGTGCCCATCACGGTCACAGCTGTTTCACCTGCTGCTTCTGATGCCGTCACCCAGAGGATTTTAGTGAAGGTAAATACTTGAAGTCTAAAATGAAATGGAAATACATAATTGAAGAGGAAGCAGAAGATGGTTTTTCTCATGGTTAAATTTGTTTTCAAGACCTAGTAGGACATCTTCTCCACCCTCCAGGAATGCCTAATGTTTTTCTCATCTAAATGTAAAAATATATAACGCAATTGGAGGTAATTGCCAATGTCTTATTCAAATTTATAGTATGATTTTAAAGCAGGTTATATTGACACTCTGTGTGACATTGGAATCCTGTTAAAGTGTACCAAGTTGATATATAGATTTTGAATTTTGGAATTCCTCAGTACAGGTAGAATGGGTTTTGTAGGGTTTTTTTCAGAGAAAACAGGATGCACAAAAAGGCAACTCAACATAGTGGATAAGCACTTGTGTTCTGGAGGGAGGCAGCCCTGGGTTTCATCCCAGCTCTGTCAAGGGTGCCTTTGGACAAGGTATTTTACCTCTGTCTTTGAATTATAAAAGGACCTATTTCAGAAGGTTTCTCATCCCCTTTTCATCTTCTCCTTTATCATTTCCACTGCTATTCTGTGAAGTATTTTCTCTAATTTAAAGAGAAAGTAAACATTTATTAACGGGTTTGAACCAAGAATCAAGACCTTGTAGGTACTTATCTAACCATACACAGGCCAGATGATTAAATCATTATCTGCCTATGCTGCTGCTGCTGCTAAGTCGTTTCCGTCGTGTCTGACTCTGTGCAACCCCATACTTCTCTAATTTAAAGAGAAAGTAAACATTTATTAACGGGTTTG
Organism: Oreotragus oreotragus; assembly: GCA_006410675.1. Lineage (NCBI taxonomy): Eukaryota > Metazoa > Chordata > Mammalia > Artiodactyla > Bovidae > Oreotragus > Oreotragus oreotragus. Next base: position 191,880 of record SJYX01020283.1, read on the forward strand.
AACCAAGAATCAAGACCTTGTAGGTACTTATCTAACCATACACAGGCCAGATGATTAAATCATTATCTGCCTATGCTGCTGCTGCTGCTAAGTCGTTTCCGTCGTGTCTGACTCTGTGCAACCCCATACACGGCAGCCCACCAGGCTCCCCCGTCCCTGGGATTCTCTAGGCAAGAACACTGGAGTGGGTTGCCATTTCCTTCTCCAATCCATGAAAGTGAAAAGTGAAAGTGAAGTTGCTCAGTGGTGCCCGACTTCTAGCGACCCCATGGACTGCAGCCTACCAGGCTCCTCTGTCCACGGGATTTTCCAAGCAGGAGTGCTGGAGTGGGGTGCCATCGCCTTCTCCGTTATCTGCCTATAGTTTTCTCTAAACAGAGGAATAGAGACCGTGTTAATTGTGTTGCTTTTTATCAACAGGCTGAAGGAATAGAAAAATCGTATTCACAATCCGTCTTGCTAGATTTGACTGACAGCACGCTACAAACTACCCTGAAAACACTGAGTTTCTCCTTTCCTCCTCACACAGTGAGTGGCAGTGAGAGGGTTCAGATCACTGCAATTGGTAAGAACAGAGTATATCACCCTCACTACTGGTTTATTTGTATGTGGTAATACACATTTCACATTTATTTGTACATACATTTTCTTTTTTAATAAATTATTTAAATTGAAGGACAGTTGATCATGTTTTGGGGGAACAGTAAAGTGATTCAGTTGTACATATGTGTATATATATATATATATATTTTTCAGATCCTGTCCCATTATAGTTTATTATAAGAAATTGAATGTAGTTCCCTGTACTGTACAGTAGGTCCTTTTTAGGCATATTTTCTTATTTAATCCTAATTAAATAAGAAGGAGTTCTCAAAAGTTTTAGTTGCTGGCAACCACTGATTACAGTAGAAAGGCAAGTAAGACGTGTGTTCTGGACCAGCTCTTCCCAGTCTTTAAGGCGCACATGAGCCTTCTGGGGACTCTGTGTGAAGGCGGATTCTGGCTCAGTAGGCGTGGGGTGAGCCCTGGACTCTGCATTTCTAACAGGTTCCCAGGTGTTGCTGATGTTTCGGGTGTGCAGTCCACTGTTTGAGTAGCCAGGCCACCATAGTGTGTGGCTGGAGGGAGGGGTGGTTCTGCCTTTGTGGCTCTCAGTCACTGGTGAATATCACAGCCTTCTGTGGAGCTTTGAAAATACGCAAATAACCGGTTCCACTCCCGGTCTATTCAGTGAGACTCCCTTGGGCTATGGCTAGGGCATACATGTTTTGAAGAGGTTCTGCTAGTGCTTCTGACAACCAGAAGTTGAGTGGTTCTTTGTGCAGAACACAAGTACCCTGTACCCTTGGAAGCTACCCACTGACTTAGTCACTGTCTCCTAGTTGCCTTGGTAACCCCAAAGGACTGTCAACTATCAGAACTTCCACAGAAATGGCTTATTTGTATAGCTGTGCTTTACAAATAACTGAAAGAAATGTTTAGATTTTGTTGCTGTTCAGTCGCTCGGTCGTGTCCGACTTTGTGACCCCATGGACTGCAGCATGCCAGACTTCCTTGTCCTTCACCATCTCCTGGAGTTTGCTCAAACTTGAGTGCCAGACTTCCTTGTCCTTCAGTATCTCCTAGAGTTTGCTCAAACTTGAGCTGATGATGCTATCCAACCATCTCATCCTCTGTCACCCCCTTCTCCTCCTGCCCTTAATCTTTCCCAGCATCAGGGTCTTTTCCAATGAGTCGGCTCTTTGTATCAGGTAGCCCAGGTATTGGAAATGTTTCGATTAATGACAGCTAAATAATTTGTTAGGTCTTTGCGGTGTCAAGACCTAAGGCACTTTTTCAGAGGTTCTTTTGAATCTCACCTGTAGGTGTAGTGCTTTTTGTTATTACTCCAAACAATCAGTCCCTCTAGAGAGGGCTTTTTGGGGAGACTTACATATAATTCTTAAAAAGAAATAAACTCTCTGCTGAGGAGAATGCATTCTGGTTAAGCACCTCCCACAGTGGTGGGGTGCTGGGAGATGGTATGGCGTGTGTGCACACATACAGAGGGAAGAGCCTTGAAGTTTTTTCTTTTGAAACTTTTTATTTTGTATTGGGGTAAAGGCTACCCACTCCAGTATTCTGGCCTAGAGAATTCCATAGACTGTGGTGTCGGAAAGAGTCAGACATGACTGAGTGATAGCTTACGGTGAACGGCGTTAGATTTGTCATCTCCGAAGATTTAACTTTGGGACTAGGGACCCGACTTGATCACTCAAGAGCTTTTGTGTAGCAGAGTTTTATTAAAGTGAAAAGGAACAGGGAAAGCTTCTGACATAGACATCGGCAGGGGAATGGAGAATGCCCCCCTTGCTAGTGTTAGCAAGGGAGTTAAATACTTTTTAAATTGGTTATTACAGTAAATCAAAAGAATGTCTCAAGGTTGTAAACATCTTCCTAGACTAACTCCCACAATATACATTTTAAGATAACAGAAGATTTAGAAGATTTTCAGGAAGGAGAAACATGTCCTCAAGCAGGATACATTATTGTTATATAATCCTTACTAAGGAATGTAGGAGAAGACGTTTGTCCTTTCCTCCTCGAGAGCCCCAGACCCCTTTCTCCTCCTCGAGGACCCTGGCCTTCTTATCAGCCTGCCTAGGAATTGATTCTCTCATGAGCAGCTTTCACTTTCTTTCATAGCCAGTTAACAGTGTTGTGATAGTTTCGGGTGAACAGTGAAGGGACTCAGCCATACATATACATGCATCCATTCTCCCCCAAACTCCCATCCCATCCCGGCTGCCACATAACGTGGAGCAGAGTTCCATGTGCTATACAGTAGGTCCCTGTTGGTTATCCGTTTATAATAAAGCAGTGTATATATCCGGAGAAGACAATGGCACCCCACTCCAGTACTCTTACTTGGCAAATCCCATGGACGGAGGAGCCTGGTAGGCTGTAGTCCATGGGGTCGCTGAGGAGTTGGACACGACTGAGCGACTTCACTTTCACTTTTCACTTTAATGCACTGGAGAAGGAAATGGCAACCCACTCCAGTATTCTTGCCTGGAGAATCCCAGAGATGGGGGAGCCTGGTGGGCTGCCATCTCTGGGGTCACACAGAGTTGGACATGACTGATGTGACTTAGCAGTAGTGTATATATGTTCATCCCCGAACTCCCTAACTCTCCCTTCCCACTAAGAGCCTTGAAGTTTGAGTGTGTACCATTTTTCCTTATGTTGGAATGAGTCTGCCTGTGGTTGTTAAATATTCTGAAGTTTAATTTTAAAGTTTGATTTAAAATAATGTTTTTTCAAGTTTTATTTTTATATAGTATTTATTTTTAAAAAGCTGTTTGGTTTTTTATTTTCTACTAAAAAACCTATTTGTGTTTTCCTTGGTGAATATTGGTTTGCTTCTTTGAATAATAAAAGTCCACGTTTATGTTCACTTTGAATATTAAAAGCATAATGTGCAGTAGTGGTAATAATAAACAAAACCTGCTCTGGTATTTACTTCTCTGAGTTAACCTCTAAAGTTTAAGACATGGTACTCTAGCATGACTGCAGCCTACCCACACGAAAGTCTTCCTCTCCTATTTGGATTCATTTTTCTAGGAGCAAGTTTTTAATAGGTATTTGGACTTGGAATGGTGAAGTTTTTAAAGTAAACCACACTGACGAATGTTATTCTCTATACAGTTCAACCATAGTGAGGTCAAAATTAGAACTCAGCCTTTACATTTCTAAATTTTTACTTATTTTCTTGAGTCATGGTGTGAGAATGTGGGTAGAGGAATGTGGGTAAGAGTATGTTTTGTTTAACTTTATGTTATTAACTTTGAAAAGTATTTTTAACCCATTTTGATCCTGAAAGTCACTGAAACATAATATACCAGTTACTTCTAGTTTGTTGTTGAAAATAATGCACATTGAAAAATACCAAGCCCTGCCCTTAGAACGTCATTTCTCAAGAATTTATAGTGTATGAGTAAGGAAGTAAAGTTCTATTTATGTGAAGAATACTAATAGTAAAAATTTACTTCCCTGTATTAGAATGATGATTTCCTAATGGAAATCCTGACATTTTGGTTAGAAATTAAAAAAAAAAAAACTTACAGTTTGCTTATATGTGCTGTATCTTTGAGCTAAAAGTCTCCTATTTTGTTGCATAATCTACAAGTTCAGTACCATTCTAGAATCATTTATTTGACTAATCTTCCTAAAAGCCTGATGTAAAGTTTCTGCTGTGTTCCTGGCAGTGAAACAGTCATAGGGCTTCAGTGTTGGGCGCCTTCTGCTCTCTTTGCCACTAGGAGGTATGGTTATTGGGGATTTGCTGACCTTGATAAATATCTTGTGCTTTCAGGAGATATTCTTGGTTCTTCCATCAATGGCTTGGCCTCCCTGATTCGGATGCCTTATGGCTGTGGTGAACAGAACATGATAAATTTTGCTCCAAATATTTATGTTTTGGATTATCTGATTAAAAAGAAACAATTGACTGAGTATTTAAAAGAAAAAGCCCTTTCTTTTATGAGGCAAGGTAAGCATTTTAGAAATATACTTTTTTTTTTTTTGGTAAAAATGCATTTGTTTCTGTTTTTGGTTTGTTTTTGGTCAGAGTTGACTCTAGACTGTATTTCGAAATGGACAGATTTTGTCTTTGCTGTGTGATTGTGACATGAGATGGTGTGGAATGTGCTAGAAGTGTTAACAGCTGTCACTACTTGTCCTCAGCTCCAGGCTCACTGACTGCTGCTAAGATGTTTATTAAAGGAGTTTGATCTTGGAGGGGCTTATATTTTCATAAGGGACTGGAAATTTAATGTCACTTAAAAATCTGATGGTGAAGGACAGGCAAGGCTGGTGTGCTGCAGTTCATGGGGTCGCAAAGAGGTGGACGTGACTTAGTGACTGAACAATAGCAAAAATCTGAAGAAATGAGTATTCATTGAGTCATTCCACATTTCTGGAGTATCTCTTAGGGACCAGGGTCAGTTCCCATGCTGAGGCAGCAGGAAGTCAGGCCTTTCCTCCCAGGGAAGTCCGTGTTGAGTGGAGAAAGTCTGTATGTAGTGGACACGTGTGATATCACGTGGTGGAGGCTTTTAACATTCCAAGTAGCTGAGGGCTAGGAGGGAAGAGTGAGTATGGGGGCCCCTCCTGGCCACATGGAAAACATGATAACTCTACCCTGGCACCCTGGGGAGGCTTGATGCTGTTTGCAGACACACAGATGCTCTGTGTCTACAAGTTGCTAATAACAATAATTAACATCGGTTGATGCTTACAAATGTGACAGGCAGTGTTCTAAGCACCTTACATAATATTTTCCTTACTGGTCACAGTCAGTATTATTGTCCTCCTCTTTTTACAGATAAAAGTCTGTAAAAATCTGGCACAGAAAAATTGCCTAACTTGTTAGGTTACTTAGCAGGTGAGTGGCAGACCTGGATCTGAACTCACTGTCTAGCCCCAGAATCCATACTCTTAATGTCCGTACCTAGGAGAAAATGGAAAGTTGTGAGGCATTTTTAACAGTTGATTTTCTCCCAATACTCTAAAAGCTAGCCACCCAGAGTCATGGTTTCAGCTTTGCGTTTCCATTAGGGGACCTCTAGCAAGATCTAGGTGGCTCAGTGGTAGAGAATCTGCCTGCCAATACAAGAGATGCTGGTTTAATCCCTGGGTCAGAAGATGCCCTGGAGAAGGAAATGGCAATCCACTCCAGTATACTTGCCTAGGAAATCCCATGCACAGAAGAGCCTGGTGAGCTACGGTCCATGGGGTCACAGAACAGTTGGACGTGATTTAGCAACTAAACAAGAAAAAGTAACATCTCTGTGTGGCTGAGTTTATCATTCTGCACAGTTTGGGGATATCTGCTGTCCATCAAACTGATGAGGAAATTGGTCAAAATTATAGGAAACTGCTTGTTCAATATAGTCTATAAATTGAATGAACACTTTCCATCCTACCTTTTTTAAAACAATGAATGGGTTAAATGCCAGTAGAGGCAAGCTTGTTGGTGATTTGGTTAACTTTTCCATGGTTAAGAATGAGAAAACTCAGTAAAGATGTCATTTTAATGTGAGCTTTTCTTCCGGATTCCCTCATTATGAAGGGGCATGTTTATCCTAAACTAACTGCTGTGTAATAATGATAATAACTTACCCTGTTTTACAAATAATTTAATTTTCACAAAAGCCCTTGGAGATAGGGGACTGTTATTGCTTCCATTTTGCAGATGAGAAAACTGAGGTATGGGAGGCTAAATAACTTCCCCATGGTTCCACTGGATGGCCTGGCTCCCAAGTCCATGGTCAGAATGCCAGGAGATAGCATTATTTTGTAACATTCTTAGGTTGTTGGAAGCAATAGGAGAGGATGGAGGAGGACCAGGAATTGGGCCAAGACTCTTCAGTATGACCAATGTGCAAGAGGTCTCAATGGGAGTTCTGGAAAAACAGGAAGGGAGGCCCGTGGCCCCTGTAGGGAAAGAGAGGCCAGAGGTTAGAATCTTGGGTGTCAGGTTAGACCAGAGTGAGTTGTGAGATGTTAGATCCAGGAAGCTGAGCTGCAGTCAGTTTCCTGAGCGCCCCCTGGGCTAGGTGGGCAAACACGGGCTGAGTGCAAGTCTGGGGCTCCGTGGGAGGACAGACTTAAGGGAGGCTGGGGACTGGGATCAGGGCTGGATGTGACCTGACTTCTGCAGTGAAGGAGATAGTGGTAGAGTTTCCATCAGATTAGAGCCAGGTGTTTCAGGCATTTAGGTTTCCCTGGTGGCTCAGATGGTAAAGAATCTGCAGTGTAGGAGAAGTTCCCGATCCCTGGGTCGGAAAGGTCCCCTGGAGAAGGAAATGACACCCCATTCCAGTATTCTTGCCTGGAAAATTCCATGGACAGAAGAGCCTGGTGGGCCATAATCCCTGAGGTCACAAAGAGCTGGACGTGACTGATACTTTGCAGGAATTTATGACATCTCATGCCCAGGTCCTTAAGTCCTCTAGGAAATTCTCAAAGATGTAGCAATTGCTACTTTCTGTACTGAAGGAAAGTGAAAGTGAAGTCGCTCAGTCATGTCCGACTCTTTGCGACCCCATGGACTGTAGCCTACCAGGCTCCTCTGTCCATGGGATTTTCCTGGCAATAGTACTGGAGTGGACTGCCATTACCCTCTCCAGGGGATCTTCTCAACCCAGAGATTGAACCCGAGTCTCCCGGATTGTAGCCAGACGCTTTACCGTTTGAGCCACCAGGGAAGTACTGAGCTGCCCCTTAAAATTTATTCTCCTTTCTGCATATGTTTGTGAATCAGCCATGTTTTTTTTCAGTTTGACTATTCATTTATTTAAAAGGAATGGTAAAAATATCAAATGTTCTATCATATATGCAGAAAACACACGTTATTAATGTTTCAAGTACTTATGATCTTTATGTAATGCATCTTTGCATGTCCTCTACCTGGAATGGCCTTCATGATCTATGAACTATGCTTGCTTGATAAAATCCACTGATTTTTAAAGCAGTTCAGTCATATTTTAAGTATATAAATACAGGAGCTGCTTTTTTTTTCCAAGAGGCAAGCTTATTGGAAACAGGGTAACAGGGTAAGTTATTATCATTATTACACAGAAGTTAGTTTAGGATAAACGTGTCCCTTCATAATGCGGGAACCTGGAGGAAAAGCTCACATTAAAATAATGTCTTTACTGAGTTTTCTAATTCTTAACTGTGGAAAAGTTAGCCAAATCACTAACAAGCTTGCCTTAAACTTATAATTAAGTTTAAGCAGTGGTACCAGGGATTCTTGGTATAGTGTTCAGTTCAGTTCAGTCGCTCAGTCATGTCTGACTCTTTGCGACCCAATGAACCGCAGCACGCCAGGCCTCCCTGTCCATCACCGACTCCCAGAGTCCATCCAAACCCTTGTCCACCGAGTCAGTGATGCCATCCAGCCATCTCACTACTCTCTGTCGTCCCCTTCTCCTCCTGCCCTCAATCTTTCCCAGCATCAGGGTCTTTTCCANAACAGCTACATCATTGAATGAAATATCTTTTACTGTCAAAAAGAAAAATAGAGTCATAAAATGAAAACTTGTTCACATATTTAAATTATAGTTCTTGCAGCTCAGTTTTTCAAGTAAGACGCAGACCAAACTTAGTTGAAAACACATTCTATTTTCTCTGTTGAAAGAAAGATGGGGTACAGTACGTTTCAGAACTGATGCTGCATTGGGCCTTCACAAGAATGACTAGAGGCAATAGTGAAGATGCTAAAAAAAATGTTGGTGAATTTCTCACTGTCCATTTCATGTCAGAAAGAGTAAGGAAGTTGATAATGAATACTTTTCTTTTAGTATAGAGAATATTTTAATCAGTTTTTTTTTTTTTGCCAGAGAAAGATATTGATACAGCCACAAACAGCTGATTTTACTTCTTTTATTTGTATGCAATTGTGACACTTGTGATAAACTAAGCCAAATTATGTTTAGAACTTTACTTTTTTATCTGCTTCTATGAGTGATACTTTCCTCTTTATTACGATAAATTGTACATATTTTACATTCATGACTATTCCAAAGAAAATTCATGACCCACAATGTATATATCTTGTCCGACCCTTTATAAACAACAGTTCATGCATCGTTATTTTAAATTTTAGAAGCGTCTGTTAATTCTGATTATATATTACTTTCTAATGCAAGAGCTCTTCATAAAACTATGAACTTAAAGGCAATGCTCTTATTTTCTCATAAACTTTTGGAGAAAACCGTGTTTTTGCCTTTTTCACCTGGAGATGAAAAGTCTCCAATTTAGGTGACTACCCTGGAACACTGAATTACTATACTAACAATAAAGCTTACAGCCAAGCAAGCTGTCTGTTTCTCTTATGGAACTGGATGGCTTGGAGGACAAGTAGCCGTGGGTTCTCTCATGATACATGGGTGGCTTCAGACAGGGAAGGACGCCTCACCAGAGATCCACTTGGTTCTGGTTCCCACCTCTTTTGCCCAGGGAGCAGAGCTGGAGGTTTGGACTCTCAGTTTCACCTAAACCAGCTCAGGAAATGTACTCCGTACCTGGAGACTATCTGCAAGTCATCGCCTCCTCTGGGCTGGCTGCTCCTGGAGAAAGAACTGTGCCAGTTGTTGATATTAATGGCGATGGTTGGAGGTCAGCCACCTGAGGGGTAATTTCCCTACGCGCTGATCTCATCTCTCTGAAGGTTTCACAGGAACCCATCCTGGGAACTGCCGCTGATGTGTCAGGCGAGGCACTTGGTCCTCCCCTCAGGTTGGTCCATCTTCCCACAGAAGCACCTCCTCTAGTGCTGGAGGGACCTGGAACATCCCTTCCCTTCTCTCCCCTTCCCTTCCTATCCTCCCTTTAGTTTGTCATCTGTCTTTCATCTTTGCCTCTAGTGTTTTGCCATGGGAAAGTTTAAAACAATTTTGTTGTTATTATCAATTTTTTTTTTCTTAAATTTGGATGGTTAGAAAGTCCTTTTCTACACCTCTGTTAGAGAGCAATGTCTATTGTTTTTTGAGAGCACGTAAAAGGTACTGTGCAAAGGACTTTTTATATATATATAAATTTTTTATTTTCTACTAGAGTATAGCTGATTAACAATGTTGTGATAGTTTCAGGCAAACAGGGAAGAGACGCAGCCATACCTATACATGTGTCCGTTCTCCCTGCACTCCCCTGCCATCCAAGCTGCCATGGAACAGTGAGCAGAGTTCCATGTGCTGGGCAGTAGGTCCTTGTTGGTTGTTATACTGGGTGAAGTAAGTCAGACAGAGAAAGAGAAATAGCATATGCCATCCCTTATATGTGGACTCTAAAAAGAAATGATACAAACGAACTGATTTACAAAGCAGGAACAGACTTACAGAGAACGAATTACGGTCCCTGGGGGGAGAGGCGGTGGGAAAGGACTTTTCATATATTAATTATTGAAAAAGCTCAGTGAATTAGTAGGAAGCAGCAGCTTTGGAAACAGATTGACCTTGGCTAGTGCCTAACTTCAGTGCCTACCAATGTGTGACGTATTCTGAGTTCCTGTCTCTTCACCTCTAAAAAATGGGATAATCATAGAGTTGTGGGAGTATCAGAGTTATACCTGTAAAGGGCTTTGACCAGTTCCTGACACACAGTCAGTGTTGGATAATTTACTTATCATAATATTTCGTATTAAATTGGGCTTCCCTCGTGTCTCAGACAGTAAAGAATCCGCCTGCAATGAGGGAGACCTGGGTTTGATCCCTGGGTTGGGAAGATCCCCTGGAGAAGGGAATGGAAACCCACTCCAGTATTCTTGCCTGGAGAATCCCATGGAGAGAGGAGCCTGGTGGGCTACAGTCCATGGGGTTGCAAAGAGTTGGACATGACTGAAGCAACTTAGCATACAAGCATTGAAACCATTGTAATTAATGCCAGACTCAAATACTCCACTTTTTAATTTACTTGCTTTATTATTTATTTATTTATTTGACTGTACCAAGTCCTAGTTGCGGCATGTGGGATCTAGCTCCCTGACCAGGAAACGAACCTGGGCCCTCTGCACTGGGAGTGCAGAATCTTAGCTGATGGAGCACCAGGAGAGTCCCTAATTTACCTGCTTTTGAATGGCTAGAAATGTTGGCTGTGTAATGGTATTCTGACTTTATTCCAGTTTGGGGCTATCTCGGTTCTTAATTTGTGCATTCTACTTGGAAAGTCCTGATCTTCTTAATCTCCCACAGTACGTAATATGGAAAATATTCAGTGTTATTTGATTTCATGTCCTCTTTCCCATTTTCTGCCCATGTCTCCTCAATATGAAGTCATGATCAGAAACGTCCATTCATTACAACTTGATTACATTGATGATCTGTTTTGTTGTCTTCAGGTTACCAGAGAGAACTGCTCTATCAGAGGGAAGATGGCTCTTTCAGTGCTTTCGGGAATGATGACCCTTCTGGAAGCACTTGGTAAGTGTTCCTGCTAGTGGAACAAGTCCATGTCACGGAATGGACTCCTACTAGGTCATGATGGCCATGAAATTGACAAACGAGTCTGTATCTGCTTGGAGCCTGCGTTTTCCAGAGCCTGAATTTAAAAGAGAATCTCCATTTAAAATATGGCTTTGAAACACTAATAAATCAGACGCTTTTATTTAGAAAAGATAAGCCATAAGTTCTCTCTCTCTCTTTTTTTTTGTGGGAAAAGCAGCAATCAAATACTTTATGATGATGGTGCAGCTGGCGAGAAAAATTGGTTAGAAATACAGGGTATTGGGACATAGTTCTTTTAAGATTTTTTTAAAGATCACTTTAAAAAATTCCCAGCCTTGTTTTTCCACCTGTAAGATCTGGGTAAATGAGTACCCACTTCTCAGGGCTGTTTTGAAGACTAAATGAAGTATTTTCACATACAGTCAATGCCCAGGAACTATCAGCTGTCATATACTTAGTTGCATCTAAACTAGGAGATGGGGTCTCAGGTCAGCAAGGAGGTTCTGCCTGTTCCGCCTCTAAGAACAAGTGTGAAGTTCCTCCACTCTCTCCATCCCAGACCGACGGCTTTATTCCGATGCGTGGTTGCTCCCCAGCTACTCCAGTGGCTTCCTGAATAACACTCTTTGCCAACATGCTCACCTTCCTTTAATTCGGTTTCTGCATATTTTGTAATAAAAAGGATCTTTGGATAATGTCAAGATCATGAGACTTTCTTAAATTCTCCTGCGGATTCCTGGCCTGGGCTTGCAGGCCCTGAGTGAACTCCGGACCCTTCTTTTACTTCCCCTGCAGCTACCCCATCAGGGCTCTGTCCCGCTGTCTAGTGGGCTCCCAGGGCCACGGTGTGCAGGGTCTTTCCACCTGTCCTGCCTTCTCCTGGGGTGCTGTCCCCCCACATCTTTCCAAGGCTGGCTCTTTCTGGTCATCTAGGTGGTGTTTTCCTCAAAATGGCCTTCCCTGGCCTGTTAGTAGCTCTGACTTAAATTCTACCATTTAATATATTCTTAAATTCTGCCATTTAATATATTCTTAAATTCTGCCATTTAATATTCTTAAATTATGCCACTCACTATATTCTTCATCACACTTGACATTATTTGAAATGTTCTTGTTTTTCCATTATCTGACTGTCTCCTGCTCTAGAAGGTAAGCTCCCTGACAGTGGGGACTGCTTGAATCTCTTCTCCACAGGGTCACCATTNCCATTTAATATATTCTTAAATTCTGCCATTTAATATATTCTTAAATTCTGCCATTTAATATTCTTAAATTATGCCACTCACTATATTCTTCATCACACTTGACATTATTTGAAATGTTCTTGTTTTTCCATTATCTGACTGTCTCCTGCTCTAGAAGGTAAGCTCCCTGACAGTGGGGACTGCTTGAATCTCTTCTCCACAGGGTCACCATTTGGGCCCCTCAGTACATGAAGAATGGGTGAAGATATTCGTTTCAGCATTAAATTCGTTGGGCTTTAGGTTGATCATCCTAATGTGGAGGTTGAGTCTGGAAGATCTCTCAGGTGTTTCCACGATGCATGGTTATTTCTGAACACCACAGTGTCTTCCTGGCTCTGGCAGCTTTTATGAACTGGGAAATGTGACTAGAGATTTGAACCTGTTACCTTTTGAGCTCGCGAAATGGCTCATGGGAATCAGTCCAGCTGCTGCTGTTCATTTGCTCAGTTGTGTGCAACTCTTTGTGACCCTAGGAGTGCAGCGCGCCAGGCCTCCCTGTCCTTCACTCTCCCCTGGAGTCTGCTCAAACTCATGTCCACTGAGTTGATGATGTCATCCAACCATCTTCTGTCGTTCCCTTCTCCTCCTGCCTTCATTCTTTCCCAGCATCAGGGTCTTTTCAAATGAGTCAGTTCTTTGCATGAGGTGGAATTTCAGCTTCAGCATCAGTCCTTCCAATGAGGTGGAATTTCAGCTTCAGCATCAGTCCTTCCAATGAACACCCAGGACTTCCAATGAACACCTTTTAGGATGGACTGGTTGGATCTCCTTGCAGTCCAAGGGACTCTCTAGAGTCTTCTCCAGTGAGCTCCTCAAAAATGCATCTTTTCACATGATGAACTAAATCGTATTAGTTATAAAGTGGTAGACAAAAACTTCTCTGTGTCATGATTTTCATTATGAGATCAGTACTTCATTTCAGAGACTCTGTTTTTCCTTTTGTTATCACGTTTGCCAAAGTTTTAAAAAGTATACCATAGTTGTTTTAATTTTTTTAGAGAATCTCCCCAGGTCGTTAGGTGCCCAATATGCTACTGGAGATCAGTGGAGAAATAACTCCAGAAAGAATGAAGGCATGGAGCCAAAGCAAAAACAATACCCAGCTGTGCATGTGACTGGTGATAGAAGCAAGATCCGATGCTGTAAAGAACAATATTGCATAGGAACCTGGAATGTCAGGTCCATGAATCAAGGCAAATTGGAAGTGGTCAAACAAGAGATGGCAAGGGTGAACGTCGACATTCTAGGAATCAGCGAACTAAAATGGACTGGAATGGGTGAATTTAACTCAGATGACCATTATATCTACTAC
>SJYX01020283.1:211281-244651 GCA_006410675.1 Oreotragus oreotragus
GAGATGGCTGGATGGCCTCACGGACTCAATGGACGTGAGTCTGAGTGAACTCCGGGAGATGGTGATGGACAGGGAGGCCTGGCGTGCTGCGATTCATGGGTTCGCAAAGAGTCGGACACGACTGAACGACTGAACTGAACTGAAAGTGGCTGTGACACAAGTCATGATTATGTTATTAAATACTTTTGTGAACAGCGCATGGTTTTTCTTAAATCATGCTTGGCCCTGTGACCTAGCCCTGTGTTTTTTTTTTTTTAATCGAAACAACAGCTACATCATTGAATGAAATATCTTTTACTGTCAAAAAGAAAAATAGAGTCATAAAATGAAAACTTGTTCACATATTTAAATTATAGTTCTTGCAGCTCAGTTTTTCAAGTAAGACGCAGACCAAACTTAGTTGAAAACACATTCTATTTTCTCTGTTGAAAGAAAGATGGGGTACAGTACGTTTCAGAACTGATGCTGCATTGGGCCTTCACAAGAATGACTAGAGGCAATAGTGAAGATGCTAAAAAAAATGTTGGTGAATTTCTCACTGTCCATTTCATGTCAGAAAGAGTAAGGAAGTTGATAATGAATACTTTTCTTTTAGTATAGAGAATATTTTAATCAGTTTTTTTTTTTTTGCCAGAGAAAGATATTGATACAGCCACAAACAGCTGATTTTACTTCTTTTATTTGTATGCAATTGTGACACTTGTGATAAACTAAGACAAATTATGTTTAGAACTTTACTTTTTTATCTGCTTCTATGAGTGATACTTTCCTCTTTATTACGATAAATTGTACATATTTTACATTCATGACTATTCCAAAGAAAATTCATGACCCACAATGTATATATCTTGTCCGACCCTTTATAAACAACAGTTCATGCATCGTTATTTTAAATTTTAGAAGCGTCTGTTAATTCTGATTATATATTACTTTCTAATGCAAGAGCTCTTCATAAAACTATGAACTTAAAGGCAATGCTCTTATTTTCTCATAAACTTTTGGAGAAAACCGTGTTTTTGCCTTTTTCACCTGGAGATGAAAAGTCTCCAATTTAGGTGACTACCCTGGAACACTGAATTACTATACTAACAATAAAGCTTACAGCCAAGCAAGCTGTCTGTTTCTCTTATGGAACTGGATGGCTTGGAGGACAAGTAGCCGTGGGTTCTCTCATGATACATGGGTGGCTTCAGACAGGGAAGGACGCCTCACCAGAGATCCACTTGGTTCTGGTTCCCACCTCTTTTGCCCAGGGAGCAGAGCTGGAGGTTTGGACTCTCAGTTTCACCTAAACCAGCTCAGGAAATGTACTCCGTACCTGGAGACTATCTGCAAGTCATCGCCTCCTCTGGGCTGGCTGCTCCTGGAGAAAGAACTGTGCCAGTTGTTGATATTAATGGCGATGGTTGGAGGTCAGCCACCTGAGGGGTAATTTCCCTACGCGCTGATCTCATCTCTCTGAAGGTTTCACAGGAACCCATCCTGGGAACTGCCGCTGATGTGTCAGGCGAGGCACTTGGTCCTCCCCTCAGGTTGGTCCATCTTCCCACAGAAGCACCTCCTCTAGTGCTGGAGGGACCTGGAACATCCCTTCCCTTCTCTCCCCTTCCCTTCCTATCCTCCCTTTAGTTTGTCATCTGTCTTTCATCTTTGCCTCTAGTGTTTTGCCATGGGAAAGTTTAAAACAATTTTGTTGTTATTATCAATTTTTTTTTTCTTAAATTTGGATGGTTAGAAAGTCCTTTTCTACACCTCTGTTAGAGAGCAATGTCTATTGTTTTTTGAGAGCACGTAAAAGGTACTGTGCAAAGGACTTTTTATATATATATAAATTTTTTATTTTCTACTAGAGTATAGCTGATTAACAATGTTGTGATAGTTTCAGGCAAACAGGGAAGAGACGCAGCCATACCTATACATGTGTCCATTCTCCCTGCACTCCCCTGCCATCCAAGCTGCCATGGAACAGTGAGCAGAGTTCCATGTGCTGGGCAGTAGGTCCTTGTTGGTTGTTATACTGGGTGAAGTAAGTCAGACAGAGAAAGAGAAATAGCATATGCCATCCCTTATATGTGGACTCTAAAAAGAAATGATACAAACGAACTGATTTACAAAGCAGGAACAGACTTACAGAGAACGAATTACAGTCCCTGGGGGGAGAGGCGGTGGGAAAGGACTTTTCATATATTAATTATTGAAAAAGCTCAGTGAATTAGTAGGAAGCAGCAGCTTTGGAAACAGATTGACCTTGGCTAGTGCCTAACTTCAGTGCCTACCAATGTGTGACCTTGCACATGACGTATTCTGAGTTCCTGTCTCTTCACCTCTAAAAAATGGGATAATCATAGAGTTGTGGGAGTATCAGAGTTATACCTGTAAAGGGCTTTGACCAGTTCCTGACACACAGTCAGTGTTGGATAATTTACTTATCATAATATTTCGTATTAAATTGGGCTTCCCTCGTGTCTCAGACAGTAGAGAATCCGCCTGCAATGAGGGAGACCTGGGTTTGATCCCTGGGTTGGGAAGATCCCCTGGAGAAGGGAATGGAAACCCACTCCAGTATTCTTGCCTGGAGAATCCCATGGAGAGAGGAGCCTGGTGGGCTACAGTCCATGGGGTTGCAAAGAGTTGGACATGACTGAAGCAACTTAGCATACAAGCATTGAAACCATTGTAATTAATGCCAGACTCAAATACTCCACTTTTTAATTTACTTGCTTTATTATTTATTTATTTATTTGACTGTACCAAGTCCTAGTTGCGGCATGTGGGATCTAGCTCCCTGACCAGGAAACGAACCTGGGCCCTCTGCACTGGGAGTGCAGAATCTTAGCTGATGGAGCACCAGGAGAGTCCCTAATTTACCTGCTTTTGAATGGCTAGAAATGTTGGCTGTGTAATGGTATTCTGACTTTATTCCAGTTTGGGGCTATCTCGGTTCTTAATTTGTGCATTCTACTTGGAAAGTCCTGATCTTCTTAATCTCCCACAGTACGTAATATGGAAAATATTCAGTGTTATTTGATTTCATGTCCTCTTTCCCATTTTCTGCCCATGTCTCCTCAATATGAAGTCATGATCAGAAACGTCCATTCATTACAACTTGATTACATTGATGATCTGTTTTGTTGTCTTCAGGTTACCAGAGAGAACTGCTCTATCAGAGGGAAGATGGCTCTTTCAGTGCTTTCGGGAATGATGACCCTTCTGGAAGCACTTGGTAAGTGTTCCTGCTAGTGGAACAAGTCCATGTCACGGAATGGACTCCTACTAGGTCATGATGGCCATGAAATTGACAAACGAGTCTGTATCTGCTTGGAGCCTGCGTTTTCCAGAGCCTGAATTTAAAAGAGAATCTCCATTTAAAATATGGCTTTGAAACACTAATAAATCAGACGCTTTTATTTAGAAAAGATAAGCCATAAGTTCTCTCTCTCTCTTTTTTTTTGTGGGAAAAGCAGCAATCAAATACTTTATGATGATGGTGCAGCTGGCGAGAAAAATTGGTTAGAAATACAGGGTATTGGGACATAGTTCTTTTAAGATTTTTTTAAAGATCACTTTAAAAAAATGCTTTATTTATTTATTTATTGGCCTCACTGCAGGGAATGTGGAATCTTATTTCCCCCACCAGAGATTGAACCCATACTCCCTGCAGTGGATGCTCAGAGTTTTAACCACTGGACCACTTGGGGAGTCCAGTTTTTTTCTTTTTTTTTTTTTTAAATATCAATAGAGTTAGTTAAAGTGTGGTGTGGTAAAAACCTTCTAAATCTCAGCAGTTGATTAGCAAACATTATGCACATGCTGCATTTCCACTGTGGGTCACCAGGGGGCTCTGCATCTTTGTTTGAGCCACTATCTCCCTGTCTTACCCAGAGCCTCCAGGCTTGCTGCAGTCTGGGGACAGAAGGCTGGGATATCCAGCACTGGCAGTTAAAAGCTTCAGCCTATGTGTAAGATTTCTTATCACTTTATCGTGATCAGAGCTGGTCCTGGGGCCATGCCTAACTTCATAGAGGCCTGGAAGTGAATTCTTCTGCGTACCCAAAGTTAAAGAGAACTGCATCATATTGAATATTAGTAATATTTACCACACTAAATCTTTTATAGGATGAAACAGATCTGCTTCAGATTTTCTTTTTGCGTGAGTCAGGATATAGATCCATTAATAGGAAGGTTTCAGTGTTTTATTGCTTGATGTTCTTTTCAACTCAATATTTAGTGTTCTGTAGCAGAGATTGGCATACTTTTTCTTTAAAGGATCAGATAGTAAATATGCTAGGCACTGTTGGGTACATAGAACCTCAGTTGCATGTTTTTTCTTCTTCCCTTCACCCTATCTTCCCTTCTCCTTAAAAAAACAAACAACAACAACAAAAAAAAAAACAAAAAACTGTTTTAGAAAGTGTAGGGTAGGGGTGGGAAGAGGTACATATAAGGAGACGGTGGGCTGTATTTGGCCCAGACAATATTGGCCCACAGACTGTAATTTGCCGATTCCTGTCCTGTAGGATAGAAATATCCATTTGCTCTACCTAAAAGTACTACAGTCTGATTGTGGATTAAACATACTTCATTCATTGCTTTAGGGTTGAACCAAACGTGCAATGAAATCTTCCTAGGTAAATACCCGGAACAGTGCACAGGTGAATACCTTGGACAATTTATTTAACTCTCCCCGAGTTTCAGATTCTCAGCCTATAAAATAATGAGGTGGGATGAGATGATTTCCAGGTTCTTTGCCAACTCTGCTGTTTTGTGAGTTGACCTGGAATTTCCCTGCCATACTTAAGGGAAACTATTCCCACTGCCTGGCTGAGTTGTTTACCTTCTGTCTCTTGGTTGTTTTCTGGCCATCTGCTCCTTCTTCAGTGACTGGCCTTTTGGAGAATCTTTTGATGGGGTAAAGTGTTATTGTTGGTGTTTTCTTGCTTGGTATAATTTGGAGGACTTTATAAAGTGTATTTTATGTAATCTTTCCCCCCTTTTCACCAAGGTTGTCAGCTTTTGTTTTAAGATGTTTCCTTGAAGCTGATCCTTACATAGACATTGATCAGAATGTGTTACACAGAACATATACTTGGCTCAAAGGACATCAGAAATCCAATGGTGAATTTTGGGAGCCAGGAAGAGTGATCCACAGTGAGCTTCAAGGTGGCAATAAAAGTCCTGTAACTCTTACGGCTTATATTGTGACTTCTCTCCTGGGATATAGAAAGTATCAGGTATTTAATCTTTAATAAATAACGGTAGGAAATCACAAGAAAGGTAGGTCCTGATGGGTCAGATACACGTCTGGAAACATAGAGAATTTTGCAATATTCCATCACATTTGAAGTCTTGAATTGGAGTACTCTTGCTTTGCGTTTGTGGACACATTCTAACAGCTGAGAATGAAAATATCAACTCACTCTTTTGAGTAAGCTAAGAGAATTCTAAAAAATGCTTTGTAACATTAAGTGTTCTTGTTATTGGTAAGATAAGTCAACACATATTTTATCATTGGATAATGATAATTCATTTTTTAGAGGATAGAAAAGTCTTCAGAATTTGGGAATGTGTTCTAGCAAACTTAGATTGTGAAGGATTTTTTTTAAAATTTCTAAATTACCCTGAAGCAATTATAATGTGTACTAATTTAGTAAAAAGTACAGGCCTGTGTACTGAGTAGCTTCAGTCATGTCTGGCTCTTTGTGACCCAGTGGATTATGACCTGTTAGGCTTCTCTGTCCATGGGATTCTGCAGACAAGAATACTGGAGTGGGTTGCCGTGCCCACCTCCGGGGAATCTCCCCACCCAGGGATCGAATCTGCTTGTCTTATGTCTCCTGTATTAGCAGGTGGGTTCTTTACTAGTGTGCCACCTGGGAAGCCCCAGTAAAAAGTACACCCACACTCTAAAAAGCATGTTCAGTGGGCATGGATGTCTGGGTGAGGGTGGGTATGCTCAGAAAGTTATGCGAATGAGCTTAATTTTGCTCCAGAGCTGTCTCAGTGATTGATGCCTTTTACTGCTTATTGCCGACTGCAAATAATCAAAAGCAGCCATTCTCAATATTAAGCTCCTGCAGTTTTCCTAGCCTAGTGCTAGGCATGTAGGATATAACCTTTCATCTCAATTTAGAGCTTCAGCACCTTAGATCATATATGTGAAGTATCTTTCTCAGGATACATTTTATGTCCTTGTCTTAGTTCATGATAGTCAGTGGGAGAAACACTGGCAAAAGCACCGCTTCTTATACTTTATTCACTCTACAGAATGGTGCCTATTTGCTTGTAAAACCTGAAGAGTGGTATTTTTTCAAAATACATGGCAGATCTTTAATTGTCAGTGATCAGGGGTGATTTCCACTGTCTAGGACAAAGTCAGATGCTTAATATACACTGACATTGTTTTTGAATCAATGTTTGAAAATACTTTTTATATAAATATGTATGTGGTGACAGGTTATGTTGAATAGTAAAATGTGTATTCTTTTCTTTCCAGCCTAACATTGATGTGCAGGAGTCTATCAACTTTTTGGAGTCTGAATTCGATAGGGGAATTTCTGACAATTACACCCTGGCACTTGTAACTTATGCACTGTCATCTGGGAGGAGCCCTAAAGCCAAGGAAGCTTTGGATATGCTGACTTGGAGAGCAGAACAAGAAGGTAAAGCGTGTAACCCCGGTGCATTGTGAAATGTGTGCATGATATGAGAAAGTTTTGTACACCAGATATGAGGGTGATTGCACTTAACATCTGAATAGGGTGAAAATGCGATGCAGGTAAAATCACGATGGGTTGACATGGTCACTCTGTGGCTGCTCTCCCCAAGGTGTTTTCTAGAGAGTTTCTTGCCTTGGGTGTTTCCTTATTTTAGACATGTTCTGCCTTGTGTCTGTTACGCTTCAAGTTGTCTGATGCCATTTCTGGTTTTGTGGCTTTGAGTGATCATTAAGGCTATGGTTTTGGAAAGACCTGGGCTCAAATTCTGGTTCTGTTACCTTTCTGAGCTTCAGTTTCCCTATCTGTCAGAGGGTAATAACACCTCTTTTAGGATTGGTGTGAGGATTAAATGAGATAATGTGCAGGGCTTACCACATAGCAGGTGTTCAAAAATGTGAATTAAAATGCTAATAAAAATGCAAATATCAGAAATGCCATTAGCAAGCTGTGTGTATGATTTTTTAACAGTTTTGGAATGAGCACTACTTGTGGGCTACAATAGGACAAAAAGTACACATGTTATTACTTCCCAAATGGCCTCTATAGTCAGGGATCCAGGGGTGTGTGTGTGTGTGTGTGTGTGTGTGTGTGTGTGTGTGGTGGAAGGGGATGGGGTGGGCAAAAATAATTTTAGGTGATGTCGACTGATTTTGAATCTCTTTGCATTCAAAACAGGCTTATTATGGAAAGTGCTTTAGAGGCTTCTGAGACTAAAAAATACTGTGTTATTATTAGCAGTGCATGTCCTCAGTCATGTCTGACTCTTGGTGACCCCATGGACTGTAGTCCTCCTAGGCTCTTCTGTCCATGTGATTTCCCAAGCAAGAATACTGGAGCAGGTTGCCGTTTCCTCCTGCAGGGGATCTTCCCAACCCAGGGATTGAACCCAAGTTGTTAGCAGTAATTTAGGTTAAATCCTTATTACCTATTGCAGTGCTGGGGACTAGAAGATTTATTGCATAGTGGCTGAAGTAGTCCTTGGCATTTCTGCTTCTCTGTTTGGTTAAGTGGTAGTTGTGTTACCTTCCACTCAAATGTAATCATCATCTAAATGTCAATATTTGAGGGAAGGGGGAGTGGGTACTAAGTAGGATGTATCTTCCGGGGGCTAGTAGGACTATCTCTAGGAAGATTGTTGAGCTGGCCACGGTCTCTCATTTTTTTCTTGGGGTCTTGGATTTTGAACTTATAACACTAAATTTTAGGTAATGGAAAAAGGAGTGTTTCCCAGAATGTTAGAGCTGCTTAATGGCAGATTCCCAGAATAAGTTTCTTTCCAAAGTGTCCGAAAATGTTTGGGGATGGTCTGGAATATACTAGGGTTTTTTCAAAAAATTTGTAGCTGTTTAGTCTTGAGCCAGACATATGGGACTTTTCTTGGGAACATATTTTCATCAAAATGTCCTCAAATATAAGTTATAGGAAAAGGATGAAAATTTATAAATTTTAATAAGTTTAAGAAGAGACATGTTTATTTGTATCTGTGTGTGATTATACATATATTTGCTTGGCAGAAATATACACATGTATAGAAATATGTGTATTTTTATGCTAGTCAAGGAGAACTTGGACCAGCGTAGGAGTGTTCAGTGATATCAAGTGTAATTTTTCTGTAACTGGCCAGACTGTTACCACTTTTCTCCTGCAGGAGGCCTGCAATTCTGGGTGTCATCGGTATCCAGACTGTCTGAATCCTGGCAGCCGAGCTCCCTGGATATTGAAGTTGCAGCCTATGCACTGCTCTCACATTTCTTGCAGCATCAGATTCCTGAGGGAATTCCAATTATGAGGTGGCTAAGCAGGCAGAGAAATAGCTTGGGAGGTTTTGCATCCACCCAGGTGAGTGATGATCAGTTTCAATTTCTTTAGCTATTTATTTATAGAAATAACTATATATATATGTAAAACTAACTCTGCTCTTCTGTGCTTAGTCATGCCTGACCCTTTGCAACCCCATGGACTGTAGCCTGCCAAGCTCCTCTAGCCATGGGGATGCTCCAGGCAAGAATACTGGAGTGGGTTGTCATGCCCTCCTCCAGGAGATCTTCCCAACCCAGGGATCGAANATATATATATGTAAAACTAACTCTGCTCTTCTGTGCTTAGTCATGCCTGACCCTTTGCAACCCCATGGACTGTAGCCTGCCAAGCTCCTCTAGCCATGGGGATGCTCCAGGCAAGAATACTGGAGTGGGTTGTCATGCCCTCCTCCAGGAGATCTTCCCAACCCAGGGATCGAACCCAGGCCTCCCACATTGCAGGCAGATTCTTTACCATCTGAGCCACAAGGGAAGTCCAAAAATACTGGAGTGGGTAGCCTATCCCTTCTCTAGGGGAACTTCCTGACCCAGGAGTTGAACCAGGTTCTCCTGCATTGTAGGCGGATTCTTTACCCGCTGAGCTACCAGGGAAGCCCAAAACTAATTATATACAAAATTAAATGTATATGTTGTTGTTCAGTTGCTCAGTCATGTCTGACTCTTTTGTGACCCCATGGACTGCAGCATGCTAGGCCTCCCTGTCCCTCACTATCTCCTGAAGTTTGCCCAAGTTCATGTCCATTGAATGGGTGATGCCATCCAACCATCTCACCCTCTACCGCCCTCTTCCTTTTGCCTTCAATCTTTCCCATCATCAGGGTTTTTCCAGTGAATTGACTCTTCACATCAGTTGGCCAGAGTACTGGAGCTTCAGTGTCAGCATTAGTCTTTCCAATGAGTGTTCAGGGTTGATTTCCTTTAGGATTGACTGGTTATATATATAGAGAATGGGGCTTCTCTGGTGGCTCAGACGGTAAGATGTCTGCCTGCAATGCGGGAGACCCGGGTTTGATTCCTGGGTCAGGAAGATCCCCTGGAGAAGGAAATGGCAATCCACTCCAGCACTCTTGCCTGGAAAATCCCATGGACAGAGGAGCCTGATAGGCTACAGTCCATAGGGTCGCAAAGAGTCAGACACGACTGAGCAACTTCACTTTCACTTTTACTTTATATAGAATATGTATATGTTTACTATATGTGGTTCTTTTTTTTCATGACTTCATAAAATTACATAGCAGTTTAAAAGTTTAGTAACTTTAAAGGCTTAAGTTATTAATTTTAATTTTTTTCCGTCGTTGATACAGACATCATATCTGATACTCATATAGGATAAATTAATTCCCTGTCTTAGTAGCCATTTTCCACCTGTGGTATCTGGTACAGTAGGATTTCAGCTCTAGTCAGCAGATGCTTTCTGAGTCTTTCCTGTAACCAGGTCAACCACATTAAAAGGTGGACCTAGGCGAGCTCCTCGCCCAAGAAAGGTGGATGAGTGTGTAGTGGTATCCTAAACATTACTGAAATGTACTCTTTGGAAGCCTTAATATATGCTTATGTGCACAAATCTTTTTTTCCCCACAACAGGACACCATTGTGGCCTTGAAGGCCCTATCTGAATTTGCAGCTTTAATGAATGTAGAAGAGACAAATATCCAAGTGACTGTGGAGGGGCCCAGTTCACTGAGTCCTGTGAAGTTTGTGATTGACAAACACAACCGCTTTCTCCTCCAGATGGCAGAGGTGTGGACAAGGGGGTGGTTATCTGAATATCTGTGTAGATGATCCCTTCTGCTGATGATTTCCCTTCTGTTGACTTCAACAAAAACTTGTTCCCAGAGCCCTGTCCTGACAGGAAGGAGTACCCTCCTGTGGCTGAATTTGCTGAGTGGGGGAAGGGAGAAGGGGATGAGAACTTTGCAAAGATTTGGAAAAGGTGAAAACATGGGTCCTGTCATATTGGGAGATGAATGAATACCCTTTGAGTTTCTACTGTTTGCAGACCTTGTGCTAGATTTCTTTATGTGTGTTAAATTGTATTTACTTTTCAAACCAAGACTGAGAAGCAAGTACTTTTATCCCCACTATACATGTTATAAAACCGAGGCTAAGGGAGTTTAAGTAACTTGCCCACAATCATGTTGTTAGCAACAGTAGAGCTAAAATTTGAACCCATTGTTTCAAAGACCATGTTCCTTTCGGTTATACCACATTCCTCTTAGGAGTTGATAGAACCAGTAGTAGGATTTTTTCCTTAAAAATGGGATAAAGGACTGTACTAGACCCTAACTTTATTCCCCTGGCTAACCTTGCAGGAAGTTGAGGGTAATGGAGGAAAGCAGTAACTTCAAGACTAGAACCTGAGGCAGAAGGGGTGATAGCAAAGGAAAAGGAAGGAATAGAGTTGGTCCAGGTCAGTGATGGCATGTTACTGTGTTCTCAGAAAGGCCAGGGACTTGGATGCTAAGGGAGGCTCGAGGCGAAAGGGATGACTTCTGTTTATCTTTCTTGCTTCGGTCCCTACAGAAGGGCTTCCATAGCACTAACGTGCACGTCCTCTGCCTTCACCCCTCGTATCTGCTTTACCCATAACTTTTGACTTGTGGGGCTGTGTAAAGTTCTTTTTTTTTAAAAAAAAATTATACCCCAAAATACACTTTATTAATCTTGTATCAGTACTGGACTGTATTTTCAACTTCTTGCTTTTAATCTCCTACCATGCCTGATCCAGGTCTAAAGAAAATACTTATTTACTGTTTAACATTTGTGGGAGGAAGTAAGTTGAGTGGGGAAGGCAGGAGGATTTTGACTTGAAAAATAATTGTGTGAAGCCTTCTATTACACATAAGATAAAGGAGCAATTTGATTCATGTGCACTTTTGATTAAATATGGTAGAGGAAAAAACACAGAGTCTATTTTGGCATTATGGAGACTAATTGTTTGAACTGTATTTTTTTATTGAATAAGTATTTTTTATTTGTTGAATGATAACATTTCAGGCTACAGAATGCTTAATTTCCATGATGTTAATTAAAACCAGCACATGTATATTTAAGTGATTTGTCTAGACAAAGAAATAGGCAAGCTGCAATCTTATTCTTTTTTATGGAATAATCAGTTCTCTTCAATTTTTTAAAAAAGAAAAAGAACTGTGTGATCATAACATTTTGTTTATAACTTGCTAATAATCATTATTATTTTATGGATTCTTGTTTATCTAATTTTCATATGACTGAAGGTAATTTAAACCATGAACAGAAATTAGTAACATTTTTAAAGACACTGACCATAATTCTGTATATTTACATGCCAATGAAATTATTTGCAGAAGAGTATTTTTAATAGTCAAAACATATATAAGGTATTAATTTTGTCATAGTAATTATTATTTATCATTATCAAAATTGACTTCCATAGTGACCTGTGTAAAAGAAGTCCTTTTTTTAAATTAAATTTTTTAAGGACTTTGTTATTGGAGTATAATTGCTTTACAATGCTATGTTAGTTCCTGCTGTACAACAAAGTGAATTAGCTATATGTGTACATATATCCCCTCCCTCTTGAGCTTCTTCCTGCAGCAATCTCACTTCTCTAGGTTATCCCAGACCTAGCTGGGCTCCCTGTACTGTACAGCAGCTCGGAAAAATACACTAGCTGTGTATTTTCCATGTAAAATTGTTAGAGCTTTAGCGTACAGAGAACTCACACTCCTGATGAGGGAAAACAGTGGTCTGTGCTGGTTGGGAGGACCTGGATATGGATACTTAGCCTTATTTACTTTTTTTTCACTTTTATTCAGCTTGCTGTAGTACAGCCAACTGCAGTTACTATTTCTGCAAATGGTTTTGGATATGCTATTTGTCAGGTATGTAATAATGTTTATTTTTTGTCTTGTTAAATATGACTTGCTATAATAATTCTTTGGTTTGAGGCACTGATAAATCTTTAACTTAGATGACAAAATTATTAAAGGTTTATTTCTATCACAGTAAAATAAATCACTATCTTTAAAAAAAAGTTTTAGAGCTATTACTGGCTAGTGAGTGGACTAGCAACTACATGACTTAATGTGTCAGAAGAATATTTCTTGAGTATTAAATACTTCTTGAGGTGAGGGTTAAAATCCTCCTGTATGAGTCATGTTAATTTTTGGGAACTCTCACCTTTTTTTTTTTTGTCAAAATATAGCTCAGACATAATGCTGGGTAGAGTTTCTATTGTGACTTGATAAATATGTAGCATTTTACTTACCATTTACTTACCATTTCTTAATATACATGTAACAGGATGAAGGTCAACATGGTATTATCAGTAATTGACTTGAAGATAGGAAATGTGTCCCTTTGATGTAAATTTTTATATTATTGTAAGTAAACCAAT
Source organism: Oreotragus oreotragus (assembly GCA_006410675.1). Taxonomy (NCBI): domain Eukaryota; kingdom Metazoa; phylum Chordata; class Mammalia; order Artiodactyla; family Bovidae; genus Oreotragus; species Oreotragus oreotragus. Next base: position 224,196 of record SJYX01020283.1, read on the forward strand.
CAGAGCATAATATGTTCAGTGCTGTACTATAGGAAGAAAATTCAAAGAAATCTACCCTTTATGGTGTAACTGGAATACAGTTAAATGGAGGTAGTATATAAAATACTGAATGGAAGTTATTTTACTTAATAATACATGAAAATCATGGGGACTTAAAATCCATTTTGCATCCCAATAACATGGTTTTAAGTCCCCATGATTTTCATGTATTATGTACTTGTTTAGAAAAAACAAACCAAACAAACTCTGACAGCTTTACTGAGAAAGTTGTTGTGTAGCCACTAAGTCATGTCCGACTCTTTTACGACCCCCATGGACTGTAGTCCGCCAGTCCAGGCTCCTCTGTCCATGTGGGATTTCCCAGGGACACTGGAGTGGGTTGCCATTTCCTTCTCCAGGGGATCTTCCCAACCCAGGGATTGAAGCCGTGTCTCCTGCATTGGCAGGTGGATTCTTTACCACTTAGCCACCAGGGAAGCCCTGAGAAAGTTTTTTAAAAAGACTGTTATAGAGAAAAGATACTTTTTCAAAAACCAGCCCAACTATCCTGGTTGAGAGAACAGATGCTTTACCAAGACACAGTGCTTAGGACACATGGTCAGGTATAATTTGGAAACTTAAAAATAATGTGAAGATTATTTTGTACAGTACTCAAAAAACAGTAAATGTTTTCTTTTAATCAAGGGGAAAATCACAATTAACAGTATTCAATGAAAAGGATAGAAAGAGGAAAGAGTGAATAATTTGTATTGGTCTTTACCAACAAAGACCATGTGACAATACTCATTCTCAATCTATCTTTTGATGTGAATAATAAATCCAAAAGTAAATACACAGGATATTTTAGATAAGCTTGAAAAATTATATGTGCTTAAGCCACCAAATTGGTTTGAATTCATTCTTGATAAACAAAATATAGATAAATTACTATATAGATAAAGTCAAGTGATTTTTACATGAGGTCTGAGGACACAGCAGTAAATTTGGTACCTACTGGTTGAATGTTCACTAGTTGTGTGTCTGTATCAACATGAAGACAACACAAGGTAGGGACCAATAGGTACTCTTGGAATGGAGAAGAAAACTGCAAAAAAGCTGGTTACCCAGAAACAGGTTTTGACATTTCTTTTAGTTAATGCTTTTGAAAGTGCTCTGGAAAAAGGAGGGCAAGGAGCTCTCTCAGGTTTGCAGTAATGTTGACCCCTTTTGAGTGATAAAAAGCAAAGCTGTTTTTTGGAAACAAACTGCCAGATTTCTTGGATATAAAGGCCCACTTGACTTGAAATCCATCATTTATTTTATCATCTTTGAAAAACATTGTATGCTCAGAAAGAAGCCTTAGCAGTTGAATAGGTTTCTCTTCCACTAGGGCTTTTGGATAAAGATATTTTGATTTATCTTACCAATAGTTCCAGTTTGTGAAAAATGACTCCAGCTGGGCAACAGAGCTTAGGAATTATTGGATACTTTCAAGAAACTTGGCAATAGTTTAGCTTGTTCCCTCATGGGAATGTTTTACAGTATTTGAAAAAAACAATATCTGTGAATATTATCCACGATGATCTATGAAATTTTGAATATTCCCTAACAATTTTTCTCGATTTTAAAAATCATTGTTTATTAACTTTTATATTTGTAAATAATGATACTTTGCTAGCTAGTAAAGCTAAGATTTTTTTAGATTGAAAATTACAAATTTAGTTGAGCTTATCCCAGAGAATCATTACATAATTTTTAGAATATATAATTAAACCAGTTTATTGCTAATGACTTATTACTTATGCTTCTTTGTTACTTATTGCAGCTTAATGTTATTTATAATGTGAAAAATTCCAGATCTTCTATAAGCCGAAGATCTATCCAAGATCAGGAATCATTTGACCTAGATGTTGCTGTAAAAGATAATAAAGATGATGTCAATCACTTGGATTTGAATGTATGCACAAGGTTGGTATCTAAGTCCTCCTTCTTTCTCCTTAAAAAATAGATTTGAATATTTAATTAAATATATATGACTATTTATGGAGAAGGAAATGGCAGCCCACTCCAGTATTCTGGCTTGGAAAATTCCATGGACAGAGGAGCCTGGTGGGCTACAGTCCATGGGGTCATAAAGAGTCAGACACAGCTGAAGTGATGCAGCAGTAGCATGTGACTATTTATATATTTAATTATATAACTATATAGTTATCTAACTGTATCACTATAAGGAGTTATATTTAGCAAAGATTTCAGTTACACAGTACACTTTTGATTACAAACTAGAATGCTAATTGTATTTAAGCCTTTCTCCACATGCCAAGATTATGAATATTTGCAATTTTTTCTTGTATTTATAATAAGCTTTAATAGAAAAGTTTAATAAAACTCAGGTTTAATTTATAAAAACTTTAATTGTCATTTAGTCGCTCAATCATGTCTGATTCTTTGTGACCCCATGGACTGCAGCACACCAGGCTTCCCTGTCCATCACCAGCTCCTGGAGTTTGCTCAAACTCATGTCCATTGAATCAGTGATATTGTCCAACCATCTTATCCTCTGTCATCCCCTTCTCTTCCTGCCTTCAGTTCTTCCCAGCATCAGGGTCTTTTCCAGTGAGTTGGATCTTCGCATCAGGTAGCCAAAGTATTGGAGCTTCAGCTTCAGCATCAGTTCTTCCAATGAATATTCAGGTTGACTTCCTTTAGGACTGACTGGTTTGATCACCTTGCTGTCCAAGGGACTCTCAAGAGTCTTCTCCAGCACCATAGTTCGAAAGCATCAGATCTTCGGCACTCAGCCTTCTTTATGGTCCAACTGTCACATCTGTACTACTGGAAAAGTCATAGCTTTGACTATATGGACCTTTGTTGGCGAAATGATATTGCTGCTTAATATGCTACTTAGATTTGTCATAGCTTTTCTTTCAAGGAGCAAGCATCTTTTAATTTTGTGGCTACAGTCACCATCGGAGAAGGCAGTGGCACCCCACTCCAGCACTCTTGCCTGGAAAATCCCATGGATGGAGGAGCCTTGTGGGCTGCAGTCTGTGGGGTCGCTAAGAGTCGGACACGACTGAGTGATGTCACTTTCATTTTTCACTTTCAGGCATTGGAGAAAGAAATGGCAACCCACTCCAGTGTTCTTGCCTGGAGAACCCCAGGGACGGGGGAGCCTGGTGGGCTGCCATCTATGGGGTTGCACAGAGTCGGACACGACTGAAGTGACTTAGCAGCAGCAGCAGCAACAGTCACCATCTGCAGTGATTTTGGAGCCTAAGAAAATAAAGTCTGCCACTATTTCCGTTCAAAAACCTTAATGAATCATGGTTAATACTCCAAAATACTCCAAAATAGCTTATTTCTTTTTGTTGGTCATTTTTCCATTAAGCAATTATTCCAGGTTCACATTTAACTTTTTGTTTTATGCACTTAACTCAGAACATCATAAAAGTGTGCAAGTTCAATGAAGAGCCTAGTTTTTTTAGACACAGTGAAGTAATTCCGATTTGGAAGATCTTTGCATTGGATATTTAGGCACTTACAACTTCTGGGAGCATTTAATAAAGTGACTATTAAATTTGGTCTGTGTCCAGAGCGTCTGCTGCTGCTGCTGCTGCTAAGTCACTTCAGTTGTGTCCAACTCTGTGCGACCCCACAGACAGCAGCCCACTAGGCTCCCCAGTCCCTGGGATTCTCCAGGCAAGAATACTGGAGTGGGTTGCCATTTCCTTCTCCACCAGAGCATCTGAGGATTTTGTTAAGCAAAAAGTATCCACTTCAAGACTACTGACTTCACAGACTCAGGGTCTATGAACCCACCTTCAGCCTTCTTGCTTATTCTGATGCATACAGCAGTTTGAGAGCAACTCCTTCAGAAAGTTCTCAAATCAACAGACTTTATAGTTTCTTCTTTGTCAGTCTACTATGGTTAAGCTGGATGTTACTCTGTTATGCAGTGATCTTGACGAGCTGCTGCCTGCCCTTTTTAAATATCCCATGTGTCTGATGGGGCTTTCCTGGTGGCTTGGATAGTAAAGAATCTGCCTGCAATGCAGGAGACCCAGGTTTCATCACTGGGTCAGGAAGATCCCCTGGAGAAGGGAATGGTTACTGACTTCAGTACCCTTGCCTGGAGAATTACATGGACAGAGGAGCCTGGCGGGAGTTGTCCATGGGGTTGCGAAGAGTCAGACATGACTGAAGGGCTGACACTTACTACAGCATCGGAGTGACCTTGGACTCTTGGTGGGCTGGATGTCACTGATGTGATACTGAACCTCCAGGTCCTCCTAAGGTCATCTCTAGGTGTTCCTCCAGGTGGTCAGTCTTCTTAGCCATTGCCTGAACCCAGCCTTCTTCATTACTGCTACCGTTCCTACTATCTCGGGTCTCCTTGTTCCTGATTTTAGTATAAATTACCACATGTGTTTGCCCCCTTCCTCACCTATTTGGGCATTTTGAACCAGCAGCACGGGGATATCAGAATCTCTGCAGTGGCTTCCTTTTTAGCTGAGAAAAAAGGACTCCCATTATACTTCACTAAGATTGAAACTGGGCTCTGTTCCAGAAAAACAACATCAAGTTATTATTATTATTAACAACACCCACCCGCATTTGGGCTTCCCCAGTAGCTCAGACAGTAAAGAATCCGCCTGCAATGCGGGAGACCTGGGTTCGATCCCTGGGTTGGGAAGATCCCCTGGAGGAGGGCATGGCAACCCACTCCAGTATTCTTGCCTGGAGAATCCCCGTGGACAGAGGAGCCTGGTGGGCAGTGTCCATGGTGTCGCAAAGAGTCGGACACAACTGAGTGACTAAGCACAGCATAGTATCTGCATTTATCACAAACTTACGTGCTAGCATTGCACCATGACTTGCACATGCAACTCATTTAATCCTTAGAGTTATTCTATAAAGTTGGTGCTATTATTATCCCTGCTTTTCTCATTCACTCCTTTAGTCATTCATTCACTCAGTAAATATTGGCTGAATTTCTACTATGTAGTGTCAGGATTTGGAATATTAAGGTTAGCCAAAAAGATATAGCCTTATCTTCGCATTTGAAAGAGGAGACAAAAATTAATAAAAATGATTCCTGAAAACAAAGTTACTGAACTGGCTACTGGCTGTTTAGAAATCAATATCCAAGAGACAGTTGCTGGTCAAAAGGAAAGACGCTTTAATAAGAAAAACTGGCAGCCTAGGGAGAAGATGGACTCATGTCCTGAGACCACCTCCGAGGATTCTGCTCAGTAGTAATGGTTTTTAGAGGGAAACTGAGAAAACAGTCTCAGTCAGTCATTGAGATGGGTGTCAGAGCCATCACCACCTTGCCCTGCATGCAGGCTTGTCGACTTCTTACGATCTCCCTCTGGGTGCTGTCTTGTTCACACAGTTTGTTCATGAGATTACTAAACAAGCTAGGGAAGAGATCTGGCCATCTGTTAATTATTTATTCTTCATTTGTACTCCTTTGATCTATGGAAAGAACCAACAGGTTAGGCAAGATACTGTGTCATCAAAAGATTTGAGAAGTGTGCTTGGGCCAGAGGTGAGCAGAACGGGGGGGTGCCTGGTTTAAGGTTAGTTACAATACAGCTTTGCTAAAATGGCAAGAAAAGAGCTTTCCTGAGGAGGGTGGTTTCCTGCAAAGAGCTGCTTAGAGCAAGTCAATAAAATTCTAGTTTTGAAAAGGGCAAATTGCTCTTATGGGGCAATGAGATGGATTTTACCTCTTAGGGAGGTCAGGTGAAGATAGAGAAGTGAAAGTGAGATTCAGACCGTGATGAGGCTTCACTATAAGGGGCTCAGGTCAAAATGCAGGGTTCCAAATCTTATTCCAGCAGCCGGAGTCAGACGGGCAACAAACTTTGCTATGTAGAGGACATCTGTATCTTTTGTGTGTGTGTATAGGATTTGGAGAAGGTAAGTGTTTTAATCAGGGTTGGGATCTTTATAAAAAGGATTTAGACGCTGCAACTAGTTTTCTGACAAAAAAAAACCTGCTATGAAATACAAATAGCATTCTAAATGAATTCTTTCAGTGACACTTTATAAAAAGAAAAATGCTGCTGCCTGCCCTTTTTAAATATCCCATGTGTCTGATGGGGCTTTCCTGGTGGCTTGGATAGTAAAGAATCTGCCTGCAATGCAGGAGACCCAGGTTTCATCACTGGGTCAGGAAGATCCCCTGGAGAAGGGAATGGTTACTGACTTCAGTACCCTTGCCTGGAGAATTACATGGACAGAGGAGCCTGGCGGGAGTTGTCCATGGGGTTGCGAAGAGTCAGACATGACTGAAGGGCTGACACTTACTACAGCATCGGAGTGACCTTGGACTCTTGGTGGGCTGGATGTCACTGATGTGATACTGAACCTCCAGGTCCTCCTAAGGTCATCTCTAGGTGTTCCTCCAGGTGGTCAGTCTTCTTAGCCATTGCCTGAACCCAGCCTTCTTCATTACTGCTACCGTTCCTACTATCTCGGGTCTCCTTGTTCCTGATTTTAGTATAAATTACCACATGTGTTTGCCCCCTTCCTCACCTATTTGGGCATTTTGAACCAGCAGCACGGGGATATCAGAATCTCTGCAGTGGCTTCCTTTTTAGCTGAGAAAAAAGGACTCCCATTATACTTCACTAAGATTGAAACTGGGCTCTGTTCCAGAAAAACAACATCAAGTTATTATTATTATTAACAACACCCACCCGCATTTGGGCTTCCCCAGTAGCTCAGACAGTAAAGAATCCGCCTGCAATGCGGGAGACCTGGGTTCGATCCCTGGGTTGGGAAGATCCCCTGGAGGAGGGCATGGCAACCCACTCCAGTATTCTTGCCTGGAGAATCCCCGTGGACAGAGGAGCCTGGTGGGCAGTGTCCATGGTGTCGCAAAGAGTCGGACACAACTGAGTGACTAAGCACAGCATAGTATCTGCATTTATCACAAACTTACGTGCTAGCATTGCACCATGACTTGCACATGCAACTCATTTAATCCTTAGAGTTATTCTATAAAGTTGGTGCTATTATTATCCCTGCTTTTCTCATTCACTCCTTTAGTCATTCATTCACTCAGTAAATATTGGCTGAATTTCTACTATGTAGTGTCAGGATTTGGAATATTAAGGTTAGCCAAAAAGATATAGCCTTATCTTCGCATTTGAAAGAGGAGACAAAAATTAATAAAAATGATTCCTGAAAACAAAGTTACTGAACTGGCTACTGGCTGTTTAGAAATCAATATCCAAGAGACAGTTGCTGGTCAAAAGGAAAGACGCTTTAATAAGAAAAACTGGCAGCCTAGGGAGAAGATGGACTCATGTCCTGAGACCACCTCCGAGGATTCTGCTCAGTAGTAATGGTTTTTAGAGGGAAACTGAGAAAACAGTCTCAGTCAGTCATTGAGATGGGTGTCAGAGCCATCACCACCTTGCCCTGCATGCAGGCTTGTCGACTTCTTACGATCTCCCTCTGGGTGCTGTCTTGTTCACACAGTTTGTTCATGAGATTACTAAACAAGCTAGGGAAGAGATCTGGCCATCTGTTAATTATTTATTCTTCATTTGTACTCCTTTGATCTATGGAAAGAACCAACAGGTTAGGCAAGATACTGTGTCATCAAAAGATTTGAGAAGTGTGCTTGGGCCAGAGGTGAGCAGAACGGGGGGGTGCCTGGTTTAAGGTTAGTTACAATACAGCTTTGCTAAAATGGCAAGAAAAGAGCTTTCCTGAGGAGGGTGGTTTCCTGCAAAGAGCTGCTTAGAGCAAGTCAATAAAATTCTAGTTTTGAAAAGGGCAAATTGCTCTTATGGGGCAATGAGATGGATTTTACCTCTTAGGGAGGTCAGGTGAAGATAGAGAAGTGAAAGTGAGATTCAGACCGTGATGAGGCTTCACTATAAGGGGCTCAGGTCAAAATGCAGGGTTCCAAATCTTATTCCAGCAGCCGGAGTCAGACGGGCAACAAACTTTGCTATGTAGAGGACATCTGTATCTTTTGTGTGTGTGTATAGGATTTGGAGAAGGTAAGTGTTTTAATCAGGGTTGGGATCTTTATAAAAAGGATTTAGACGCTGCAACTAGTTTTCTGACAAAAAAAAACCTGCTATGAAATACAAATAGCATTCTAAATGAATTCTTTCAGTGACACTTTATAAAAAAGAAAAACTGGTGTTTCAGGCACTTTATTCTCATCAGTAAGGTCCAAGCTCTTCCTCACCTCAGACAGGGTTTCTCTGTGGTGTGGCAGTCTAACAAATTCTGCCCCTGGCTAGTGGAAAGACCAGGTCAGCTAAGGCACTTCTGATGATACACTGCAGCCATTGAATCTAGGCAGGTTGGCTGTTTTTCTCGTTTCTAAAACCCTTCCAATTTTAATGCCCATATTGGTTTTCAACAGCATCTCTTCTTGAGCACATTACCAGCAGATGGTTTTGACTGCCTGGGGTTGCCAGCCAGCCACAGTCAGCACTTGTACTGTATGGCTTTTCAATCAGTCATGTTTGGCAGGCATCAGTTTGCTGCTTTGAAAAGCAAGATTTTCTACTGGCCCTTCTTGCTTTTGCCATTTAAAGGACAACAGGAACTTAACTGAATGTTGCTGAGACTTCCACCTTGGAGACAAACTGCTTTCCATGACACTGGGCTCCTTCAGATCCAAAGTGAAAGCTCTTGTCACCTAGTCTTTTTTAGAAAAATATTTATTTTAAAGGAGACAAAACGTTGGTGCCCAGATGCTTTGATGCTCACAATGTGTACAGCAGGGTTAGAAAACAAGCAGTGTAATAAAACTTTCCCAAGGCGACCAAAGAAAATACAAAATTTGCACCAAGTATGTGGGAGAAGAAAGGGAAGGACCTTCCCTACTGGATCTTCCTTTTCTAAAACTGGATGAAGAAAAGGTTGTTGAAGACCTGGGCGCATCTCCTGCTAACTGGTTAAGTGATGCCTCTTTTTCAGTTCCTAGCCTTGAGCAGGGGAGCTTAGTGCAGTCAACTTTGGAGAAAATGAAAAATGCAATGTGGTTTGGAATCAACCACTGGAAAACAGAGTTGCCTGCTGAAGGGCCAAAGGTTGCCCTCAGTACAGCCCAGGGCCTAAGCCAGCTGCGTTGTAGGCATTTCATGCTGGCTGACAGGTGGACCCACTGTTCTCTTCCTCATGTGGTTGAAACTTATAGGAATTTCAGACCAAAGAAAGGGTTACCTTTTTACAGTTTTCTACAGTAACTTATTACAATGAAACAATATTTGGCATAACACTTGGCAGTTTTAGTTTCTATGTTAAGATAGTTTGCCAACAGCTGTAGGCTTTTCCTAAAGGGTTTTTGTCTCCTGTCATCCTTGATTTAGGTTTCTGGGCCCAGCCAGAAGCGGCATGGCCCTTATGGAAGTCAGCTTGCTCAGTGGTTTTACTGTGTCCTCAGATGCCATTCCCCTGAGTGATACTGTGAAAAAAGTAGAACATGACCATGGGAAACTCAACCTCTACTTGGACTCTGTAAGTAATGACACCTAAGTTTCACCTCGGTAACCACTGACAGCACCACTCTTTACTGTGTCCAGAAGCACCTTTACTTTATACGTTTTCTTTATGTTATTATTTTGGCTTTTGGTGTCCCTGAGTGACTTTAACATGGCAACCATCTATTGTCAACGCTAACAAGACATTATTATAAAATTGAAGAGAATTACTATTAATGATGAGCCTAATGAAAGTCTTGATAATGAAATTATTACTTCACACCAGATGTTCAACACAGAAATTGTTGTGATACGTTTTCCAAAATATAGTCCAGATCTCATATAGAAAACTCCTGTGCTTCAAGGAATTGCTGAACATATTTATTTAAATGCTGCTGATGGTGAAAGCTTTAATTACGTGTTTTAAAACGCTCATGAGGGACTTCCATAGTGGTTCAGTGGTTAAGAATCCTCCTGCCAATGCAAGGGACCTGGGTTCCATCCCTGGTCTGGGACCTAGGATCCCACATGCCACGGGGCAACACGTGCCACAGTTCCTGAGCCCAGGTTCTAGAGCCCACAGCTGCAGCCGGAGAGCAGCGTGAGCACCCAGAGTTGGTGCTCTGTGAGAAGAGAAGCTACTGCAACGAGAAGTGCACGTCACAACTGGAGAGGACCCCTGCTCACCACGGCTAGGGGAAGCCCGCGGCCGCAGTGAAGACCCAGCGTGGCGTGCGTTCATGAGAGAAAAAGCGTTTAATACATCCCAAAGGGTTAACATTCTTGCACTGAAAAGTTAGCTGCTTGAATCATAGAATATTCTCAGAGGTTTGGTCTTTACAGAAAATCATTATATAATTATACTATTTTCATGCACTCTTCCCATTGCTGAATGAAAATTGCTGATTCAGGAATAAGGTGCATAAAATATTGTGAGAAAGATTAGTGTGGAATTCAAGACTCTACTTGTTATGTCTCGAAACTGCTGCCATGTAAGTTTATTCTTCTGACATCTACATGAAATTTATATGTGGAGTTGAAATTGAGTTTTAAGTGTTCTTAGGATTTCATGTCGGAGAAGGCAAGGGCACCCCACTCCAGTACTCTTGCCTGGAAAATCTCATGGACCGAGGAGCCTGGAAGGCTGCAGTCCATGGGGTCGCTGAGGGTCGGACATGACTGAGCGACTTCACTTTCACTTTTCACTTTCATGCATTGGAGAAGGCAATGGCAACCCACTCCAGTGTTCTTGCCTGGAGAATCCCAGGGATGGGGGAGCCTGGTGGGCTGCCATCTATGGGGTCGCACAGAGTCAGACATGACTGAAGTGACTTAGCAGCAGCAGCAGCAGTCTATGGCCCATAGACGCCATAGACGTAAGCCCACCAGGCTTACGAGGGGGGAATACGTATGTTTCTTATTTCAGTTTTGCAAAGTGTGAGTTATATTGCTTTAGCAGTGACTCTACTTTTAAAAAGCTAGTTCCTAAATATTCTCCTTGTTTTAAGACTTCAAAAACTACTTTGGTTATAAAGCTGTTAAAATGAATTCAAAGTCTCTTTGCTGTTCAGTAATTTCCATATATTAAATACTGCTTGACAGTCATGGGCCTAATTTAGGGTTTGAAAAATGCATTTAATGTTTATATATTTAATAATGTATTTAGGTTTGGAGTTTGTCCTGTGTCTGTGATGTTCTTGTTAATGGCTATTTTTAGTGTCCATTATATTTTGACTGATTGACTTTTCACTTCCTGCTAATTGGTATGTAATGAAATGTTTTATGGCCCATAGACGCCATAGACGTAAGCCCACCAGGCTTACGAGGGGGGAATACGTATGTTTCTTATTTCAGTTTTGCAAAGTGTGAGTTATATTGCTTTAGCAGTGACTCTACTTTTAAAAAGCTAGTTCCTAAATATTCTCCTTGTTTTAAGACTTCAAAAACTACTTTGGTTATAAAGCTGTTAAAATGAATTCAAAGTCTCTTTGCTGTTCAGTAATTTCCATATATTAAATACTGCTTGACAGTCATGGGCCTAATTTAGGGTTTGAAAAATGCATTTAATGTTTATATATTTAATAATGTATTTAGGTTTGGAGTTTGTCCTGTGTCTGTGATGTTCTTGTTAATGGCTATTTTTAGTGTCCATTATATTTTGACTGATTGACTTTTCACTTCCTGCTAATTGGTATGTAATGAAATGTTTGAAGGAATGTATTAATTTCAGATTCCGTAACTAGTATTTTTTGCCAGATTGGCATTAAGTATCTTTCCTGGAGGCAAAGAGGCTGGCCTTTTGTACCTTACTGGTTGGGGGCTGTGCCCCCCTGACTCTGAGGTTACGTCACTTAGTGGATGAGGTGGCTCCTATGAGCTGAGAGTGATTCTCCAGGGAAGGGGACTGGGGTGAGTCAGTAGCAGCAACCAAGATGGGGTGCAAGGCTGAGAGAGGGTTTTTGGTGAAGCACCAAGGCCAGGGGCATGCACCTTGGGCTCCTGCATCCTTAACCACTCTAATTCTCAGTATCTGTTTCAGTAAAATGGAAGCAAGAACTATACTGACCATGCAAAAATTGTTTTACAAAACAAACGATGTGATTTATGTAAAGTGCTTGCCATAGTACTGGGTGTGTAGAAATGCTCCCTAGATGTTACTTTCTATAACTGTTTGATAAATGGTAAGAGAAAGAAATGTCTTTTATCCTGAACACAGTCTGCTACCTCTTTAAAAGTCTTCTGTATTTTTCAAGGTAAATGAAACCCAGTTTTGTGTTGATATTCCTGCTGTGAGAGGCTTTAGAGTGTCAAACACACAAGACGCTTCAGTGTCCATAGTGGACTACTATGAACCAAGTAAGTGTGTTCTGGAGTTCCCAGTACTTTCGGAGTTAAGCCAGGCATTCATTCATTCATTCAAAGTGACCATCTACTGAATTAGCTTTGTGGGGGAAGGTGTAGTTGGGGTAGTGAAGGAGGTGGTGCAGCAGGAGGTGAGCTTTCCATTTAAATGAAAACAATGAATAATTTACAAAATATAATCACAAGATAGCACTTTGCATATATTAAAATGATGTTTTTGCTCATAATATTTTAGGTTTTCAACTTACAGTTAAAAGTAAAAAAAAAAAAAACCAACAAAATTGACACAGAGAGTCCATGACATAGAGTCCAGTTATGTTTAGTTTCCAAGGTTCTTTTCTTGTTCCAAGCACCCACTCCATCTGGTTCTGGTTTTAAAACAAGACTTCTTCAGGAGAGAATGTGAACACCATCCGTGTTGGCAAACCTCAGTGGGGTTTAGCTGTCTCTTCACTGAGGGAGATTGTTTTGGTAAAACGTACTTATTATAACAGATTTTTTTTATCATTTCAAGAAAAATATAGTCTGAAAAATAACTTGAGCTTCTTTGATTTTATTGGTAACTTTTACTTTATAAAGTATTAGAAATTTAGAATGTGAAAGTAGAGATCTGGTTTGGAGATCATCTAAGCTGATCAGGACAAATCTCCGTTCAGTCAGGGAGTGACTTTTTGTCAATGTGAGACCTGCAGGCTAATGTTTCTGCTTGTAATCACATTCGTCCTGAATAAGCACTCCTAGCGGCTCAGAATCCTCAGAATGCATGAGAATCGTGAACATTTTCATGTCCCAGGCAGTTGTAGATAATTACATTTTAGAGTACGAGGAACCTGTCCGTATTGTTGGGAGTCTTCACAGGGTATTCAAGAGGTAGCACCACCTTGCTCTCCTGTCAACAAGCCAGTTCCTCTCATCTTGTGCTTCCTGTTGGAGTTGGTGTAGAGCATTCACCCAGTTCTTGTGGGACATTTTGGGGACAAACTGATGCAGCATTTTTTTTTTTTTCTGGTGAAAGGATGAAAGACTCAGAGACTCAGTGACAAAATAACGAATTTATCCAAATTTCTTATTTAATAACCTAGTTGGAAGATTCTCCAACTGATATTTCTCAGGTGTATGGAGAACATTTTAAACATATAAGCAAAAAAGATTCAGTCTCCGTAAAGTATTTTTTTGTGGAAAATGATTTATGTATTGGGGGGCATTTAAAATGAAAACATGGGTAAGATCAGGATAATAAAACCCATTCTGAAAAACCCTAGAGTCAGAAAGCATATTTATAAAATTTAAAACAATGTAAAACCATGAAGGAATTTGGAAATAGAAAGTTTCTTAAAAACTGTAAAAATAAAAATCATTTATGCTTTATAGGAAGTTTATTATAATGCTATTGGTGCTCTGTCTAATTTTTTAAAATTTTAGGTTGTGCTATAAAATTTACTCAAGTTCAGTAGTTTTAGAGACGATGTGCTTAACATTTTAAGACACTGAAACGAGTCATGACACAGAGTTCCTTTCATATTTTTGCATTTTAAAATAAAGTCCACGTAAATATATTTCTCTTCAGTAGTTCTAATGATTAGAACTTTACTTGAAGGCATAGAAGATGTCATCCAAAAATGAAGTCTCAAGGAGGTTAAAACATCCTCAAGGTACAGCCTTTCCCTTTCCAGGAAGGGTTTCAGGTTGTGCTTGACCTGACCTGTGCAGCTAGGGGCTGTTTTTTTCTCTTTTAATGCCGGCCAGCTGCTGGTGGTACAGAGACGGGACTTGAAAGCACTGTTTCTCTCTTGGACTTGCTTCGCAGTTTGGGCTCCTCGTGAGCAGTTTTGCTTGTAAAGAAAACTAAAATTATGTGAAGAACGGAAAACTCAGAAAAGTGTATCGAAAGGCACTTAAGTTTTGGCAGAGGACCAGTTTCTAAATGCAGGAGGCATCTAAAGCAACGTCTGCCTCTTTGAACAGGGCGGCGAGCCGTGAGAAGCTACAACTCCAGAGCGCAGCTGACCTCCTGTGACCTCTGCGGGGACGCGCTCGCCTGCGGCCCCTGCGACCGCGCGGCCCCGGCCCGCCTCCCGCGCCTGACCGCCCGCCTCCTCCTGCTCTGCCCGGCGCTTCTGTTCTCCTTGCAGCGTTGGCCGTGATTTGATTCCTAAAGACTCCATGAAACACTTGCATTTCCAAAAGCCACATGCGACTGTCTTGTCTTCATAATCAGATATTACCTCTGTTTGGAAAAATCAATGTTTTTCTTTTTATGAGTTGGGAGAGGGGTAGAAGTAGGGGAGATGTACTAATAACAACAGGTCCTTGTATGTCTAGCTGCATAGATGTTTTCTCCCCCCTGACTTCTGTGTGGAACAAAAATAAGGATTATTGCAGCTGTATTCTTTTATTTCCCCCTCTTAAAATCTTTTAGGATTTTTTTGGAGGTGGTGTTTCCTCCAGAATAAATGCATTATTTTAGATGATTCTTTTCATTTTCTAGAAGAAATGAGTGAGCCTGGATTCTTAAGCACTGCTATATGTCAGTCTCTGCTTTAGTAGTAATGGTGAAACAAGCCCAAGGGAAGACCTTGTTCTGTGCCTTCTGTATCCACCCCAAACCCCTGCCCACCCCACCCACCCCAGCTGTCCCAGTGCTGTGCTCTGCTGTGCTAAGTCGCTTCAGTCCTGTGTGACTCGTTTTGATCCTATGAACCCGCCAGGCTCCTCTGTCCTTGGGATTCTCCAGGCAAGAATACTGGAGTGGGTTGCCATGCCCTCCTCCAGAGGATCTTCCCCACCCAGGGATTGAACCCCTGTCTCCTGCCTTGGCAGACAGATTCTTTCCCACTAGTGCCCCCTGGGAAGCCCATGGTCGCAGTACATCTTTCTTGATCAGATGTAGTGTTTTTCATTATGATGGAGGTGGTGATTTTTCTTTTTTAAAGGATAATGATGTTCCACTTCAGATGTAGTCACATACCCCATCCCTTGCTTTTTGCCTGTTTTCCCTCTGGAGGGAAGCAGAGAGCCTGGGCTTTACTGTGCTGCCCATGGCTCAGAGGTTGAGGTCACTGGGAAGTGATCAGAGGAGCCCTGGGTGATCTTCTCTGTGTACCCAGCCTCCAGCCCCACACGCAGGATTTGTTCAGGCTAAGGATCAGAGAGCATTGCCACACGTGCCTTATGGGACTTGGACAGGAAGATCCTAGACCAGGAGACACATGTGAGTCATGGGGAATGCTCAACTGGAAAGTGAAAGTGTTAGTCACTCAGTCGTGTCTGACTCTTTATGGCCCCTTGGACTGTAGCCCACCAGGCTCCTCTGTCCATGGAATTCTCCCCAAGAATGCTGGAGTGGGTAGCTATTCCCTTCTCCTGGGGATTTTCCCAACCAAGGGCTTGAACCCAGGTCTCCTGCATTGCAGGTGGATTCTTTACCATCTGAGCCACCAGGGGGACACAGCCAAATCCTGTATGAGACGCAGCAGACTAACCTCCCTGTGGTCTGGGAAAGAAGCTGGGGTTTGATGGGGGTCAGAGAGATGTGAAGTACTGTACACTGTTGGCCAGGGTCCTGTGGAACCTTCTAGATTCAGGTGTCTGAGCATCAGACTACCAGCTGTCCACTGACATCTAATGCTTGCTCTGAACCTTACAGAAGATTCTTGAATTTTGAGCATCTGGCTCGTTGGTTACCTGGTATTCAGAAGGATAATACTCATTTATGTGAGTGAAGTTTTAAAGAAAGATTCCTTTCTTCTCCCTTTTCCTGTTTGTCCTCTTTTCTTTCTTTTTTCATTCTTCCTTTCCTTCCCTTCTTTCTTTCTTCTTTCCATTTGAAAAACATTGAAATATTTTAAGATCTTTTATTAAATCTAAAAAGTGGTTTAATTTTACTGCTAAACCCAGCATTTGTCTCAAGGGGATGTAGAAATGTAATTGTTATGGGCTACAAAGAAGCTGCATTATAGTATTTTCAGCTGTTTAAAAATAAATCCAAAGTTAAAATATACAGATAATATATATTTAAATTTTGAAAAGAATGTTTTTATTTTAGTGAATTTGAAGAAATTACAGTGGAGTGGATATTCATGGATTGCTTATGGATATTTTGGATACAAAGGTAGGAATTACCGATATTCAGGTTTTTAAAGCTTGAAATCTGAATTTAGAAAATAGATTCTTAGAGGGTGGTCTATGGAGAGAGAGCAGTTAAATAACAAATGTATAATTTTCTTGTATATACTTTCAAGTGGGGAAAAGTTTTTACTTTGCGTTACCCCTCTGAAACAGTCTGATCTGAAAAAGACACTTGGGTTTGGGCCTTCCTGTGTGGGATTTTTGGCTTTTATATGTTAGGACTTCTTTGGTGAAAGTATCTTAAAATGAACTTGGAGGAGGGTGTTGGCAAAGGATCCTGCCTCCCCAGTCCCGCTGCCCAGAGAAACTCAGAAGCCCATCAATAGCTTTCGGTTCTGTAGCTATAACTGTTCATACCAGATTTCAAGTATAGAATCTCAGGGAACACGAGAGTGGAAAGCCATTGGAAGGCGGTGTAGCTTTTTAAAACTGTATTTCCTCATTTGAAAATGAGAGATCTGATTTTTTTTGTGAATTATTTCAGAGTTTCAGGTTAAACACTCACCTTGTAACTAATATTTTAATGTATTAAAAATACATTACAGATGTATTAAAATGTATTGAAAGAGAGGAGGGGGATGGGATTGAGGAAGAAGAGCAGGAGCGGACGGAGTGGGGAGAGGGTGGTCCGTGGCTGGAGGTGTGCGGGCAGTGGGGATGCCTCTTGGAGGCAGGCTCTGTGACAGCCATGGGCTGGGATGAAAAGGGCCCAAAAAAGCCACAGGCATCTGGGTTAAAGGAGAGCAGTAGTAGCAGGAATTGACATTATTAAGTCTCTTCTGCACTTAGTATGAGTAACAATACTAAAAACCATGTTTTTGCCTTTTACTTTCCTGATGGTGAAACTTCTCCAGTGCCCCCAGTTTCATTTACTGATATAAATCTGAAGCCTCTCCTTCTTTCCTGCTGTGTGGGAACCGCATTATTAAGACACCAGCATATGTTGCTTCCAGTTTTGACTGGCCAGGGGTTCCAGACATGGGATGCTGGGAATAACTAGTAGCCACATATATTCAAGGACAGATCAACGCTATTATATTTGGTTTCAACATGTTCCTGCCTTCAGTTATAACTCAAAAAAAGGAATTAAACCCCATTAAAATATGTTGGGTCAATGAAAAAATTCCTCTTATTGTATTGTCCTAATATACTTTTATGTTTTTAAAAATACTCTAACAATAACTTTGGTTTGGTATTTTGGTTATATTGTAATTTGTGGAACAGTGTGTTAAAATTCAGATATATGCTTATTGCCTAACTGTTACTTACATATGCAATGCTATATTCTACATGTGGGAATTTTCAGAATTGTACATAGCATCATTCTCCCTGCTTCCATTTTTTGAGCCTGAGTATAATAATTTTTTTAAAAAAGGTTATATTTAACCATAATTTCTTTTTATGTTAAATTTAGTTACAAATATTTTGGCAACCGAATGCTAGTAATCTTTATTTTGATTATTTTGATCCAGTTCGATTATTTTGATATCATTCATTTTGATATCATTCAACATTTCTGACCATCCAGTTTTAAAAATTGGAGCTATGATTTTTCTTCATTGTTCTTTAAAGGAGCCATTTTATTAGTCTTCCAGCATGTAATCTGGAATTTTTTTTGTAACAACCTCACTTCTAATTTGCTTTATTGAAGTTTAATACTGATTTTTATACAAATATTTTGTAAATACCTCCATGACAAGGTTCTTTATCATAAAGACAGTACTTTCTTGGAGTTCGTTAAGTAGCTCGCATGAGTCCAGGTGCCATTACTTATATGTGGGTGCATCATTTTCTTGCATTTTGTAAATTTGAGATAGTGGGCTAATTCTTGGAGAAGCTTCAGAACCTTATATACCCTAAATATATATATATACCCTTCTATACCCTAAGAGGCTTCTATTAGAAGAATATTCTATTTTTTGTTTGTTTTCAAATTCCAGTAAAGCATAGCACATTTAAGAAGTTAAAAATTTCCTGTCATCTACTCAATTGATATTCATGTTAATATTAAATATCTTAAGTTGTATTGGGAGTAATTTGAGGTGCAGTTATTTTTATCACTACTTTCTTCAGGAAACTAAGCCATAAATATACATTTTTCATGAAGAATATATCAGTTGTGAGTAGGCTTGTTTCAAAACTATTTTTAGCCGTTGAGTTGTGTTTTCATGTGCCTCATCATAAGACAGTGCCACATGCATCATTCCATAAAATGTTGCTGTTTCATTTCAGTAGTTATAATACAGGAAAATAGATATTTCGTGGGTGATTTCTGAGTTTCTCAGTTCACAGGGCACTTACACATTGGTATGTATGTGTGTGTCTTTGTAATAAAGATGATATTGATACATATTTAAGAAAAATTCCGTGTCATGAGGCCATGACTTACCACTCTTCCGTCAGGGTATTGAATCAGTGATAGAGGATAGTTCTATCTTCCACTTACCGATCTTTAAGATTTGTCTTTGATAGATTTAATAGAATGTGGCTCTATTCTGGTCCTTCACACCTTTATTTTGGATTTTTACTGAGGTGCAGTTGATGTGGTAGAGTCCATTTCTTCTGTACACGGTAGGTTTTATAAAATTTTATTCATAAATTATTTTAAAACCTTGTTTGCATATAAGAAGGATACTGTTGAAATAAAACATTTTCACAGAAACTAAAGCTTTATATATTGAACCAGGGTGATTCTGAAAGCTTAAATTTTAAATGTTAGAGTATTGTTATATTGTTAATTGTACTTGATTATGTATTCAATAGGAAAGCATGCTTTATCAATTAAAATGAAAATTTCCACCGATTTATTACCAGTGCTGTTTTTATTTTATATCATGTGTATAGCACATCTCTTTTACCCAAACCTATTTAATGGTGAGGAATGGGATGTCTGAGGGTAGATTTGAGGGGTGATTATTGTTAGATTTTGACATAATGAAAGGAGAGAAACTTGGCCACCAGCTGCCTTCACCTCCCTCATTCTTTGCACTTGTTGTTGGAGAGGGATGTGTGGAGAGGTAAGTGATACACAGATGAAAGATGTGAGGTGAGGACTCACTTAGCTTCTGGAAATTATGCAGAAATACAGAATGCATGGGCTTCCCAGATGATGCTAGTGGTAAAGAATCTGCCTACTAATGCAGGAGATGCGAGAGACGCAGTTTCGATCTCTGGGTTGGGAAGATCCTCTGGAGTAGTAAATGGCAACCGGCTTCAGTGTTCTTGCCTGGAAAATCCCGTGGACAGAGGAGCCTGGTGGGCTGCAGTCCATAGGGCCACAGGCTCGAACACGACTGAGTGACTGAGCACATTGAATGCACAGTTTGTATACCCAGGAAGATGGAGGCACGGACTCTTGCATCCACAAACGTTTCAGGTATATTTTCTGGATTTCTCCTTGGTGTTAACAGTTTTCTTGCCACAACATTCGTAGGCTTCTGTGAAATGTTAAAGATAGCGTGCATGCCTGCACAGTCCGACTCTTGGGGACCCTGTGCCCTGTAGCCCTCCAGACTCTTCTGTCCGTGAAATTTTCCAAGTAAGAATACTGGAGCCAGCTGGTATTTCCTACTCTAGGGGCTTTTCCTGACCCAGGGATTAAACCCACGTCTTCTGCATCTCCTGCACTGGTAGGCAGGTTCTTTATCACTGAGCCACCTGGGAAGCCCCCTAAAGACTCTCAGTTCATTTTAGTTCAGTCGCTCAGTCATGTCCGACTCTTTGCGACCCCATGAATCACAGCACGCCAGGCCTCCCTGTCCATCACCAACTCCCGGAGTTCACTCAAACTCACATCCATTGAGTCAGTGATGCCATCCAGCCATCTCATCCTCTGTTGTCCCCTTCTCCTCCTGTCCCCAATCCCTCCCAGCATCAGGGTCTTTCCCAATGAGTCAACTCTTTGCATGAGGTGGCCAAAGTATTGGAGTTTCAGCTTATTCTGAAGAGTCTTCAACACCACAGTTGAAAAGCATCAATTCTTTGGTGCACAGCTTTCTTCACAGTCCAACTCTCACATCCATA
>SJYX01020283.1:258819-314499 GCA_006410675.1 Oreotragus oreotragus
TGAAAGTGAAAGACGAGAGTGAAAAAGTTGGCCTAAAGCTCAACATTCAGAAAACGAAGATCATGGCATCCAGTCCCATCACTTCATGGGAAATAGATGGGGACCTGTGGAAACAGTGTCAGACTTTATTTTTTTGGGCTCCAAAATCACTGCAGATGGTGACTGCAGCCATGAAATTAAAAGACACTTACTCCTTGGAAGGAAAGTTATGGCCAACCTAGATAGCATATTAAAAAGCAGAGACATTACTTTGCCAACAAAGGTCCGTCTAGTCAAGGCTGTGGTTTTTCCAGTGGTCATGTATGGGTGAGAGTTGGACTGTGAAGAATGCTGAGCACCCAAGAATTGATGCTTTTGAACTGTGGTGTTGGAGAAGACTCTTGAGAGTCCCTTGGCCTGCAAGGAGATCCAACCAGTCCATTCTGAAGTAGATCAAGCCTGGGATTTCTTTGGAAGGAATGATGCTAAAGCTGAAACTCCAGTACTTTGGCCACCTCATGCGAAGAGTTGACTCATTGGCAAAGACTCTGATGCTGGGAGGGGTTGGGGGCAGGAGGAGAAGGGGATGACAGAGGATGAGATGGCTGGATGGCATCACGGTCTCGATGGACGTGAGTCTGAGTGAACTCCAGGAGATGGTGATGAACAGAGAGGCCTGGCATGCTGCAATTCATGGAGTTGCAAAGAGTCGGACATGACTGAGCGACTGAACTGAACTGAATTATTACTATGCAGTGCTCTACTCTTGTTTGGTAGTCTAGAGGAACTTAGAAAACTCCAAGGAAATTGTTGGGGAGAAAGAAATTTTCCTCTATCACTCTAGATTCTTCTGTATGGTCTAAGAATTATATTGACGTGAAACAGATTAACAGGAGGAAGTGGAACAAAGGTTTAATGGCATATATACATAGCCAAGACCCAGGAAAACTCACTAAATTAGCAAAATGGCTGAAGCCCTCACCTTAAATACCACCCTCAGCTAAAGACAAAAGAGGATGTTGAGGATGGGGGCAGTTATAGGAGGCGACCTGGAAAAGCACAGTAAGCAAGGATAAGTTTGCGATGCAGATTTGAATCAGTTTCCTTCTCCAATGATAAGTGTTCTGGAGACTTGGCCATCTTCCTCTTTCTGGTACAGAGGTACCAGATAAAGATTTCTCTTATAAATGCAAACATTTCTTAGAAAAATGTAACTTATTCTTTGCTATCAGGGTCTGTCCATGTTTACTGTTTCTTAGAAAATAAACAACTGAAAATAATGTGCCCAAGAGACGCATTTTGGGGTGTCAAATTCTATTCTCTTATAGAATTCATATAGCAAAATCCTTGGTGTGGAGTTTGATTTAAAAACTTTTCATTTTGAAATAATCATAGGCCCACAAGAAGTTGTGAAATCATACACAGAGGTCTTCTGTGTCTCTCTGCTGGCTTCCTCAGTGACTGCAGTGCACTGTGGAAGCCAGGATGGCACAGCATAATTCACTAGATACAGGCTGTGTTTTCATGATCTTTTCACATGCATTCATTTCCTTATGTCTTTGTGTATAATTCTAGGATGTTTTATCACATGTACATGGTCTAAATGTGTCCCTACAGAATTCTTATTATGAAACCTAACCCCTAAGATATTTGGAAGTAGGGCCTGGGGGGAGGTCATTACTCATAAGGGATGAGTGCCCTGTCACAGAGGTCCAAGAGATTCCCATACCCTCATCCCCCTTGAAGTCACAGAGAAAAACCTGCCAACTGTGAACCAGGAAACAGGCTCTAACTGAGGCAGGGCCAGGATAAAGCAATAGTAGATTTATTCCTTGTGGACAAAACTTCCTAGAAGAGAACAGTAGGACAATTAAGAGGTGAGGTTTGGCTATACCCAGACCACATATTTCTCCTTCTCAAAGTCAGGAGACCTCTTTGAAAGTGCAGAAAATCTCTTTGGAAGTCAAAGGGGAGTGATGTCAAGAGACACTCTGCCCATAGGCCTCTGCGGCAGAATCTATCTTGCCTAAGAGATGCGTGCCCACATACGGGAGGATCCTGAGATATACCAGATATGGGCTGTGAACTAGGCAAATCAAAGTTATCGGCCAAAGGAAACCTGGAAGAAATGCCCACATAAATGATTCAAACTGCCACGAGTGTGCAACTCAGGGACTCTCCCTCTGAGTTTGTTCATATGTCTATCCACACATACTGTTCTCTTTTTGCTGCTAATAAACACTACGTTTCACTACTTCCTTTCTTTTGGGGATTTCTTTTGTGCAAAGCCAAATGGCCAGGGACTTGGCACTGACCACTGGTCTAGTGGTTAGGATCTGGTGCTCTCACCTCTGCAACCTGGATTCAATCTCTGCTGGGGAACTGAAGCCCCACTTCAAGCTGCTGCAGGCCAAGGCCACCCAAGATCACTGTGTGTGTCCAATGTGTTCGACTTTGAGGAAGATTTCTTTGCTGTGGTGTATATGCTCAGTCATGTCTGACTCTTTGCAACCCCATGGACTGTAGTCTGCCAGGCTCCTCTGTCCATGGAATTTTCCAGGCAAGAATTGGGAAGCAGGTTGCCATTTCCTATTCAAAGAGATCTTCCTAATCCAGGAGTCGAAACAGCATCTCCTGCATTGACAGGCAGATTCTTTACCACTGAGCCACCTGGGAAGCCTGGAGATCATTACCAGCCACCAGATCTACTGGTGCCTTGATCTTGGACCTTCTAGCCTCCAGAACTATGAAAAATAAATATTTGCTATTTATAAGCCACTCCGTCAGTGGTGTTCTGTTAGAGCAGCCCAAATGGACTAATACATGTAGATCTGAATAGCTACTATTACAAGCAAAATGCAAGTCTTTTTTATCCCCAAGAAGGCACTCCTCCCCCTGTTTTATTGCCACAGCTTTTGTTTCCTCCCTTATGCTAAGTCACTTCAGTTGTGTCTGACATTTCACAACTCCATGGACTATAATCCACCAGGCTCCTGTTCATGGGATTCTCCAGGCAAGAATACTGGAGTAGGTTGCCATTTCCTTCTCTAGGGATTTCCCCAACCCAGGGATCAAACCTGCATCTCCTATGTCTCCCGCACTGGAAGGTGGATTCTTTATCATTAGTGCCACCTGGGAAGCTCTCCTCCCTTCATCTCTGGCAACCACTTATCTGTCTTCATCTCTATAATTGTCATCTTGAGAATGTAAGGCAAATGGAATCATACAGAATGTGGCCTCCCCACCCCCCATTCAGTGTAATGCCCTTAAGACCATCTATGTTGTCCTGTGTATGTTTGATCCCTCTTACTGTTGATTGGTGTTCCAAGATTTAATCTTGAGAGCCTGCTGCAGTCCTAAGTATGGAGTGTGCATCAGCTTGGCAACCTGATATCAAGTATTCAAATGAAACAACTGAAGTTAATACAGTGGGGAATAATCAGTGTGATAAAGGAAGAAGAATAACAGGGAAGGAAATTCTTAGACATTCTCAGGAGAAAACAATGGGCTGGAAACAAAATGTACATGCTGACATTTTCCAAGGTGAGTTTACCAGCAAGTCTAACATAAAAAGAGTGTTTAATGTCAAAGTCTAGGAAATCACAAAAACTGTCACTGCTGTGGGACTGATCTTTAACATGATGATGCATATTTAGAATTCTAGAAGAGGACATGATATTCTCTGCTTTCCAAACCTTTAGACCAGCACATTAATGTCCTTTCCCTAGAATATTTCTCTCTGGGAGTTTTCCTGGGAAAATATTTGAGGTAGAGGTGTTGTAAGTTAATACACAATATTTAAATTCTAAAATTATCATGCAATTTATTACACAGTCAAATGTGTTTATCAAGTTGATTTTAAGGTTTATAGTAGGCATAAAATACCAAGCTAACTCTACTGCTGCTGCTAAGTCGCTTCAGTCGTGTCCGACTCAGTGCGACCCCATAGACGGCAGCCCACCAGGCTCCCCCATCCCTGGGATTCTCCAGGCAAGAATACTGGAGTGGGTTGCTATTTCCTTATCCAACGCAAGAAAGTGCAAAGTGAAAGTGAAGTCGCTCAGTCATGTCTGACTCCTAGTGACCCCATGGACTGCAGCCTACTAGGCTCCTCCACCCATGGGATTTTCCAGGCAAGAGTACTGGAGTGGGCTCCCGTTGCCTTCTCCTGAGCTAACTCTACAGAGCTACATAAAACAGAGCTACTCTACTCTGGTGGTGGAAATATAGCAATGAAATATTCCTAAAGGCAAGCCCCTTCCCCCCAAACCTCAAAAAAACACAGCTCATAACACCAGAGAGTATAACAATGGTTTCCAGGGCATGGGGGTGAGAAAATGGGGAGATGTTGGTCAAAGGGCACAAACTTTCAGTTTGTAAGATAAATAGTTTCTGGGAGTCTAATATACAGAAAGATGACTATAGTTAACACTGAACTGTATACTTGAAGTTTGTGTATATTGTATACAAACAAAATATACTTTATATTATATACAAAGTATACTTTATATTGTATACTGTATACTTTGAAGGGTAAATTTGTGTTCCCATCACACCAAAAACAAGGTAACCATATTAAGTTGACTTTGGTAATTACTTCACAATGTATACATAAATCATCAGATTGCATGTGTTAAATATTGATACATGCAGTTTTTATCTATCAGTGCCTGAAGGCACTCCAATGCTCTTGCCTGGAAAATCCCATGGACGGAAAATCCTGGTGGGCTACAGTCCATGGGGTTGCGAAGAGTCGGACGCGACTGAGCAACCTCACTTTCACTTTTCACTTGTACGCATTGGAGAAGGAAATGGCAACCGACTCCAGCGTTCTTGCCTGGAGAATCCCAGGGACGGCAGAGCCTGGTGGACTATCGTCTATGGGGTCGCACAGAGTCGGACACGACTGAAGCGACTTAGCAGCAGCAGCCTCAATAAAGCTGGAACAAAAATACATAAAATGTATTGCCACTAGAGGGCAGAAGAGGATTATAGGAAAGGGAAATCTCCCAAATGTTGCCTAATTAAAAATGTGTACCTAAATGAAATGAGATCTGAGAATCTTTTTTCTCCTTTCTGTGCAAACAGATAATAAAGTTATTAAAATATTCTTTACATTTATTACGATAGAACAATGCTTATTTTTCAATGTACATAAGTTATAAATAATATTTTTTTGTTTTTAGAGTAAAAGATATATCCAGGCTGGGAGCTGCTGTTTGATTTTATAAGCATAAATCCTGATTTTCCAAACCTGAGAGCTGATTAACCTTCAGACAGCTTAGAAAGAAATACTGTTACCATATTCTATTATCATTCTCCCAGCTTGTTTTGGTTAGGGAATCAGTTATACCAAGTCAAGTTTGACCCAGAATTTATGGAATTTTAATTTTCTAATGGAAACAAAGAGTCTCTATTAATCTTCTAACATATATTAATTACTATATTTTCCGACTGACTTTTGTTTTGGGCTTGAAGTATATTTTTTCCTCTTAATGTTTCTTCTTTTGTAATCAACAACTGGATAAAAACAAATATAACTGAAAGTGAAAGTGAAGTCACTCAGTCGTGTCCGACTCTTTGCGACCCCATGGACTGTAGCCCACCAGGCTCCTCTGTGCATGGGATTCTCCAGGCCAGAATACTGGAGTGGGTTGCCATTTCCTTCTCCAGGGGATCTTCCAGATGCTTTAACCTCTGAGCCACCAGGGAAGCCTGAAACTGAAAATATAGCAAAATGGACTGACTGATCAGTGGAGGTCTGGTTGCCCTGTGAGCTTCTCAAAGCCTGTCTTTGCTTACTTCACCAGGCCCAACACCCCCCACCCCACCCCAGCCCTACCCTGTCCCACCCTTCTTCATCCTGGACCAGCTTATTTGTATAAGAATGTTTTATGAGAATCCAAGAAACCCCTCTCATTTAGGAGGATTGTCTAATAGGAAAGTTTGACATTGTAATGGAGAGACACTCCCTCCATGGATCCCAATTCTTCTTCCTTTTTCTAAAGTGAATGCTTGTCTGCAATGCAGTTTTCCTGGTGAGCAAATTTCCAGACAGGGGTTGTTATTGAGTCACTTCATTGTGTCCGACTCTTTGCGACCCTGTGGACTGTAGCCTGCTAGGCTCCTCTGTCCATGGGATTTTCTAGGCAAGGATCCTGGAGTGAATTGCCATTTCTTCTCCAGGGAATCTCTTCCTGACTCAGGGATGGAACCCATGTCTCCTGCATTGGCAGGTAGATTCTGTATGACTAAGCCACCAGGGAAGCCAGGGGTTGCGTCTCTTCAAAGGTGGCCTTCATTCCCTGGGGGCAAGTTGTGGGTCCTTGGACAGGAAGACAGAAATCAGGAGGTGGGAGCTCCTGACCTTCTTTCGGTGGTGGTCTCTTGGGGGTGTTTGGACATGCTTGATGGTGCTCCCAGATTGGAAGGGAAGGCTGGGATGCAGGGAGGAGGCTGAAGACGAGGGAATCACACCATATATGCTGGACTGAGTGCTTAGTTGCCCATTTATTCTCCTCCTGTTCTCCCTTAGATGTTTGTGGTTTATAAATGATTTGGCCTTACTTCAGTTGAAGGGAATTTAAGGAAGAGTTAAACTTCCGGATGAGAACAATGCCTCCTTGTGAAGCAGTTTGGAAGTGATAACTTTCACATACAAGACGCTTAAAGCAGGAATTTGCATGTCAGGGTCACAGGTCCAGCCCTCTGTCTCTACCAGAGTCCTTGTTGGTTGCCACCGCGAAGGCTGATTAAGTCCTCGCAGATACTCAGAACAGGACATGTGGAAAGAGGGGGTGGTGCTGCTTCCTTCCCACACAAAATGCTGCAGAGAGCTCCCCTCAAAGCTTCTTCCTTGAAAAAGTTCTTTCAAATCTCAGCTATTAGGATGAGGAGATCATGTAGGTGATTTATATTTATTTATTAACTCAGAATTGACTCCCTCATCCAAATAGGTGAGGAAACCAAAAACTGGTTCTGAGAAATCAAGTGATGCCCCTAAAGTCACAGGGTTGAAGTCAGGGTGGGGCTAAAGCTCAGGTTTCCAGACTCCAAGTTGTTCTGACACTGCCCATGGTAGGGAGGTTTCTGCTTTCTGGGCCAAGTGTTCCTCTGCCATGACACAGAATTTGCAGGATACAGTCAACAGCTATTTGGGCTTTCTGGGTGTTCTTGCCTGGAGAAGCCCAGGGACAGGGGAGCCTGGTGGGCTTCCGTCTATGGGGTTGCACAGAGTCGGGCGGGAATGAAGCGACTTAGCAGCAGCAGCAGCAGGTGGCACTACTCATAAAGAACCCACCTGCCAATGTGCTCGATCTGTGAGTCAGGAACATCCCCTGGAGGAGAGCATGACAACCCACTCCAGTATTCTTCCCTGGAGAATCCTATGAACAGAGGAGCCTGGTGGGCTACAGTCCATGGAGTCACAAAGAGTTGGGCACGACTAAAGTGACTTGGCATGCACGCATGCATGCACCAGCTCTTTATTTCTGCTCAGGATAGTGCTAAACAATATTAGACATTAATTGTGATCTGCAGCCCTGCATGGAAAGAGGAATTCTTTCAAGGACTTGGGGACCCTGAGCTGTGTGGGTCATTGGTTGAGGGGATTGACATAGATTTTCCTGCTGGCTCCACAGTCAAGCCTGGGGGTCTGACAAAGTGAATGCTTTTGAGGGTGTGTGTGTGTGTGAGGAGAATGTGTTATAAAAGTGCTTTAGATGTAGAACTAAGTGACTATTACTAGGAAAATAGACTGTGCATCTGTCAAACCTGTGTCGTCACTTTCCAGCCCTCACTAGTTGTGTGGCCTTGAGCAAGTTAATTATCCACTCTGAGCCTCAGTTTTCTCATCTGTAAAATGGGATGTAATAGGGCCCAGGTCACAGACTGTTAAAACAAAATTAGGGACTGAAGACCAAGCTCATGGGAGGACTTCTGGCAAATAGTAAAATATCAATAAAGTTAGTTGTTTATGGTACTATAACAGTTGTGACAATAACAGCATCAGGAATAACCATCTTGGGCCACCTTCATTTATTTACATTTACACAAAGAGAGGAGGGAAATAAATTTGGGAGAATAAATCATGAGACAAATGCATCAGAATGAAAGAATTAAGAGTTCTACATAGCAGTCTAAAAACCTGTCTCTTATACACATCTTTTGCTGCTGCTGCTGCTGCTAAATCTCTTCAGTCGTGTCTGACTCTGTGCGACCCCATAGACGGCAGCCCACCAGGCTCCCCCATCCCTGGGATTCTCCAGGCAAGAATACTGGAGTGGGTTGCCATTTCCTTCTCCAATGAGCAGGCATAGCTAGACATCCCATTTCCTCCTCCTTGGTTTATCCTATCTCCTGGGAAAGAAACACCAAGATGTGACGACCTTTACTTAATGATCACAGATTATTGACTCCATGTGTTTCTGTGAAAAGGAAAACCACTGTGTGGTACTGTCTGTGCTCCCAGACTCGCTCCAGCAGGGAGCCCCCTGGGGCAGCCTGTGTCTCTGAGTCACAGCTGACATCGATCACTGCGTACAATGTGTCAGCACCACTTTAGATTCTTCACATGTTTCATGGCAGGTAGACCTTCCATATGCCTTGTAAGATAGGTGCAATCTACAGATGCAGATGCTGATGAGGTTATGTGTGCATTACACACTAGGAGGTAGAGAGCCTGACTCACGTTCTAGCAGCCTGGTTCCAGAGGGCAGGCTCCTAACCCCTCCACAACTCTTTCCCCTACTGGCACCACCTGACTTCCACAGAGCCCTGTGGACCTAGATTAAATCATGTAAATTTTATTCACAATCCTTTACGTTCTGGTGTGATCACATACACGTAAGTGACTGGTTTGGGGAGAGCAACCATATGGTAAGAACTGGGGATGAAAAAAAGATCACTCTTATACATACTCAAGAATAATGTGACCATATGTGTCACTTCCTAAATTTGACTCATTAATACTATTTTCAAATAATGAAGCTAATGATTATTGAGATATTACTTATTACTTAACTAAATGTAAAAAGTCCTTTACATATATCACCTCTTTATCCACCCAGCAATCAAATGAATGTAGTATTACTATCCTAAGTTTAAAGATGAATTTAGACTTATTGAGTCATTTCACAACGTTATACAGCTTCTTCAAAGGCAACACTGTCTCCAGTGCCCACATTCTTAGCCACTGAGTTATATCAGTGCCCTTGTTGGCTGGTTTGCAGTTCAGAATGGACATCTTTCCAATTAGTTAGCTTTCCTGAAAACTTGGGAGCAGGATAAATTTGGTCTCTGTGTTCCTGAATTTTGTTTTGCTGATTCTGTTCTGCTCTTGAACCATCTGTGTACCATTCTTTCTTTCTTTAGTATTTAGCTTTCATCATCTGGCTTTGATTTGCTCAAACTCTTTCCTCTATGCAGTTTGTATTGATTTGGTTTCTTTTTCTATGGAAACCATTTTTTGGGTAGTTAATTTAATAATAGACGTTTTACTACTTTGGAGTCTTATTCTTTCACTATAATAACATAATTTATATAGGACTATGGTAGATGGTTTCAGTAAGAATTATTTATACATATATAATTTTAAATTTATAAAAAATTTTTGGGCCCTACAAGTATCTTTGTGAATTGTTTGTCGAACTCCCTTGCCAACGTCACTTTTTCCACATGGCACGATTTGAAGGGTATAGAAAAGTGTCTGTCTTATATACTTGTTAACGGCATAGAGAAATAAAGTATTATATCCAGAGAAATAAAGTATTATATCCAGAAATGCCTCTGAAACAAAGTCATCCCTGAAAGACCATGTACTAACTTACGGTGTTATAACAGCCAAACAAGTTGCTTCGAGTTGCAGAGGGTGAGGCAGGACCCTTGGTAAAAGAGGTCTGAGACAGGTAAACTCATCCCAGGGCAGAGCACTTTACTTAAGGCATGTATGTGGAGCAGAGAGCATAGGTCTGAGAGTCTTGAAGAAAGTGGGTTGCAGCAGGAGCAAGGGATGCCGAGAGAAGAGGGAGTTGAGAAGGCAAAAGAAGTTACATCTTTATGTGGACTTGCGGGCACATCCCCACGCTCTGCTCACCACCGCTCCGCTCACAGTTCTTTTTCAACAAACTTTCACCCCTCCCCCGGTCTCCCCACCAACCCAAGTGATCCCAGCCCAAGTGATAGTGGGAATAGCCAAGTTTACACCACATGTCTTTGCTTTCAGAGCTGATTGGGCAAATACGGGCCAATATGTTCCTTCGCAAATCTCTGTGCCCAACAGATTCTAGACAGTTGGTTGTTCTCCCAAACAGAGGAGATATGAATCAGGACTTCACGGAAGAGGAAGAATGAGGGAGGCCCTAGAGATGGAATTCTTGGTTCTCTCCAGTGCTCTAGTTGCAATTTGGTCTAATCCATTTCATAGGACCATTTGTAACTCTGCCCTTGGCATTGGTCCTCTGCTTTTTTGCTTAATTGATTGAACTGATTATTTATAACTGGTCACTTTTTTATGTGGTCAATATATATAACATAAAGTTTACCATTTTAACCATTTTTAATGGGTTCAGTCAATGCCATTAAGTTCATTCACCTTGTTGCCAGCATGCATCTCCAGGACTTTTTTCATCTTCCTAAACAGAAACTCTGTATCCATTAAACAGCTGCCCATTCTCCTCTGCCCCCAACCCCTGGCAACCACTATTCTACTTTCTGTCTTTATGAATATGATGGCTCTATGTACCTCATGTAAGTGAAACCAACAGTATTTGTCCTTTTGTGACTGCCTTATTTCCCTTAGCATAATGTCTTCAAAGTTCATCCATGTTGTAGCATGTGTTAAGGTTTCCTTTCTTATTAAGGCTGAGCAATATTTCCTTGATTGCATATACCACATTTGGTTTACTTATTCATCCATTGAAGGACCCTTGAATTGCTTCCACATATTGGCTGTTGTGTATAATGCTGCTATAGACATGAGTGTACAAATATCTTTTTGCATCCCTGCTTTTGATTCTTTTGGTATATACCCAGAAGTGGAATTGCCAGATCATATGAGAATTCTAGGTTTAGTTTTCTGAGAAACTGCCATATTTTTTTTTCCACAGCAACTTCAACATTTTACATTCCCACCAGAAATACACAAGAGCTCCAATTTCTTCACATCTTTGCCAACACTTACTGTTTTATGTTATTTTTACAAAAGCCATCCAAATGAATATGAAGTAGAACCACATTGGGTTTTGATTTACAATCCCTAGTGATTTATGATGTTTGCCAGATCATATGAGAATTCTAGGTTTAGTTTTCTGAGAAACTGCCATATTTTTTTTTCCACAGCAACTTCAACATTTTACATTCCCACCAGAAATACACAAGAGCTCCAATTTCTTCACATCTTTGCCAACACTTACTGTTTTATGTTATTTTTACAAAAGCCATCCAAATGAATCAGAAGTAGAACCACACTGGGTTTTGATTTACAGTCCCTAGTGATTTATGATGTTAAGCATATTTTCATGAGTTTATTGTCTTATTATATATCTTCTTTGGAGAAATGCTTATTCAGTTATTCACTTAAAAATTGTTGCTCTCATCGAGTCCTTCGTATATTCTGGATATCAACCCTTTATCAGATATGTGATCTGCAAATATTTTATCCCATTCTATGTGCTGCCTTTTCACACTATTGAATTGACAGTGTCCTTTGATACAAAAATTTTTAAAATTTTGATGTAGTCTATATTATCTTCTTTTGCTTTTGTTAATGTGCTTTTGGCATCATAGTTAAGAAATCATTGCCAAATCCAGCATCATGAAGCTTTCTTCCTTATGTTTTTTCTTTTTTTCTCTAATAGTTTTAGCTTTTATATTGAAATCTTTGGTCCATTTTGAGTTAGTTTTTGTGTTTGGTGTAAGGTAAGAGTCTAGGGTCATTCCTTTGCATGTGGATACTCAGCTTATTCAACATCATTTGTTGAAGACTCCTTTTGTCATTGAGTGGTCTTCACACAATAATAGAAAATTATTTGACCATATATGTAAAGGTTTATTTCTGCTCCATGTTTTATTCCATTGATCTAAATGTCTGTGTTTATGCTAGTATCATAGTTTTAAAGTTTGAAATCAGAAAGTGTGGACTTCCAGTTTTGTTCTTCTGTTTCAAGATGGATTTGGCTATTCAGGGTCCCTTGTGAGTCCATATGAATTTTAGGATGGATTTCTAAGTTTCTGCAAAACACAGTTTTGAAATTTTAGGAAGGATTGTCTTGCTTGAACTCTTGCATCTTTGCTTTGAGCTTCTATTTTACACAAGTAATTAACTTGTTAAGTTTTAAAATGTGCTTTTATTTGTTCCATGAGTATTCTTTGCCATTTGTTTCCCCAGTCTCTCCTTCTCCCTAGCCCACAAACATTTTGGTTGTATTTTGGTGACGTTTATTCAATGATTCCTTTTTATTTCTTCTTTGCATGCTTGTGTGCTAAGTTGCTTCAGTTGCGTCTGACTCTTTGTGACTATGGACTATAGCCTGAGAGGCTCCTCTGTCCATGGGATTCTCCAGGTGAGAATACTGAAGTAGATTGCCATGCCTTCCTCCAGGGGATCTTCCTGACCCAAGTATTGAACCCATATCTCTTGTGTTTCCTGCATTGGCAGTGGGTTCATTACCACTCATACCACCTGGGAAAACCTATTTCTTCTTTATTCAACCTTAAATGAGTAGAGTTGTTTCTGCACCACGTATTATAGAAGGTTCACACTTATAGAAACTTTGCAGCACAAGTTCTTTATGATACAGGGTTGTGTGGGTAAATTCTTTGAGGTTTTCTTTCCTCCTAGCTACTTGAGATTGTCTACCACATCGCTATCCGTAATGTATTCTACTCTGTCCTACCTTTTGAAAACGTCCTAAAAATCTGAGTAATTCCTCCTTTCCCCTACCTTCCCTTCTCCTCCTTGACCCAGGCTTCACACCCTCTCAGGTGGTCCCACTGGCCCTGGAGATCTGTGCTCTGACATCTTTGTCATCCTTGCTGAGTGTCTTGCCATACCTTTGTTAGACTTTCAATGTATTTGGCAGCCCATTCTCACGTACTGTGTTTTGGAAGTATAAAAGTCCCTGAATTTTATTAAATGTGGAGCTTAACTCTCTGTTACTCATTTTCCTAGAGTTTTTTTTTTTTTTTTTTTGGTGATTTCCTGAAGGAGGAGAGACATAGCCTTATAATTTCCAGCAATGAATCTGTGAGGCAAAACTTTAGCTTGTTGAAATAACAATCATAGAAGGTTGACTTTCATGAGCAAGAAATGTGAGGAGAATGGGTAATATCAGAATAGCAAACAATTTCTTTAAGGTAAACTCTAGTTAAGTGAAGACACCTGTGAGATCTGCGTGAATGACAGCACATGGAATGCAGAACTGGTGTGCATTAGCTGTCATTGGCCTTCATAGTCGACTTTAGGATACTCTGGAGATCTCCGCTCTAGGCTTATGCCTATTTCTGATTTTGTTTTCCAATCTAGTATTGTCATTTGGTGTTTCTAAGTCTAAACTTTCTGGCTTAAATGCTTTCCATATTCTTTCTTTCAATCCACTGAATCCATTGACTGTACCCTCCTTTTATCCTTCTGCTGCTGCTGCTGCTAAGTCACTTCAGTCGTGTCCGACTCTGTGCGACTCCATAGATGGCAGCACACCAGGCTCCTCCGTCCCTGGGATTCTCCAGGCAAGAACACTGGAGTGGGTTGCCATTTCCTTCTCCAATGCATGAAAGGAAAAGTGAAAGTGAAGTCACTCAATCATGTCTGACTCTTGGCGACCCCATGGACTGCAGCCTACCAGGCTCCTCCATCCATGGGATTTTCCAAGCAAGAGTACTGGAGTGGGGTGCCATTGCTTTCTCCTTCTACCTACCACCAATCAACTAGTTTCTGCTCAGCAGATTGGGTGAGTTTCTATGTTTTCAAGGTAATATGAATGTGACAGGGCAATAGGTAGTTTAGTCTTCATTTCCATTTTCTATAAGCTGGAATTATGAAAAGGATATGGGACATCTACCTTGCATTCAGGATATGAGCAGAAGCTGGAATCAAGTATGAATAAGGCAGGTTATGATTTCCATATGAGATTGGAAATGTTTAGATGATAATAGTGTCTAGCCCACCAAAGAGAGATATGCTAAGGGAGGTTGTGTGACAGAGAAGCTTAGATGAGGGTCTGTTTCCTTTATAGCAGGCACCTGTAGGAATATTATCTAGGACAAAGTGCTCAATAAAGCACGTTAATGAGTAGTAGTTCAGTGGAGTGGTCGGGGAGGGGAGTGGTTGGGCAGATTCAGTGGAGCAGTGGATTTTTATAGATGTTATCATAAACTAATCCATTAAACATGTGTGGGAATTCCCCTTTCCTTTTCCAACTCTGCCCTTCTCTCATGCTTCTCCTTGTTTTTCATTTTTCCTCCTAGTTTGCCCTAAGTATTCATTTTGCCTTGTATAGGATTGTGAGATATAGTAGATGACTAAATAGTCAGTTCAGACTTGCAGGGTTTACCCTTATTATATCATGTAGACTCCCTAATATTATAACAGCATATAGAACTACTCAACCATGGTCATGAAATTAGCTTTTGAAATACTGGAAATAGAATACTTACCTTGTTTTCAGATTTTAAATTGGAAGATAATTGCTTTACAATACTGTGTTAGTTTCTACCATATATCAATGTAAATCAGCCACAGATGAACATATATACCCTTCCTCTTGAACCTGCCTCCCACCTCCCGCCTCATCCTACCCTCTAGGTTGTCACAGAGCACTGGGCTTGAGCTTCCTGTGTCATACAGCCAGTGGAAACTTGCTCTTTTATATACGGTAACATATATGTTTCAATGTTCCTCCTTCAACTGGTCCCACCCTCTCCTTCCCCCACTTTGTCCACAAGTTTGTACTCTTACGTCTGCATGTCTATTGCTGTTCTGCAAATAGGTTCATCTTCCTAGATCCATATATATGCATTAATATACGATATTTATTTTTCTCTTTTTGACTTAGTTCACTTTATATAATAGGCTCTAGATTCATTTACCTCATTAGAATGGACTCAAATGAGTTCCCTTCTATGGATGAGTAATATGCCATTGTATATATGTAACACAACTTCTCTATCCATTCAAAAGTTAGTAGAAGAAAAGAAATCATAAAGATCAGAGCAGAAGTAAATGAAAAAGAAGCAAAGGAGACAATAGCAAAGATCAATAAAACTAAAAGCTGGTTCTTTGAGAAGATAAACAAAATTGACAAATCATTAGCCAGACTCATCAAGAAAAAAAGGGAGAAGATCCAAGTCAATAAAATTAGAAATGAAAAAGAAGTTACAAGAGACAATGCATAAATACAAAGGCTCATGAGGCTACTACAAACAACTGCATGCCAATAAAATGGACAACTTCAGAGAAATGGACAAATTCTTAGAAAAGTGTTACCTTCCAGAACTGAACCAGAAGGAAACAGAAAATATGAACAGACCCATCACAAGCACAGAAAGCAAAACTTTAATAAAAAAAGTCTTCCAACAAACAAAAGCTCAAGGACAGATGGTTTCACAAGTGAATTCTACCAAAAGTTTAGAGAAGAGCTAACACCTATACTGCTCACTCAGAGCAGAGGAAGGAAAACTGCAGAGGGAGGAAAACTCCCAAACTCATTCTACAAGGCCACCATCACCCTGATACAAAAGCCACACAAAAAAGAAAATTATAGGCCAGTATCACTCATGGACACAGATGCAAAAACCCTCAACAAAATGCTAATAAACAGAATCCAACAACACACAAAAAGGATCATATATCATGATCAAGTGGGTTTTATCCCAGGGACGCAAGGATTCTTCAACAGCCATTTATGTAAAACTCTCCAAAATGTACGTATAGAAGGGTCATACCTCAACATATGATAGTGGGAAAGGTTGATGCTGAGAAAGATTTCCTGATGCTGGGAAAGATTGAAGGCGGGAGGAGAAAGGGATGACAGAAGATGAGATGCTGCTGCTGCTGCTGCTGCTAAGTCACTTCAGTCGTGTCCGACTCTGTGCGACTCCATAGATGGCAGCCCACCAGGCTCCTCCGTCCCTGGGATTCTCCAGGCAAGAACACTGGAGTGGGTTGCCATTTCCTTCTCCAATGCATGAAAGTGGAAAGTGAAAGTGAAGTCGCTCAGTCATGTCTGACCCTCAGCGACCCATGGACTGCAGCCTACCAGCCTCCTCCACCCATGGGATTTTCCAGGCAAGAGTACTGGAGTGGGGTGTCATTGCCTTCTCCAGAAGATGAGATGATTGGATGGCACCACAGACTCAATGGACATGAGTTTGAATAAACTCCAGAAGTTGGTGATGGATAGGGAGGCCTGGTGTGCTGCTGTTCATGGGGTCGTAAAGGGTTGGACACAACTGAGCGACTGAACTGAACTGACCTCAACATAATGAAGGCCGTATATGACAAACCAACAGCAAACATTATTTTCAATGGTGAAAAACTGCTGAAAGCATTTCCTCTAAGATCAGGAACAAGACAAAGGTGCCCATTCTCATCACTATTATTCAACATAGTTTTGGAAGTCCTAGCCACAGCAATCAGAGAAGAAAAAGAAATAAAAAGAATCCAGATGGGAAAGAACAAGTAACTCTCAGTATTTGCAGATGACATGATACCATATATAGAAAACCCTAAAGATGTCACCAGAAAGTTACTAATATTAACCCATGAATATAGTAAAGTCACAGGATATAAAATTAGTACTTAGAAATCCCTTGCATTCCTATATACTAACAATAAAAAATAAGAAAGAGAAATTAAGGAAACAACCCCATTCACCATTGCAACAAAAAGAATAAAGTGCCTAGGAATAAACCTATCTAAAGAGGTGAAAGACCTGTATGCAGAAAGCAATAAGACATCAATGAAAGAAATCAAAGACAACACAAAACAAATGAAGAGATATACCATGTTCTTGGACTGGAAGAGTCAATATTGTGAAAATAATTATACTACCCAAAGCAATCTACAGATTAAATGCAATTTCTATCAAACTACCAATGGTATTTTTCACAGGAATACAACAAAAAATTTCACAATTTGTATGGAAACACAAAAGACCCTGGATAGGAAAAGCAATCTTGAGAAAGAAAAACAGAGCTGGCTTCAGATTATACTACAATGCTACAGTCATCAAGACACTATGGTACTGGCACAAAAACAGAAATACAGATCAATGGAATAAGATAGAAAGCCCAGATATAAACCTACACATTGACAGACACATTATCTTTGACAAAGGAGGCAAGAATACACAATGGAGAAAAGACAGCCTCTTCAATGAGTGGTGCTACGAAAACTGGAGGAGTACTTACCTTTTAAAGCATGGTTACAATCCTATAGTAATTATGTTAAAGCATACTGCATCTAGATGTTACTTCTAGATAATAATGTGCCTCATAGTTCCATGTATTAAAGAGAAAAAAGGTACATAAGTTGTTATCAAGACAAACATTATCAGGTGTATATTTTCCAAATTCTATTTTCAATTCTTTAAATTTTTTCATGAAGAGGATTTCTGTAATATACAAGTCATTGTCCATTAGCATACTGACCATTATACAGTTTTCAAATGAGTTCAATTTTTAAAATGTTTCAGTTCAGTTCAGTTCAGTCGCTCAGTCGTGTCTGACTCTTTGCGACCCCATGAATCGCAGCATGCCAGGCCTCCCTGTTCATCACCATCTCCCGGAGTTCACTCA
The DNA here is from genome assembly GCA_006410675.1 of Oreotragus oreotragus. Taxonomy (NCBI): domain Eukaryota; kingdom Metazoa; phylum Chordata; class Mammalia; order Artiodactyla; family Bovidae; genus Oreotragus; species Oreotragus oreotragus. The sequence goes on from SJYX01020283.1 coordinate 276,592, forward strand.
GACTCACGTCCATCGAGTCCGTGATGCCATCCAGCCATCTCATCCTCGGTCGTCCCCTTCTCCTCCTGCCCCCAAACCCTCCCAGCATCAGTCTTTTCCAGTGAGTCAACTCTTCGCATGAGGTGGCCAAAGTACTGGAGTTTCAGCTTCAGCATCATTCCCTCCAAAGAAATCCCAGGGTTGATCTCCTTCAGAATGGACTGGTTGGCTCTCCCGGCAGTCCAAGGGACTCTCAAGAGTCTTCTCCAACACCACAGTTCAAAAGCATCAATTCTTCAGAGCTCAGCTATCTTTACAGTCCAACTTTCACATCCATACACGACCACAGGAAAAACCATAGCCTTGACTAGGCGGACCTTAGTCGGCAAAGTAATGTGTCTGCTTTTGAATATACTATCCAGGTTGGTCCTAACTTTTCTTCAAAGGAGTAAGCGTCTTCTAATTTCATGGCTGCAGTCACCATCTGCAGTGATTTTGGAGCACAAAAAAATAAAGTCTAAAAATGTTTAAGTTGAGATAAAATCAAGAGTTCTAATCAAGTTCTCTCCCTCTAAAGGATAATATCAGTTATATCAGAATAAGTAAGGGAGAAATCATATACATATTTTTTAAGTGAAATAATATAGTATCACATTCTTTAAAAGTTATTTAAATTCTCCCACATGCTGTATCTCTTGAATTGATCTCATTCTTCTCTGACTATGTCTCATTTTATTGTACGGAATGTATGTTTTTCAAGTTCCAGGAAAAATTCTTTGTCAAATTTATATTTGGCTTCTTTAATCCCCGGAGCTTGCAAATGATATCAGAATGGGAAATATTGTGAATTATTCTAAATAATTGGAACTTTGGAAATGAAATTTGTCCTCCAATGCAAGTAAAATAATTGTTTTTGCCTGGAGTGCATTAATTCTAATTTTATTACCCATCTATTTTATGAAGTTTCTCTACTTTTTATGTGGAAAAAGTAAGAAATAGAATTGCTATACACNTATTCTAAATAATTGGAACTTTGGAAATGAAATTTGTCCTCCAATGCAAGTAAAATAATTGTTTTTGCCTGGAGTGCATTAATTCTAATTTTATTACCCATCTATTTTATGAAGTTTCTCTACTTTTTATGTGGAAAAAGTAAGAAATAGAATTGCTATACACATTTCAACTATGAGAAACTCTATAGTAGCATAAGCCAAAATTAAAGAATATCTTCCACTTTAGAACAATTATTTCCATCTTTATTATATAGAAAAGGGAATCTTTCAGTCCTATTTCCCAAATGAGTTATCCTTTTCTAAATAGCACACTCTAGAATAGTTGGATGATGGACCCAGATTTTAGAAGTTCAACTTTCAAGGCGAGATGGAATTCAGAGTTCTAATCAAGTTCTCTTCCTCTTAAAGGGAAAACATAATGCCTTTATTTTTCCTTCTCATAACATAGAATCTTAGAGTTGGCAGGGGTCCCGAAATGTTATTTTTTTTCCAAGCTGTTTGATCCAAGAATGATGGACTTCTTCCTGATTATATTTGGCCATTTTGGTTTGATTCAGAAGTTAGGAAGTCCTAAATTTGGTCAAGGATTGCCAAACTATAACATCAAAGAATTAAGCTTAGTTTCAAAAATAAAAACTGTGAATTCTGATTGAGTGCTAACTTTGGCAAATAGCTTTGGAGAAATCATCTGCCTTACATAAAGTGGTTTTTGCTACATCTCTAGGAAACGATGCCCATTAACTATTTTTTTTAAACAAATACTAGTCATTTATTAATATGAAGTATGAAAAGAAGGAAGAGTATTAGAGTCACAGCCTTAAATTTCTTTCAAATGCTTGAGCTATTTGTTCCACAACATCTTATTTTTTTTTTCAAATAATGAGTGCTTGATAANGGTTTTTGCTACATCTCTAGGAAACGATGCCCATTAACTATTTTTTTTAAACAAATACTAGTCATTTATTAATATAATAGTATGAAAAGAAGGAAGAATATTAGAGTCACAGCCTTAAATTTCTTTCAAATGCTTGAGCTATTTGTTCCACAACATCTTTTTTTTTTTTTTTCAAATAATGAGTGCTTGATAATGAATTTTTGGTAGCCAGGACGTATAAAGCTCTTTGTCTTCCAGATGCTATTAGGACTGTACTGAAACAGTTTTGTAGTTATTTGGGTTTGATGCCCTAAAATTGGAAAGTAAACACACATTTAATTTTATTAGTGCAGGTAATAGATCTGTATATCTATTTTTGGTTTGTTTTAAAAAATTAATTCATTAATTTTAATTGAAGGCTAATTACTTTACAATGTTGTGGTGGTCTTTGCCATACATTGAGATGAATCAGCCACTGGTGTACATGTGTCCTCCCGTCCTGAACCCTCCTTCCACCACCCTCCCCATCCCATCCCTCTGGGTTGTCCCAGTGCACCGACTTGATTGCTCTCTTTCACGCATTGCACATGTTTCACATATGGTAATATGTATCTTTCAATGCTATTCTCTCAAATCATCCCACCTTTGCCTTCTCCCACAGAGTCCAAAAGTCTGTTCTTTATCATGTGTTTATTAGCCATCTGTATGTCTTCTTTGGAGAAATGTCTGTTTAGTTCTTTGGCCCATTTTTTTTGATTGGATTGTTTATTTTTCTGGTATTGAGCTGCAGGAGCTGCTTATTTATATTGGAGATTAATTCTTTGTCAGTTGTTTCATTGCTATTATTGTCTCCCATTCTGAAGATTGTCTTTTCACCTTGCTTATAGTATCCTTCATTGTGCAAAAGCTTTTCCATTTGTTTATTTTTGCTTTTATTCCCATTACTCTGGGAGGGGGTCATAGAGGATCTTGTTTTGATTTATGTCAGAGACTGTTCTGCCTATGTTTTCCTCTAGGAGTTTTATAGTACTGGTCTTACATTTAGATCTTTAATCCATTTTATTTTTGTGTATGGCGTTAGAAAGTGTTCTGATTTCTTTCTTTTACAGGTGGTCGAGCAGCTTTCCCAGCACTTGTTTAAGAGATTGTCTTTTCCCCATTGTATATTTTTGCCTCCTTTGTCAAAGATAAGGTGTCCATAGATGTGTGAATTCATCTCTGGGCTTTCCATTTTGTTCCATTGATCTATATTTCTGTCTTTGTGCCAGTACCATACTGTCTTGATGACTGTAGCTTTGTAGTATGGTATGAAGTCAGGCAGGTTGGTTCCTCCAGTTCCATTCTTCTTTCTCAAGGTTGCTTTGGCTATTCTAGGTTTTTTTTGTGTTTCCATACAAATTGTGAAATTATTTGTTCTAGTTTTGTGAAAAATACCATTGGTAGCTTGATAGGGATTGCATTGAATCTATAGATTGCTCTGGGTAGTATATTCATTTTCACTACATTGATTCTTCTGATCCATGAACATGATATATATTTCTCCATCTATTTGTGTCCTCTTTGATTTCTTTCATCAGTGTTTTATAGATTTCTATATATAGGTCTTTTGTTTCCTTAGGTAAATTTATTCCTAAGTATTTCATTCTTTTTATTGCAATGGAGAGTGGGATTGTTTCTTTAATTTCTCTTTCTGTTTTCTCATTGTTAGTGTATAAGAATGCAAGGGATTTCTGTATATTAATTTTATATCCTGAAACTACTATATTCACTGATTACCTCTAGTAATTTTCTGGTGGTGTCTTTAAGGTTTTCTATGTAGAGTATCATGTCATCTGCAAACTGTGAGAGTTTTACTTCTTTTCCAATCTGGATTCTTTTTATCTCTTTTTTTCTATGATTGCTGTGGCTAAAACTTGCAAAATTATGCTGAATATAGTGGTGAGAGTGGGCACCCTTGTCTTTGTATATTAATTTTATATCCTGAAACTACTATATTCACTGATTACCTCTAGTAATTTTCTGGTGGTGTCTTTAAGGTTTTCTATGTAGAGTATCATGTCATCTGCAAACTGTGAGAGTTTTACTTCTTTTCCAATCTGGATTCTTTTTATCTCTTTTTTTCTATGATTGCTGTGGCTAAAACTTGCAAAATTATGCTGAATATAGTGGTGAGAGTGGTCATCCTTGTCTTGTTCCTGACTTTAGGGGAAATGCTTTCAATTTTTTACCATTGAGGATAATGTTTGCTGTGGGTTTATTGTGTATAACTTTTATTATGTTGAGGTATGTTCCTTCAATGCCTGGAGAGTTTTTATCATAAACGGGTGTTGAATGTTGTCAAAGGCTTTCTCTGGACCTATTGAAATGATCATATGGTTTTTATTCTTTCATTTGTTAATGTGATATATCACATTGATTGATCTGCGAATATTGAGGAATCTTTGCATCCCTGGGATAAAGCCCTCTTGGTCATGATGGATGATCTTTGGAATATATTGTTGGATTTCTGCTTGCTGGAACTTTGTTGAGAATTTTTACATCTATGTTCATTAGTGATATTGGCCTGTAGTTTCCTTTTTTTGTGTTGCATCTTTGTCTGGTTTTGGTATTAGGGTGATGGTGGTCTCATAGAATGAGTTTGGGAGTTTACTTTCCTCTGCAATATTCTGGAAAAGTTGAGTAGGATAGGTGTTAGCTCTTCTCTAAATTTTTGGTAGAATTCACCTGTGAAGCCATCTGGTCCTGGGCTTTTGTTTGTTGGAAGATTTTTGATTACAGTTTCGATTTTTGTCCTTGTGATGGGTCTGTTAAGATTTTCTATTTCTTTCTGGTTCAGTTTCAAAAGGTTATACTTTTCTAATAATTCACCCATTTCTTCCGAGTTGTCCATCTTATTGGCACAGAGTTGCTGATAGTAGTCTCTTATGATTCTTTATATTTCTGTGCTGTCTGTTGTGATTTCTCCATTTTAATTTCTAATTTTATTGATTTGATTCTCCTCCCTTTTTTTCTTGATGAGTCTGGTTAATGGTTTGTCTATTTTCTTTATCTTCTCAAATAACTAGCTTTTAGTTTTGTTGATATTTTTTTGCTGTAGTCTCCTGTGTTTCTTTTTCATTTATTAATGCTCTGATTTTTATGATTTCTTTCCTTCTAGCAACTTTGGGGTTCTTCATTTCTTCTTTTTCTAGTTGCTTTAGGTATAAAGTTAGATTATTTATTTGATATTACTCTTGTTTCTTGAGGTAAGCTTGTATTCTATGAACCTTCCTCTTATACTGCTTTTACTGAATCCCATAGGTTTTGGGTTGCTGTGTTTTCATTTTCACTTGTTACTATGCATATTTTGATTTCCTTTTTGATTTCTTCCATGATTTTTTGATTAGTCAGAATCCTATTGTTTAGTCTCCATATGTTTGTATTTTTAATAGTTTTTTTTTTTTCTGTAGTTGACTTCTAATCTAACTGCTTTGTGATCAGAAAAAGATGCTTGAAATGAACTCAATTTTAAAAAATTTACCAAGCTAGATTTATGGCCCAGGATGTGATCTATCCTGGAGAATGTTCCGTGTGCACTTGAGAAAAAGGTGAAATTCATTGTTTTGTGGTGAAATGCCCTATAGATGTCAGTTAGGACCATTTGGTCCATTGTATCATTTAAAGCTTGTGTTTCCTTGCTTATTTTCTGTTTGGTTGATCTATCCATAGGTGTGAGTGGAGTATTAAAGTTTCACACTGTTTTTGTGTTACTGTTCATTTCCACTTTCATACTTGTTATCATTTGCCTTACATATTGTGGTGCTCCTATGTTGGGTGCCTATATATTTATAATTGTTATTTCTTCTTGGATTGATCCTTTGATCATTATATAGTATCCTTCTTTGTCTCTTTTCATGGTCTTTATTTCAAAGTCTATTTTATCCAATATGAGTATTGTTACTCCTGCTTTCTTTTGGTCTCCATTTGCATGAAATATCTTTTTCCAGTCTTTCACTTTCAGTCTGTATATGTCCCTTGATTTGAGGTGGGTCCCTTGTAGACAGCATATATAAGAATCTTGTTTTTGTATCCATTCAGCTAGTCTTTGTCTTTTGGTTGGGGCATTCAACCCATTTACATTTAAGGTAACTATAGGTATATATGATCCTGTTGCCATTTACTTTGTTGTTTCGGGCTTGATTTTATAAACCTTTTCTGTTTCCTGTCTAGAGAAGATCTTTTAGCATTTGTTGAAGAGGTGGTTTGGTGGTGCTGAATTCTCTCAGCTTCTGCTTGTCTATAAAACTTTTGATTTCTCCTTCATATCTGAATGAGCTCCTTGCTGGGTACAGTAATCTGGGTTATAGGTTTTTCTCTTTCATCACTTTAAGTATGTCCTGCCATTCCTTTCTGGTCTGAAGAGTTTCTGTCGAAAGATCAGCTGTTATTCTTATGGGGATCCCCTTGTGTGTTATTTGTTGCTTTTCTCTTGGTGCTTTTAATATTTGCTCTTTGTGTTTGAACATCATAGTTTGATTAATATGTGTCTTGGGGTGTTTCACCTTGGGTTTATCCTGTTTGGGACTCTCTGGGTTTCTTGGACTTGTGTGACTATTTCCTTCCCCATTTTAGGGAAGTTTTCAACTATTATCTCCTCAAGTATTTTTTCATAACCTTTCTTTTTTTCTTCTTCTGGGACACCTATGAGTCAAATATTGGGGTGTTTAACATTGTCCTAGAGGTTTCTGAGTTGTCCTCATTTCTTTTAATTTTGTTTTTCCTCTCTGCTTCTTTCATATCTACCATTCTATTTTCCACTTCACTTATGCTCTCTTATGCCTCAGTTATTCTCCTGTTGGTTCCCTCCAGAGTGCTTTTAATCTCAGTTATTACATTATTCATTATTGATTGACTCTTCTTTATTTCTTCTAGGTCCTTGTTAAACATTTCTTGCATCTTCTCAATCCTTGTCTCTGGTCTATTTATCTGTAACTCCATTTTGTGTTTAAGATTTTGAACCATCTTTACTATCATTATTCTGAATTCTTTCTCAGGTAGACTCCCTATCTCCTCCTCTTTTGTTTGGTGTGTTGGGTATTTACCATGTTCCTTTACATGCTGAATATTTCTCTGCCTTTTCATTTTGTTTACATTGCTGTGTTTTGAGTGCCCTTTCTGTAGGCTGGAAGTCCGTGGTTCCTCTTTATTGTGGAGTCTGCTCCCTGTGGGTGGGGTTGGACTAGTGACTTGTCAAGGTTTCCTAGTTGGGGGAGCTTGTGTCTGTGTTCTGGTGGATGGAGCTGGATCTCTTCTCTCTGGAGTGCAATGAAGTGCCCATTAGTGAGTTTTGGGGTGTCTATGGGTTTGACATGGCTTTGGGAAGCCTGTCTTTTAATGTTCAGCATTGTGTTTCTGCTTTGCTGGAGAATTACCAAATTGTATGTCTTGCACTGGAACTTGTTGGCTCTTGGGTGAATCTTGGTTTCAGTGTAGATATGGAGACTTTTGGGTGAGCTCTTGTCTATTAATGTTCCCTGGAATCAGGAGTTCTCTGATGTTCTCAAGTTTTAGAGTTATGCCTCCTGCCTCTGGCTTTCACTCCTTCTCTTAGAGTGGCCTTAAGACTTCTCCATTCATACAGCACAGATAATAAAACATCTAGGTTAATGGTGAAACAATTCTCCACAATGAGGGACACCCAGAGAGATTCACAGAGTTACACAGAGAAGAGAAGAGAAGAGAGAAGAGAGAGATAGAGGTGACTAGGAGGAGAAGAGGGGGAGTCAAAAGGGGATAGAGCAATCTAGCTAGTAATCAGTTCCCTAATTGTTCTCTACAGCCCAGAACACCCAGGGAGATTCACAGAGTTAAGCAGAGAAGAGAAGGGGGAAGAAATACCAAATTGCAAAGATTAAAAATCTAGAATAGAGGTTTAACTCTCAAAATTACAACATAAAAAATACAAAACAAAATCAATCATAAAAATTAAAAAAAATATGAAATTTGTTTTTAAAATAGGGTCTTGTTTTGCAAGGTAATAGTAGGTTATAAAAATGCAAATTAAAGGAGTAATAAAGAACTTAAAAAAAAAGTGATAATAAAAAATGATAATAAAAAAGTGATAATAAAAAAAGTGATAATAAAAATATATCTGGGAATTTCTTTGGAGCTGTCGTGGGCATTGCGGGGTCAGTTCAGTTTCCAACAGTGCCTTGTTCCAGCTTGTACTTGTTCTCAAGGTCTATAGGCCCCCCCACTGCACAGTCAATATTAACTGCAGGCTTTTAATCTGTTGTACTTGTCACTTCCAGAGCAGTTCCCTCTTCTTTGTTTATTTTGGCTTTCTCTGTTCGCAAATCTCTTCAGTGTCTAATTTCTGCCCCAACACAAGGGGGCAAAGGTGGTCACTTATTTAGGGTCACTTGTTTAGTTGTGTTGTGGGAGGGAGGGACACTGCAAACAAATATCGCTGTTGTGTGTGGGGAATGCTCACAGTGTATGGTCTGCACTAGGTTTGCCACAGTCTAAGGCGGTATGTGCTTCCAGGGTCTACACTGGTCAGCTCCTGCATGCTCTCAAGGGCCACTGTCCCAAGTGGGCCCAGCATTTTGTGCATTTCCCAGGTCTAAACCATTCAGGTTCTTGGGTACTCTGCAAGGGCACAGACCCGGTTGGGCAGTGTGTTTTGTGCCCTTCCCAGGTCCAAGCAGCTCAGGTGACCAGGTGCTTGGCAAATATCCCAGGTGGGCCGTGCATCTTAATCACCTCCCCAGTCCCGGCCGCTCAGTTTCACGGGTGTGCTGTCAGAGCATCGTCTCAGGCATGCCAGGTGTGATCAGCTCTCCTCTGGGGAGCTGATCTCAGGCTGTGACACTCCTGGCAGGNTTCTTCTTGGATTGATCCTTTGATCATTATATAGTATCCTTCTTTGTCTCTTTTCATGGTCTTTATTTCAAAGTCTATTTTATCCAATATGAGTATTGTTACTCCTGCTTTCTTTTGGTCTCCATTTGCATGAAATATCTTTTTCCAGTCTTTCACTTTCAGTCTGTATATGTCCCTTGATTTGAGGTGGGTCCCTTGTAGACAGCATATATAAGAATCTTGTTTTTGTATCCATTCAGCTAGTCTTTGTCTTTTGGTTGGGGCATTCAACCCATTTACATTTAAGGTAACTATAGGTATATATGATCCTGTTGCCATTTACTTTGTTGTTTCGGGCTTGATTTTATAAACCTTTTCTGTTTCCTGTCTAGAGAAGATCTTTTAGCATTTGTTGAAGAGGTGGTTTGGTGGTGCTGAATTCTCTCAGCTTCTGCTTGTCTATAAAACTTTTGATTTCTCCTTCATATCTGAATGAGCTCCTTGCTGGGTACAGTAATCTGGGTTATAGGTTTTTCTCTTTCATCACTTTAAGTATGTCCTGCCATTCCTTTCTGGTCTGAAGAGTTTCTGTCGAAAGATCAGCTGTTATTCTTATGGGGATCCCCTTGTGTGTTATTTGTTGCTTTTCTCTTGGTGCTTTTAATATTTGCTCTTTGTGTTTGAACATCATAGTTTGATTAATATGTGTCTTGGGGTGTTTCACCTTGGGTTTATCCTGTTTGGGACTCTCTGGGTTTCTTGGACTTGTGTGACTATTTCCTTCCCCATTTTAGGGAAGTTTTCAACTATTATCTCCTCAAGTATTTTTTCATAACCTTTCTTTTTTTCTTCTTCTGGGACACCTATGAGTCAAATATTGGGGTGTTTAACATTGTCCTAGAGGTTTCTGAGTTGTCCTCATTTCTTTTAATTTTGTTTTTCCTCTCTGCTTCTTTCATATCTACCATTCTATTTTCCACTTCACTTATGCTCTCTTATGCCTCAGTTATTCTCCTGTTGGTTCCCTCCAGAGTGCTTTTAATCTCAGTTATTACATTATTCATTATTGATTGACTCTTCTTTATTTCTTCTAGGTCCTTGTTAAACATTTCTTGCATCTTCTCAATCCTTGTCTCTGGTCTATTTATCTGTAACTCCATTTTGTGTTTAAGATTTTGAACCATCTTTACTATCATTATTCTGAATTCTTTCTCAGGTAGACTCCCTATCTCCTCCTCTTTTGTTTGGTGTGTTGGGTATTTACCATGTTCCTTTACATGCTGAATATTTCTCTGCCTTTTCATTTTGTTTACATTGCTGTGTTTTGAGTGCCCTTTCTGTAGGCTGGAAGTCCGTGGTTCCTCTTTATTGTGGAGTCTGCTCCCTGTGGGTGGGGTTGGACTAGTGACTTGTCAAGGTTTCCTAGTTGGGGGAGCTTGTGTCTGTGTTCTGGTGGATGGAGCTGGATCTCTTCTCTCTGGAGTGCAATGACGTGCCCATTAGTGAGTTTTGGGGTGTCTATGGGTTTGACATGGCTTTGGGAAGCCTGTCTTTTAATGCTCAGCATTGTGTTCCTGCTTTGCTGGAGAATTACCAAATTGTATGTCTTGCACTGGAACTTGTTGGCTCTTGGGTGAAGCTTGGTTTCAGTGTAGATATGGAGACTTTTGGGTGAGCTCTTGTCTATTAATGTTCCCTGGAATCAGGCTTTCTCTGATGTTTTCAAGTTTTAGAGTTACGCCTCCTGCCTCTGGCTTTCAGTCCTTCTCTTAGAGTGGCCTTAAGACTTCTCCATTCATACAGCACAGATAATAAAACATCTAGGTTAATGGTGAAACAATTCTCCACAATGAGGGACACCCAGAGAGATTCACAGAGTTACACAGAGAAGAGAAGAGAAGAGAAGAGAAGAGAGAAGAGAGAGATAGAGGTGACTAGGAGGAGAAGAGGAGGGGTCAAAAAGGGAGAGAGCAATCTAGCCAGTATTCAATTCTCTAAGTGCTCTCCATAGCCCAGAACATTCGGAGAGATTCACAGAGTTATATAGAGAAGAGAATAGGGATGAGGGAGATATAGGTGACCCTATATCTATATATGACCCCTATATAGGGGGAGTCAAAAGGGGATAGAGCAATCTAGCTAGTAATCAGTTCCCTAATTGTTCTCTACAGCCCAGTTCTATTAATGTTCCCTGGAATCAGGAGTTCTCTGATGTTTTCAAGTTTTAGAGTTACGCCTCCTGCCTCTGGCTTTCAGTCCTTCTCTTAGAGTGGCCTTAAGACTTCTCCATTCATACAGCACAGATAATAAAACATCTAGGTTAATGGTGAAACAATTCTCCACAATGAGGGACACCCAGAGAGATTCACAGAGTTACACAGAGAAGAGAAGAGAAGAGAGAAGAGAGAGATAGAGGTGACTAGGAGGAGAAGAGGGGGAGTCAAAAGGGGATAGAGCAATCTAGCTAGTAATCAGTTCCCTAATTGTTCTCTACAGCCCAGAACACCCAGGGAGATTCACAGAGTTAAGCAGAGAAGAGAAGGGGGAAGAAATACCAAATTGCAAAGATTAAAAATCTAGAATAGAGGTTTAACTCTCAAAATTACAACATAAAAAATACAAAACAAAATCAATCATAAAAATTAAAAAAAATATGAAATTTGTTTTTAAAATAGGGTCTTGTTTTGCAAGGTAATAGTAGGTTATAAAAATGCAAATTAAAGGAGTAATAAAGAACTTAAAAAAAAAGTGATAATAAANTCTCAAAATTACAATATAAAAAATACAAAACAAAATCAATCATAAAAATTAAAAAAAATATGAAATTTGTTTTTAAAATAGGGTCTTGTTTTGCAAGGTAATAGTAGGTTATAAAAATGCAAATTAAAGAAGTAATAAAGAACTTAAAATTTTTTTTAAAAAATTAAAAAGTGATAATAAAAATATATCTGGGAATTTTTTTGGAGCTGTCGTGGGCATTGCAGGGTCAGTTCAGTTTCCGACAGTGCCTTGTTCCAGCTTGTACTTGTTCTCAAGGTCTATAGGCCCCCCCCCACTGCACAGTCAATATTAACTGCAGGCTTTTAATCTGTTGTACTTGTCACTTCCAGAGCAGTTCCCTCTTCTTTGTTTATTTTGGCTTTCTCTGTTCGCAAATCTCTTCAGTGTCTAATTTCTGCCCCAACACAAGGGGGCAAAGGTGGTCACTTATTTAGGGTCACTTGTTTAGTTGTGTTGTGGGAGGGAGGGACACTGCAAACAAATATCGCTGTTGTGTGTGGGGAATGCTCACAGTGTATGGTCTGCACTAGGTTTGCCACAGTCTAAGGCGGTATGTGCTTCCAGGGTCTACACTGGTCAGCTCCTGCATGCTCTCAAGGGCCACTGTCCCAAGTGGGCCCAGCATTTTGTGCATTTCCCAGGTCTAAACCATTCAGGTTCTTGTGTACTCTGCAAGGGCACAGACCCGGTTGGGCAGTGTGTTTTGTGCCCTTCCCAGGTCCAAGCAGCTCAGGTGACCAGGTGCTTGGCAAATATCCCAGGTGGGCCGTGCATCTTAATCACCTCCCCAGTCCCGGCCGCTCAGTTTCACGGGTGTGCTGTCAGAGCATCGTCTCAGGCATGCCAGGTGTGATCAGCTCTCCTCTGGGGAGCTGATCTCAGGCTGTGACACTCCTGGCAGGTGTCCACCATCCAGGATCCCAGGAGATGTAGTTAGCATCTGGGAGTCTGCTCACAGTTTGGTGGATGTGCCGTTTCTGTGGCCAAGATTGCAGAAGCCCCTTGCCTTTCGGCTCTGGCTGTCTCAAGCCTGCCTCTCTGCCTCTGGGGAGGGGTGGGGGGCTATATGTATCCAGCTAAGGACCAATGATGCAGCCTATGCCTCCTTGCCTAGCCGCTGCTTGCTGGTGACAGGCACTAGCATCTGGACTACTTTTCCACTGGCAGTTGCAGTTAGGTGTGTGTTCAGTGGGGTTTTTTTTTTTTTTTTTCTTTCTTTCTTGGTTATGTTGCCCTCCGAGATTCCAAAACTCCGCACAGACCCACCTGTGAGAGGGTTTCCTACTGTGTGGGAACTCTTCTCCCTTCAAGGCTTCCTCCCCAGGATGGGCCTCCACCCCTGACTCTCTTGTCTCTGTTTTTTTTTTTCTTTCATATTTTGTCCTACCTCCTTTTGAGGAGAATGGGCTGCCTTTCTGGGTGCCTGGTATCCTCTGCCAGCATTCAGAAGTTGTTTTGTGGAAATTGCTCAACATTCAAATGATCTTTTGATGAATTTGTGGGAGAGAAAGTGGTCTTCCTGTCCTATTTCTCCACCATCTTGGGGCCACCTCACCCATTAACTTTTAAGATTGACCAGATGCAGTTCTAGTAAAGCTGGCATTTTCATTAAGCATTTGTAACTTAACTGTTAATACTGACAGTCTGGACTGTGACATATAGGAGAAGTGAATATAACAAGATGAATCTGTTTATTGTTAAGTATTGTTAAGCATTATGTAAAAAGAAAACTTTGAAGTTGTAAAAGTTCCCTTTTATATGCATGTTATAGTGAGTGAGTGAGAGAGTGAAGTTGCTCAGTTGTGTCCTATTCTTTGCGGCCTTGTGGACTGTGGCCTACCAGGCTCCTCTGTCCATAGGATTCTCCAGGAAAGAATACGGGAGTGGGTTGCCATTTCCTTGTCCAGGGGATCTTCCCGACCCAGGGATCAAACCCGGGTCTTCCACACTGCAGGCAGATGCTTTACCCTCTGAGCCACCAGGAAGCCCTTAAGAAACACAATCTATCATATAAATATGAATTTGCAGCAGTAGGTTTATAAATATCTAATAAATATTGTAAAGCAAGCTTAAAAATTTCACCTAAAACCTATTATATAGAGTGAAGTCAGAAAGAGAAAAACAAAATCATATATTAACACATATGTATGGAATTTAGAAAAATGGTGTGGATGAACCTATTTGGAGGGCAGGAATAGATATGAGATGCAGATGCTGAGAATGGACTTGTGGACACAGTGGGGGAAGGAAAGGAGGAGACAAACTGAGAGTAGCATTGACATACATATACTGCTGCTGCTGCTGCTAAGTCGCTTCAGTCGTGTCCGACTCTGTGCGACCCCATAGACGGCAGCCCACCAGGCTCCTCCATCTCTGGGATTCTTCAGGCAAGAATACTGGAGTGGGTTGCCATTTCCTTCTCCAATGCATGTAAAGAGAAAAGTGAAAGGGAAGTTGCTCAGTCGTGTCTGACTCTTAGCGATCCCATGGACTGCAGCCCACCAGGCTCCTCCACCCATTGGATTTTCCAGGCAAGAGTACTGGAGTGGGGTGCCATTGCTTTCTCCACATATGTACACTACCATGTGTAAAATAGCTAGCTAGCAGGAGGCTGATGTATTAGCACAGGGAGCTAATTATCTAATTAGCTAACAGGGAGTTCGGTGCTCTGTGATGACCTAGAGGGATGGAATGGGAGTGTCGGAGGAAGGCTCAGGAAGCAGGGCATATATGTATACATATGGCTGATTCACAATGTTGTACAGCAAAAACTAGCACAAACGAAATTATATTCCAATAAAAATAGAAAAAATTCACATTCTTGTTATATCAGATCATGTGTGGTATTTTATTTTTTATTTTTAATTTTTTTTCATGTGTGGTATTTTAAAGAATCTTCTAAAAAATAAATAAGTAAAAATAAAAAAGAAATATACATAAAGTAATACAATGATTGCAAAACTTATGAATGCCAGAACTTAATCCAACTCTTCAAATTAATATCATGTGATTGATTAATTTCTTGATCATCTCTGTAATTATTTTTATCCCTTGCTGGAATTGCAGCACTTCTTACACAACCCAGAAGAAATAAGAGCCACTTTAGGCTGCAAAGTTACTGCTTTGGTGATTTGGAATTGAATATGATACCTGAGGGCCCCTTCTAGGATGAGTTGATCAAGCAGGTGCTTTTTAGAATAGCCTAGAAAGATAGGTTGGTGTGATATTGTGTGGAGTCTCAAATGGAAGGCTAGGATTTTAAACTTATTTTGTTAGAAACTATTGCTTTTTTAAATTATTGCACTCTTGCTGTCTCTTATACACATCTAGATGTGTATAAGAGACAGGAATATGATACCTGAGGGCCCCTTCTAGGATGAGTTGATCAAGCAGGTGCTTTTTAGAATAGCCTAGAAAGATAGGTTGGTGTGATATTGTGTGGAGTCTCAAATGGAAGGCTAGGATTTTAAACTTATTTTGTTAGAAACTATTGCTTTTTTAAATTATGGGAAGTATGGACTGAGGGTTGTGCTTTAGGAAGATTGTAAAGTTTCAAATTGTTTTCATTTGCTTCAGTGTACAAATTCTACTTTGAATAATTGTAGAGATTTCACTTCTGTTCTGAAAAATTTCTCCCAGATTTATTGAGGGCTAGTTGATAAACAAAAACTGTGATAAATATATATATATATATATATATATACATTTGAAGTGATAAATGTATATATTTAAAGGTGTACAATGGCTTAAAGCTCAACATTCAGAAAACTAAGATCATGGCATCTGGTTCCATCACTTCATGGGAATTAGATGGGGAAACAGTGGAAACAGTGTCAGACGTTATTTTTTTATGAGGGGGGCCTCCAAAATCACTGCAGATGGTGACTGCAGCCATGAAATTAAAAGACGCTTGCACCTTGGAAGTAAAGCTATGACCAACCTAGACAGCATATTAAAAAGCAGAGACATTGCCAACAAAGGTCCATCTAGTCAAAGCTATTATTTTTCCATTAGTCATGTGTGGATATGAGAGTTGGACTATAAAGAAAGCTGAGCTCCGAAGAACTGATGCTTTTGAGCTGTGGTGTTGCAGAAGACTCTTGGGAGTCCCTTGGACTGCAAGGAGATCCAACCAGTCCATCCTAAAGGGGATCAGTCCTGGGTGTTCATTGGAAGGACTGATGTTGAAGCTGTAACTCCAATACTTTGGCCACCTGATGCGAAGAGCTGACTCATTTGAAAAGACCCTGATGCTGGGAAAGATTGAGGGCAGGAGGAGAAGGGGACAACAGAGGATGAGGTGGTTGGGTGGCATCACTGATTTGATGGACATGAGTTTGACCAGTCTCCGGGAGTTGGTGATGGACAGGGAATCCTGGCGTGCTCTAGTCCATTGGGTCACAAAGAGTTGGACACGACTGAGCGACTGAACTGGCTGACTAACTGATCAGTTTTTGAGGCCTACTTTGCTTGCTGACACAATAATATATTTCAGATTCAAGTTACACTTTCCCTGGAATCAGCCTCTCTCCTTTTAATTAGAAATGGCATTTGGAAAATAAGATCTGGGTGTCAGGTGTGTCCACAACTTCTGGGGTGACTTTGCTTCTATACCTTTTCAGTAGCCAAGGTTAGAAATGGATTTCTATCTTTTTTCATGTATAAATTATTAATTGTGGTCAAATACATACGATATTTACCATTTTAACTATTTTCAAGTAGTGAGCATTTTCACGTTTTTTTTGCAAGCAATCTCCAGAACGCTTTCATTTTGTGAGAATACAAGTATCCATTAAATAAGGACTCCCCATTCCTCTGTTCGTCTAGTGCCTGGAAACCACCATTCTAGTCTCTTTCTGTGAATACGAGTGCTCTTGGTACCTCATGTAAGTGGAATCATAAGATCTTTGTTTTTTTGTGACTGGCTTATTTTAATTTAGATTTCTTTTTAAATCATGAATTCAGTATGAGTATTTTTGAAGCATTATGTAATGGACTTTTACTAAAGTTCAAACTTTTTAAACAAATGTCATTTTAGAAATAGATGAAACTTTCAGATATATTTTTTATAGTTAAGTGTTGATCAAGTGATTGGTATCTAAAAATAGTTGGCAGTTTCACTGAATAATAAATACTTGGCCTTGGTAATTAATGAATCTCATCTACTTTTCCTAAATACACTTATGAATGTATAGTACTTAGGAAAGAGAATATTATTTAAAATCTCTCTCTCTTAAAATAGAAAATGATAAATGGATTTGTAAGTAGTCGGTAAAACTATCCCAGATAGTTAAGTGTTGATCAAGTAATTGGTATCTAAAAATAGTTGTCAGTTTCACTGAATAATAAATACTTGGCCTTGGTAATTAATGAATCTCATCTACTTTTCCTAAATACACTTATGAATGTATAGTACTTAGGAAAGAGAATATTATTTAAAATCTATCTCTCTTAAAATAAAAAATGATAAATGGATTTGTAAGTAGTCGGTAAAACTCCCAGATAAGCATGATTTTCATGTCATATTTTTCTAACTGGAGCTCTAAAAAGTCACTTAATCATTTTAAAAGAAATATCACATATATCTGCATAGCTATGTAGAGGTGTGAAATATGTAACTTTCTAAGGGAGTGTTCCAAATATATGAGGTGATGCTTTTAATAATTGACCAGAGATGCCAAAAATTATTGAAGACTATAAAAGACAGACAATTTGGAAGTGCATGTGATTCAGAAGATTTTTTGATGAATTCCCAAAGTCTACACTAGGCAGAGTGTTCGAACAAATTTGGATTTGATTTGTGAAAAGTTTCCTTAACATATTATTCAGTTATGTATTTATCATGTAATAGTGAAAGTTGCTTGAACACTGGTTTAATATGAGCAAGATGTTCTAAGCATCCCCTTTCTCTTTATATAGCTAAAACTTTCAGTTCTACCACAATGTAGAAGTTCTTTATTTTACTAATGTATAGTTGATTTATCATGTCATGTTAGTTTGAGGTTATAGCATGGTGATTCAGTTATATATACATACATATATATATATATATATATACATATATATATACACTTCTTTTTCTGATTCTTTTCTCTTATAAGTTATTGTGATATATTGAGTACAGTTCACTGTGCTATACAGTAAGTCCTCATTGGTTGTCTATTTTATATACAGTGGTGTGTATATGTTAATTCTAAACCCCTAATTTATTCTCTCCTTTCTTCTTTGGTAACCATAAGAGGTTATGGTCTATGTCTGTGGGTCTATTTCTGTTTTTGTATTGGTTTTTAAAGTGGTTTAAATTAGCATTATCTTTTGGATTTGGACTGAAGAACTCTGATGAAATCCACTGTGAAGTATGGGACCAGGTAGTGGGGAGTGGGAATTCGTTCCCTGCAATAAGTTTTTCATTAAGCCACTTAATCACTAGGCTACAAGGCTTCTGGCACTTTAAAGATCATCTAGCCCCAAATTCTTAACTCTGTCTTACAAAGATTGCCAAACGTACATGCTCATCCTTACTTAAGGCTTATCTCTTCATCTTTAGAAAGCTATTGACTGCTAGAAAATGACCTCCTTATAGTTTTCCCACCTTTATCCTGGTCCAATTCATTGGAACCATAGAAAAATGTCTTGTCTTTAATTATGACCAGATTTTAAATATTTAAAGACAACATGACTTCATTTTCATCAACTGGAATCTTTCATCATTGTTACCCAGAGCCCAGCTCAAAGGACACAGCAGTCGTAGAAAAGGAAAACAAAGGGAACTGGCAGAATTTAGGATCTGTTCTCTCTCGCTCTGAGTCAGAACAGGGTGTGATGGTTGTGCCAGCCAGGTGTAGTTAGCTCCCCACCCTACTGCTTCCATGCAGCCCAGCCCCTATCATCAGTCAGCACAGGGCAGATGCATTCCAAATTCCACAGCTAACCTCTCACAGTGCTTTGTTGCTTTTAATGGGATAAAGCTGACACTCACGGATAAATAAAATATATACTTTCCATGTGGCAATTCAGGGATGAGCATAACATACCATTTCATAACTAAGCAGGGCACTGGAAATTATCATGCTTGACCAAACAGGAGGGACTAAGTGTGAAGGAGCATTTTCAAGCTGTCATGGTGATGAGAGATGCTCCGGATTTTAGACAGTGAAGACCAGGGACGTTAAATGGTCTGCAACTCATGAAAGCCCCACGAAATTATTAACCTACCAAAGATGCCTTAAGTATTCTCCTTCCACCCTTTTGTGTGATTGGAAGATTGAATTTCCTAACATGTATCATGTTTGAAGTGCTGATTGATATAAAGTCATGTGAAATCTTGTAAGACATGATATGTAACAGCTCATCAAGAAAGAATACCTAGAATTTGCTTCCAGTATTCTTCTCTTAATGATCTCACTTGCTTTCACTGCAAAGCATGAACTAAAGGTGCTTCTCATGTAGCAGAACACTGATGTCCTTGAAGGATCCATCCACCACAGGATTATGCACCTTGGAAAAGGCAGAACCCATATCCAGCTCAGGATGCAGTGTCGGTGATCTTCAAAGGTGGGTGGCAGATGTATTAGGCATTTTTGGTAGGTTAATTCTTTATTTTGTGGGAATATTTCGTGCATTGCAAGGCATTTAACATCCCTGGTCTTCATTGTCTAAATCACCTCCCATCACCATGATGAATAAAAATGCTCCCAAATATTTCTAGATGCCCTTTGTGAGGAGGGGGTGGAGGAGAGATATGTGAGAGGGTGTGATGACGAGGTGGGTATCGGTAGTCTCATGTAACAACCATCAGTCAAGTGCAATCACAGTGGCCTCTTTCCTCTTGCGAGGCAGAAGGCAGGGGATTGGACACAATTCTGGCCAGTGAGATGAGAGGGAATCTGCGGGAGTGCTTCTGGGAAAAGTTTAACACATTGATAAAGTGAGAAGAAACAGTTTCCAGTCTATGTCTGGCAATTGTGATAAAAATATAGCGCCCAGAAACTGGTTTCCATTTGCTTGTGGCTGAAGTGAATCTGCTGAAGGAAGCTGAACAAAAAAAGGGGAAGGAGCCTGGATCTTTATGGTGCCAGTGAGCTGCCAAATCAATCAGTCCTGGAACTGTTTTGTATTTTGACTTTTTGCTATGTGAGATAATAAATTCCTTATTGATTAAATCAACTAAGCCAAAGTTTTTAGTTAAGTTGAAAGCATATTGAATGATACTAAAGGCATATTGAAAGCCTTATCCTGCTTTCTTCCTCCCACCCCCCAATCTTAAGACTACCTTATTGAAACAAATAAAATTATTAAAAATTAAAAATGAACACAAATTTAAAATATTCACACCTGAGGCAAATACCAATGCTCTTTTTTTTTTTTTTTTGTATTTATTTATTTTTTTACACGAACTCCCAAACATGAACCCCCAATGCTCTTTGAAAGACAAAGCTGGTTGTGTCTTCTACATTATTCATTTGTCAGATTGAAATAGGTCAAAATAATAAAAGATGTCTTAACTCCAACCAGTGATTCAAAACCAGAACTAATTCTATGAGTTTCCTTTTAAAAATTTACTAGTATTTGAATAATGTTTATATGACATCATGTCATGTCACAATATTCAGTCATGGTGGCCTTTTCCTTTTATCTCTGCATTCTGATTTGAATTTAACATTAATTTTTGATTTTTTTCTTTTTTTGCAGCTGGTGTTCCCTAATTTGACCATGGCTTTTGCCTGAAAATAAACACATGCTTGAAAACTAAGGGCAGTGTCTCATGAATGAATCTATTAGTGGTGACCTTAACTCTTACTTTAACAAGGGTTAAAGTTTTTCACAGATCTGGGGAATTTTAGTGCTTGGGTGGACATCAGAGATAATCTAGCAAATATAAATCCCTTTGAATCCTTAATGAGAAGAGGAGATTGGATGGTAATATGGTTTTGAAGTTGGTATAGATTCTTTAAGGGATAGCATGCCATACAAGTCACAAGTATTGGGATCAGTACTTCAGTTCTCATCCCAGTTTTGGCATTTTCAGATGTGTGATACTAGACCAACTATTCACTTCTGTTTCTTTCTCCGTAAAATATATTTAAAAATGTTAGCTTTGCTTGTTTTGAGGGACTGTTGTGAGAATTAAATGGAAGGATGTGTTCATAATAGGTATTAAAAACAGCCACAGCAACCCCAGCAACAACATCCTATTAGGGGATTTTTTTTTCCCAAATAAGAACCACTGCAGATTAAAAAAAAAAAAAGAAAAAAAAAACTCCATTGATTGCTAGAACTACTTTCCCCCTTTTATCATTCAGTTAACTCATTGTGCATTATCAGCCTCTTCTCAGATAGGACTTTACTCCAGAAGGCTCCCTGCTTCTCCTGAAAAGCAGTCTAGATCAGTCCTGGGTTCATAACCCCAGCACAGTGCTTACTCATCTCCATCTTGCTCTTTGGCAGTGGTTCTCAGGGTGCCTGAGAACATCTGGGGAGCTCAGAAAGAGGTTACTGGGCCCACTCCAGGAAATCCTGATCCAGAAAAGCCTGATACCTGGAAGTCTGTAGTGTTTTACAACAGGGATTAAAAAAAAATTATTTGTTTGGCTATGCTGGGTCTTAGTTGCAACATGCGGGATGTTTAGTTATGACTCTGAACTCTTAGTTACGGCATGTGGAATCCAGTTTCCTGACCAGGGGTTTGAACCCAGTTCCTTTGCCTTGGAAGCTCAAAATCTTAGCCACTGGCCACCAGGGAAGTCCCAGCAGAGGATTCTGATGAGACACCTTTAGGCTACACTGTGAGATCTCATCTCAAAGATGATCTCCCTGAGGGCCAGGCTCTAATTTTCTTCTTTGTATCCCCTTTACTTGGGGATACTTAGTAGGTGCTCAGTTGACAAGTACTAAATGAACACCAAAATTTTTCTGAGGTTCAGTTTGTAGAAATATATAATTGGATTTTTCACAATTTATACATAGTACAAAGAGCAATATACTCCTAAGTAATTTTGCCTCTCATAGCCTGGTGGGCTGCCGTCCATGGGGTTACACAGAGTCGGACACGACTGAAGTGACTTAGCAGCAGCAGCCCAAACATTCAGATTTCTGAAATGATTGCATTCTGTTAAAACAGAAAGGAAACCTCTCAGCCTTTTTTAGATGTCAGAGAATTGCAGAGAAAGTACTCATCTATTAAAAATTAATTTATCAAGTGCTTCTAACATGCATACAGTATGTTGGGTGCCACAAAGATGGAGGAATTACAAATAAATATAAGCAGGATTTCTGTTGCTCAGGAACTAGACATCCTGAAAAAATAAGATAAAGCCATGTGAAATAGGTCTGCATTAATAGGAATGCTGGTGTGGCCATTGAGGGGTGGTGCTGGGGGTAGGTTTAGGAAGGGATCTGTGGAGTTGCTGAGTCTTGAACTGGAGAATGAGAGGAGATTCAACACCAGGCCTGACTTTAGCAGACAGGGTACGTTAGAGCAGTTATGAGGTCTTGGCAAACAGTGCTCCCACCACCCTCCCTTAGTGCTGAACAAATGAAATAAACCAAGGAGTAACAGGAGAAACCAAGGCATCATCTTCATTTCCAGTAATGACGGGATCCGAGATTCTATCTCAGTGTGAGAGCCTAAAGCTCCACTAACCTATTCCTGTAGGAGTAGCACAGTGGCTGATGTCCACAGGTGGCTTAATTTTTAGGAAGAGGAAAGGACTGAAGTGGGCATGCTCCCCCGCAGTGCCATATGTCACTGCATCTCCCTTACGGAGAGAGGGACGGGGCAGCAGAGGGTCAGAAGTGCCAGCCCAGTGGTGCTCCCTTCACTTAGGAGGAAACAAGAGTGTGGAGAAATATTCCTTCTAATATTCCTCTTCTTTATGTTCTCCTGATCGGTAGGTTTAACCGTTAAGCTCAGGGTCCACTGGGGGCATAGCTATCCCCCTTAAGTGAGACTATCTGTTCTCTTTCAGGACAGTCCTCAACCCACTTTCACATAGCCACCCCTTACAACCAGCTGCTGCTCTTTAAGGCTTTATTCTGGGACCAGTGGTGGGCAATACAGAAATGGGACCCAAAAGATACGGAAGTCGGTTAAAAAAAAATTAACTAAATAAAAAGAAACTTTGTGTCCAAGAGTGATAATCATTTTCTCTTACTCCCATTCTAACTTTTATCCAGCTGTGTGTCATCATCATCTATTGATGTTTCAGAGAAATTAAATAGGACTTTTAAATAAATCCAATAATAAAACCCAGCAGAGATCCTTTGCTTCTAAAGCAGGTCTTAATTTTGTTCTTTCTATAACAATATAGAGATGTCCAAAATCTGAATTTAACTTCGTGCAATTATAAAATTCCCTCAAATTAAAGACCCATATTGCATGATAGTAAGGTCCCAAATTAGATTATGCTGGCTTTGTGAGTTAAAAGTATAAAGAAACTACAGTCCTTCCCATTTCTCATTTGACTCCGTCTCAGAAGTTCTTGGCCCCTGTGCAGACACCTAGACCTATGTGTCACTCACATAAATGAGTACAATTGGTTCAAGCTTCAGAAACTCTGATGCCAACTCTCTGACAAACCTCCTTTTAGAAACAAGTCCAGCAGGTCCATAGAGCCCCATAGCACTGCTCCCAATATGGAAGAAACCCAGTAGTATCTGACGCAAGGAGACTAGATGGAACAAAACAATACCAGCTAACCAACCAACCAAAACACAGTAACAAAAACTTGGTTTTAGTTCCTCCAGGATACCTTTAATACCAGTTGTCCAGAAACAGCAATGAATGAACTTAAGGTCAACTGGTAGAAATTGCTCACCCATGTTGTCTGGAGGAAAAATCCACCTTGTTTCTACTCATAGAAAGTGGTACCTGAGCCATTTCTGTCTTCTTGCAAAGTTTAGAAATTTGCAGTGATGGAAGCCCTTCCACTCTCTTGTGTGCTGACATTTTGGTCCTGTGCCCAGTGGTTATTTCCCTACCTCTTCATGTGGAATTGCTTAGACCTGTAAAATCCCCCTCCCGGGGAAGGCTTCTCCCCCATGTGCGAATGTGTGCTCAGTGGCTTCAGCTGTGTCTGACTCTTTGCGACCTTATGGACCGTAGCCTGCTAGGCTGCTCTCTTCATGTGAGTGGGTTGAATACTGAAGTGGGTTAAATACTGGGCAAGAATACTGGAGTGGGTTGCCATGCCCTCCTCCAGGGAATCTTCCCAACCCAGGGATCAAATCCATGTCTCCTGCATTGCAGGTGGATTCTTTACCACTGAGGCACTGGGAAAAACTCTCATGTGTGATTGATTACATTTAAAATCCACCTGCCAGCCCTTGCTAGTGTGGGACTGCAGACACATGGACAAACTGGTCGGTCTTACCCCAGCTCCCTTCTTTGAATCGTATAATGACTTTCTGTGCAGCCTGTCCCGTGCTGGTTACCTAGTTCTGGCACTAAAGGATTAGATCTAGAACTTGAGAATCCTCACCAGCACTTGTAGAACTCTGCTGCCTTGCAGACCTGGCTGAGACACAGCAGGCTAAAGGAGTGTGTGAGAATCTGTTCGAACCTGCGACTGACTCCTCACTCCTTTCTGCCTTGGAGGCTCACTAGCTTCTGCTGGAGCACCAACCGCCTCTTTCCGCGGCAACTTCCCTCAGATGGGCAGGTTTAAGGTTCAGCGCTGCAGCTGTGCCTTGAGGCTGTCTCTGTGCCTTGAGGCCTCTTGTTTGGCTCAGCCCATCCCTATATCTCATTCATCCTTTAAGTCAAAGTGGAAGCCCCACACTCCTGCCTGGACAGCTCAAAGCCTTACTCACGCTGCTCCCTATTTGCCTGTCATTTTCCTCAAGGCTGTGCTGCTGAAGACCCTCACCTTCGCGGAGGCAATAGCCCACCAATGCCTAAAGAGACCCAGTCCCACTTCAGGTGGTCCAGGCGGTCCCATTTGCCTAAAGAGACCCAATCCCAATCCCCCTGTGTCTGTGTTCAGCTGCATCAAGGTGAGTTCTGTGCCAGTCATAGAATCTTGTGGGCAGGCATTTGGAGACAGGGTGGGGCTTGACTGGGCGTTGTGGTGAGGCATTCGGACTTTACAGATAGTGTTTTTATTGTTGCTGTCTACTTAATTAGCTAATACCTTATTTATTATGGAGCTGGAGAGTGTTGAAGTTAACTGTGTAAACTTTTTTCTTTTTATAAAGGTACAAGTGATATGTGAGTTGATTTGGAGTGGATATAGAACTTTTGGGAGGCTTTTCCAATAATCCTGGCCAAGGAGGTAGTAGGACAAAGAACATGTTTCTGAGACGTTTCCAATAATTAAAATTAATAGGTGCTAGGGTCAGTGGCATGCAAAAGTCCCACAGAGCAGTAGATGTAAGAGGCACGGTTTCGATCCCTGCATTGGAAAGATACCCTGCAGCAGGACATGGCAACCCACTCCAGTTTTCTTGCCTGGAGAATCCTGTGGACAGAGGAACCTGGTGGGCTATCGTCCATAGGGTCTCACAGAGTTGGACACAACTGAAGCCACTTAGCATACACACACAATCACAAATGCATTGCGGGATTTTTGCATCCCACTGACCTTGCTGTCTATCCATTCTAATATGTGATTGTAGACATTCTTCATCTCCTTCTCTCCTCATTTATGGTTGCTGGTGGGAGAGGGCACGTCGCCTGTGGGGTCAAAGGACAAGCATCTATTAGGTGCCAGTGGAGTGGTTATAGCAGATGTCGTGGAAGATTGTTAGCATGCCTGAGCTGTTCTGACACAGAGCACTGGAATGCATGTCTGTTTTTCCCTCCCGGTAGTTGAAAGATGCCCTTCTGGCCTGAGATCTGATCCATCCCGAAGGTAGTTCTAGACATCTGGTGCTACGACAGCACTCTTGACAAATAGCTAATGTTTTAAATAAAGGAAAATATTACATCAGGGGATTCCACTTATTTCTCAAAACCAAATGGCACCAAAGTCACTAGCTGTGTCATTGTTAAATGGTTTTGTGGACTCCAGGGAGGTGATAGTACTGAAGAGAATTTTGCAACTTCTCCAACTTTCTAAGCCCTGATTTAAAGGGCATTTCCTGACAGGCTCATCTTCTGCCTCCTGTGAAGGGAGAGAAGTTACTTTTTATCCAATGAATATTTGGCTCTCATGTTAATGATGTCCACCTGTTTTCTACAGACACAGGCTGTTTTCTTTCATTCCAGGAGCGCTGGGCATGAAGTGTCTCACCCACTGTCAGCACTTGGCTTTGAGAACCTGACCAGAATCCAGATTGACATAAATTCCCAGCCATCTCCTAATGAAATGCAGCCTTACAATCCATAAGCGATGTGAAGTATCTCGACTAAAACTGGGCCATGCGTAGTTCGCTCCAGGAGAAGTGGGGATGGGATGTTTTTGTCTCAAGAGATTTTCTCACTTCTGTCCCCAGGGCCATTTGTAACCCGTCTCTGAGCATTTTAGTTAATATCATGATTTACTAAGTTCCTTGTTAGAAGGGGAATATCTGGAGGAAAATGAATCAATTTTTACATAATTTAAAGGAAAGTGTCACTTGATAGTTACCAGGAAAGTGGATCTGAGCCGTGCTTACAGATAAGGCATTGGGTCTAATGCTGAACACAATACAGGCACGAAGAGGACCTAGTTCCTGCTCAAAGGAGATTTGCAGAATCGCTGGTACTTGCCATTGGCTGGAACTTTAGGATGCGATCCCCTCGACTGTCTGCCTACCCCCATTCCTATGACCAACCTAGATAGTATATTCAAAAGCAGAGACATTACTTTGCCGACTAAGGTCCGTCTAGTCAAGGCTGTGGTTTTTCCTGTGGTCATGTATGGATGTGAGAGTTGGACTGTGAAGAAGGCTGAGCACCGCAGAATTGATGCTTTTGAACTGTGGTGGTGGAGAAGACTCTTGAGAATCCCTTAGACTGCAAGGAGATCCAACCAGTCCATTCTGAAGATCAACCCTGGGATTTCTTTGGAAGGAATGATGCTAAAGCTGAAACTCCAGTACTTTGGCCACCTCATGGGAAGACTTGACTCATTGGAAAAGACTCTGATGCTGAGAGGGACTGGGGGCAGAAGGAGAGGGGGATGACAGAGGATGAGATGGTTGGATGGCATCACGGACTCGATGGACGTGAGTCTGAGTGAACTTCGGGAGTTGGTGATGGACAGGGAGGCCTGGAGTGCTGCGATTCATGGGGTTGCAAAGAGTCAGACACGACTGAGCGACTGAACTGAACTGAACTGATAGGCATCATATTTTCCCTTATGATGTGTAAAAGTCTACATTTTTGATAGTGCATGCCATCATGCAAAGTGAATGTGTCTTCCTCCTTAATGTATAGTAACTACTGTGTCCTGAGAAACTTAGGCCCTGCCAGATAAAGCCCTTCCAATTCTGGTCATGGTAGAATGTCTTAATTGTCAGGAATTGGATGGAGAGTCTGTACTGAGTAAGAAGTACATTAACTTATTTATATACTGTTTTACAATTTAAAAAGGTTTTTATACAGATAATCATATTTGGAACTAAATAGGGTGTTCTCTGAGTTCTTAAGCCAAAAGGAATGAAGTCTCTTCATCTATATCTCACAAGAATGTGAGCTGCAATGGATTGTTATTGTTTGTATTTCATGAGACGCTAACCTCTTTGGCCCTGGGCCCTGCATGGGATGAGCTGCTAGAACCGTACCCCTGGTCAGCGCCGAGTGACGAAAACAGTGGAGCCTGTTCTTGGCTCTGAGGTTCAACTTGATGGATTCAGGATTAGGCTGAGATTTAATGTGTCTTAGCTGGAGATGCCACTGCGTTTTTAACAATTATTTTGAATTGCAGTGAAATACATGTAGCATAAATTTACTGTTAACTATTTACAAGTTTCCAGCTCAGTGGTAGTAAATACACTCACACGGCGGGGGGGGCACCTGTTACCACTGCCCGCCTCCCGAACCCTTCATTGTGCAAAAGGGAAACCCTGTACCTTTCACTAATAACTCCATATTCTCCTCTATTGTTACTCCCTGGCAACCGCCATTCTGCTTTCTGTCGCCATGGGTTTAACTACTCTCGGCATCTCGTGTAAGTGGACTCATAAGTATTTGTCTTTTTGTGGCTGGTTTATTTTACTCAGGACATTGGCGTTTTGGGCAGAGCAATTCTTGGTTGTGGGCAACTATCCCCGGCAGGATATCTGGCTCCTTGTGCGACCCTGGGATACTAGGACCCTGGAACACCTATGGAAACACCACTGCCGTGTGACAGTCAGAACTGAAGGATGTGAGTGCTTCCTTGGCGGGGGCTTCAGATAAAACCTCCAAACCATCTGAAGTTGATTCTTTTGAAAGCAAATATGTATTTGAGATGTAAATTGCTCCTTATCCCAATCTGTGTAAACAAACCCCAGATGCCATGCTCTCAGACCTGAGAAAGTCAAGCCAAGTGTCATCAAAGGCTCTTGCAAAGTCCACTTCCTTACCAGGCACTTGTAAACAAG
The DNA here is from genome assembly GCA_006410675.1 of Oreotragus oreotragus. Lineage (NCBI taxonomy): Eukaryota > Metazoa > Chordata > Mammalia > Artiodactyla > Bovidae > Oreotragus > Oreotragus oreotragus. Next base: position 304,588 of record SJYX01020283.1, read on the forward strand.
TTTCAATTCTCTGCTCCGATTGCGTGGTTCACATGGTTCACCTTGGGCTGTTTAGAGTCCTTGACCTCTTGCAGGGAAAGCAGCTGCATCATCAGTGTCTCTTCCTCCTCAGCCTCTTCCCCAAACAGCCAGATTCAATAGTTTCACTTAATGCTCTCCACATGAACAGTTTATTACCAGTTTATTGGACTTACCAGATGGTGCTAGTGGTAAAGAAAAGAACCTGCCTGCCAGTGCAGGAGATATAAGAGACTCAGGTTCGATCTCTGGGTTGGGAAGATCCCCTGGAGGAGGGCATGGCTAAGTTTCATCAAAGGCTCTTGCAAAGTCCACTTCCTTACCAGGCACTTGTAAACAAGTTTCAATTCTCTGCTCCGATTGCGTGGTTCACATGGTTCACCTTGGGCTGTTTAGAGTCCTTGACCTCTTGCAGGGAAAGCAGCTGCATCATCAGTGTCTCTTCCTCCTCAGCCTCTTCCCCAAACAGCCAGATTCAATAGTTTCACTTAATGCTCTCCACATGAACAGTTTATTACCAGTTTATTGGACTTACCAGATGGTGCTAGTGGTAAAGAAAAGAACCTGCCTGCCAGTGCAGGAGATATAAGAGACTCAGGTTCGATCTCTGGGTTGGGAAGATCCCCTGGAGGAGGGCATGGCGTCACTCCAGTGTTCTTGCCCGGAGAACCCCAGGGACAGAGGAGCCTGGTGGGCTGCAGTCCAAAGGGTTGCAAAGAGTTGGGCATGACTGAAGTGACTTAGCAAACGTGTACCAGTTTATTAATTGTTGCATTTTCATATATATATAAATAAATATATATATATATATAACCAAAATATCTCAGATAGCCTTGAGCAATTAGCTTGTCTTAAAGGCCAGAGTGGACATGGACTTGAGACAAACAGCCTTCCTGGTAAAAAAGGGCACCTCCCATGATTCTGGGCTTTCATGAGTCTCATCTGAATTTGGGGATCTTATTATTGTCACAAGTTCTCATCAACTAAGTCTTTCCTTTTTAAAAACATGTTTATATTATAAAAGTAATGTATCTATTATTAAAACAGAAAATAAAGAAAATTACAAAGAGAAAGAATAAGGAGAAGGAAAAGTAGATCATACATACTCCTAGCATCTCAGGTATTTATGGCTCACTTATTGGTGTACTGGCTTCTGGTACAGTTAATGCATTTGAAAGACACAGTTCCCATTTATTTTAGATCTTTCTTTTCTTATACTTTTATTTATTTTTGGCTGTGTTGGGTCTTCGTTGCTGTGCAGGCTTCTCATTTCCCAGGCCCGTCTTGCTGCAGAGCACAGGGTCTAGAGTGTATGGGCTTCAGGAGTTGTGGTTCGTGGATTCTAGAGTGAGGACTCAGCAGTTTGGGCATGTGGGCTCAGTTGCATGTGGGATTCTCCTGGACCAGTAATCCGACTTGGGATCAAACCAGTGTCTCCTGCATTGGCAGGCAGTTTCTTTCCCACAGAACCCTCAGGGAAGCCCCTCTCCTTTTCTTTTCAAGGGAACTTTGTTGCATTCAGTTGTGCTAAACTGACTGACCATACAGTTATGGAGCTAGAATTGAGTTAATCGATCAGACTGTCCATTTCACACATCCTATAGTGAAGCTCTGCAGGTAGTTAAGTGTCTTGCTAGTGGTTACACTACCTGTTTCAGCCATGTTTGGTATCCGTTCAGTTTATGGGTGATAATTACAATGATACTTGAAAATAACTTGGAAAATGATAAAATCGGCCTCTTCAGATTATGTTATGAACTGTGTATGCTGTCTGCCAGTCTTCATAGCTCTGACTCTCTGCCTTTGAAATCTCATTCTAATTCTCCTTTGTTATATCTTATAAAGCATTTGTTCCTACTCACCCTTAACAATTGTTTTCTAAGGTTATATGATGTTATGCCAGCGTTGCATATATTATACCTAGAAAAATAAATCGCAAACAGTCTTGCTTCAGTTTGGTGTAAAAAACAAACTCAAAAAACCAAAATCCAAGTCTGCCTTAATCTTAGGCCATCATGGGATTTCTCTAAGTCTTAGTTCCTGTCTCTTTAAAATGGGATATAATGATAATGAGATAAGAAGGTCAAGTATGGCTCTTACATGAAACTGATGAAGTTCTTGGATAACCTGATTATGATAGCAGGTTAGAGTTTTTCTCAAAATTATCTAGTTAGTAAGAAATAGCCAGCAGGATGTTTAACATGGTAAGAGAAGCTTAAAATTATGGAGAAATATTAGATGTGATTCTAATCTTTGAGGAAGGCAAAACTGAAAAATACATGATCAAAATAGTATGTTTAAGTTAATATAGCCACTATCTGTGATGATGCTTCCTTTTTAAGGAGCTCCTATTAATGTGACTTAACCATGGTGTGGGTCACTATCACATGGTTAAGGAATATCATCCTGAGATTCTCTGATGCTTGTCTGTACATAGAGGCTTTCTGGTTAGACTCTACTTTTCTGGAGAGCCTGGAAGGACACAGCACAGACCAGGCATGTTCTGAGCCCTGTGCGTGGGTTCATGCCACTCAGCAGTGGGGTTTTCACGGGAGGAGTTTGAAAAACCCTGCATTTCAGTGTAACTTTACCTGCAGGACTTGCTGGTTGGTGGTTAGAGAAAGGTGATGAGAAGTGATTTGGGGATACAGCCCTTAGGCATCAATAAAGTGTTTAGTTCAGTTCAGTCACTCAGTCGTGTCCGACTCTTTGCGACCCCATGAACTGCAGCATGCCAGGCCTCCCTGTCCATCACCAACTCCTGGAGTCCACCCAAACCCATGTCCATTGAGTCGGTGATGCCATCCAAGCATCTGATCCTCTGTAGTCTCCTTCTCCTCCTGCCCTCAATCTTTCCCAGCATCAGGGTCTTTTCCAATGAGTCAGCTCTTCACATCAGGTGGCCAAAGTATTGGTGTTTCAGCTTCAACATCAGTCCTTCCAATGAACACCCAGGACTGATCTCCTTTAGTATGGACTGGTTGGATCTCCTTGCAGTCCAAGGGAGTCTCAAAAGTCTTCTCCAACACCACAGCTCAAGAGCATCAATTCTTTGGCACTCAGCTTTCTTTATAATCCAACTCTCACATCCATACGTGACCACTGGAAAAACCATAGCCTTGACTAGACGGACTCTTGTTGGCAAAGTAATGGCTCTGCTTTTTAATATGCTGTCTAGGTTGTTCATAACTTTCCTTCCAAGGAGTATGCATCTTTTAATTTCATGGCTGCAATCACCATCTGCAGTGATTTTGGAGCCCAGAAAAATAAAGTCTGATACTGTTTCCACTGTTTCCCCATCTATTTGCCTTGAAGTGATAGGACCAGATGCCATGATCTTCGTTTTCTGAATGTTGAGCTTTAAGTCAACTTTTTCACTCTCCTCTTTCATCTTCATCAAGAGGCTCTTTCTGCCATAAGGGTGGTGTCATCTGCATTTCTAAGGTTATTGATATTTCTCCTGGCATTCTTGATTCCAGCTTGTGCTTCCTCCAGCCCAGCGTTTCTCATGATGTACTCTGCATATAAGTTAAATATGAAGGGTGACAATATACAGCCTTGACGTACTGCTTTCCCTATTTCGAACCAGTCTATTGTTCCATGTCCAGTTCTAAGTGTTGCTTTCTGACCTGCATGCAGATTTCTCAAGAGGCAAGTCAGGTGGTCTGGTATTGCCATCTCTTTCAGAATTTTCCACAGTTTATTGTGATCCACACAGTCAAAGGCTTTGGCATAGTCAATAAAGCACAAATAGATGTTTTCTTGGAACTCTCTTGCTTTTTTGATGATCCAGCCCGTGTTAGCAATTTGATCTCTGGTTCCTCTGCCTTTTCTGAAACCAGCTTGAACATCAGGAAGTTCACGGTTTATGTATTGCTGAAGCCTGGTTTGGAGAATTTTAAGCATCACTTTCAGTTCAGTTCAGTTCAGTCATTCAGGCATGTCTGACTCTTTGTGACCCCATGAATCGCAGCACGCCAGGCCTCTCTGTCCATCACTGAATCCCGGAGTTCACTGAAACTCACGTCCATTGAGTCGGTGATCCATCCAGCCATCTCATCCTCTGTTGTCCCCTTCTCCTCCTGCCCCCAATCCCTCCCAGCATCAGAGTCTTTTCCAATGAGTCAACTCTTTGCATGAGGTGGCCAAAGTATTGGAGCTTCAGCTTTAGCATCATTCCTTCCAAAGAACACCCAGGACTGATCTTTAGGATGGACTGGTTGGATCTCCTTGTAGTCCAAGGAACTCTCAAGAGTCTTCTCCAACACCACAGTTCAAAAGCATCAGTTCTTCGGCACTCAGCTTTCTTCACAGTCCGACTCTCACATCCGTACATGACTACTGGAAAAACCATAGCCTTGACTAGACGGACCTTTGTTGGCAAAGTAATGTCTCTGCTTTCACTAGTGTGCAATAAAGGGTAGGTGGAAGGAATTCAAAAGGGTGGGTAGAAGGACATTAGACTCCAATGACAAATTTTACCTACATCCAATTTCACCCAGAAGCAGGCCTGGAGGCAGAGAGTTTGCTTCACATCCAGCTGTTTGGAGAAGAGTTTCATAGAAAGAAGGGCATGGGTACCATCTCATAGGTCACTGCACTTTGTTTCCTTTGCTGGAATGTTCATCCTGCCTGCATTTTGTCATTCAGGCCTAGGCTCAAGGTAATTTCTCTGAAAGCCTTTCCCTGTCCATTCAACCTAAAGCTGTCCCATCCTCCACATCTCTGAAGCAACCACTTTCTGTTGCATTGTTGCTTAGGTGGTCTTTGCCATTAGCTGAAAAGATACAAATTCCTCTATTAATTTACTTATCTCAGTGATCTACTTTCTTGTTAGTGGTACGGTTTCCAGTTCCTAGAACACTACCTGGTACTCAAAAAGTGGTGGGTTGAATAAATAAACAAATGAATTACATGCAATCGCAATTAGCTGTAAGGAGACGGTCAAATATTTTGTTGAGTTAAAATTTTGTTATTAAATATTTCTTTAGAACTGGACCGTTTGGTTAAGAGCTGGAACTGCTTAAGAATAATTTCTTGTAGGGTAATGAAACTTGAGCTGTTTTAATTATGGTACCTATTACGTTACTGCTGGATGATCACAACTTATTGTGGTTAGTAATGAGAATGGGCAACAGCAATATAATGTTAGGAAACAAAAAATGGACCAAGTGTAAGACTCTGTGTCAGTTTTCTTAACAGTCAAGTGGCATAATTGGATGACTGATGGTCTCAAGGGGCCTATGTAATTCTGTGAGCTCTTTGTAAGAGAAAACAAGAAAGAACAGAGAATATAGTATGTGCATGTAAACATACATGTTAAAACATTTCTTTAGACAAATAGGACATCCTTTTAAGCCACTGTGAAGCATGTCAATTGATGAGCTGATTATGGCTCAGTCATTTATAGGAAAAGCTTACAGGGAATATGAGATAGGAGATAATTTCCAATAGCTTTCATTATTGAAAAGACAGCTGTCTAGTCAATACAGGAATTTGCCTTCAATGTAGACCTTCGTTGATGACATAAGTTGGCAAATCTAAGCATACTGGGAAATTTGTGACCAAACTTGAAGATTTCTTTAATCGTTTGTTTTAATCAGAACTCATGTTTCTAAGTCAAATAATACATTGATTCTGCTCTTCTTCCCAGCTGCAGGCCATTGTTTTCCTTTTTATCTGTTTATTATCTTGGCACAGACACTAGGTTTGGTAAGTGTGCTCACAGAAGAATTTGCAATAGACGGTAGTGGAAGGCTAATGCTTCATTTGTAGATGCAGTCACTTAGCGTCTGCCTCCAATGCAGGAGACCTGGGTTCGATCCCCGGGTTGGGAAGATCCCCTGGAGAAGGAAATGGCAATCCACTCCAGTATTCTTGCCTGGAGAATCCCATGGACAGAGAAGCCTAGTAGGTTACAGTCCATGGGGTCACAAAGAGTCGGACACGACTGAGCGACTTCACCTCACCTCACCTCTCTTTTTTAAAACCACCACAATGAATAAACAGAACAATGACAATGCTTAGTGAACAAAGTTGCTGTCAAAACATTTACAGTGGCATCAATGTGAACTGTGATAGCAGCATGACAAGTGAAGATGGGATATGATGTCTAATTCAGGTGGAGGGTCTCTGGACATAGGTAATTATGTTTATTAGATAAGTCTTTTCTATTTTCTCTATAACATATACCTTCAATATTTAAGAAAATAAATTTTCACCTTTTTAAGCTTCTCATTGTTAATAAGCATTAAACTGTTTTTTTTTCTAAATACATGGAAACAATTGACTTATACAGTACAAATCCAAGGCAGGAAATTCTGATCAGTTAATTTCATTTATTCCTGTGGTGTTTATTTAAGTAAAGCTGTAAATACCACTGATGGTTTTACAGGGAGACACAGATGTGTTCTATTAAATAATTGCTCAGCAAAATTATTTGGTTGTGAATTAAAACATGATGATTTTAATGAGACTGCCTTTAAAAATCATCTTCAAAATATTTGTATGCATCATTATTAGAAAAGCAACATAGTAGAGTGGAAAAAATTTTTGACAGGTAGTTGGAACTTGTGGGTTCAAGTCCTGGCCATGCCCCTCAAGCTGGGAACTTCTTATTTGTAAAATTTCCTGATTTGGATTTCTTCCTGCCAAATAAATGTATGGGTTTTAAGATTTATGTTAAAATTGTATTGATTTTTATAAAAACAAATTTAAGGAGATAAGAATGAAGTTGCTCTTAAGACTGCCGTTGACTCAGTAGAATTTCCTAATTTTTGCCTCATCTTTTTTACAAGGGAGCACAAACTTCCTATAAGCTTTAGGGAAAAATGTATTTTTTTCCCCACCCAGGTGAGGGATAGAGTTGATTTGTCCGGGTAGTAATAGTGAGAAACATCATCCAGCTAAATAGAGCTCTTCTTTTGCCCTCCAACTGAAAGGCAGAAAGAAACGAGAATAAACTAGAAAATCCTGGGATGGGGTTTGGCATCCCCAAACCCTGGTGCCTTCTGTGCTCTGTGCTCTGTGGCTTGGGGACTGTGCCAGGAGCATGTCCTGGTACAGCCTTCTTAATGGACTGGGGTGTGTGTGTGTTTGTGTATGTGGGTGTGTGTCTGTAGAGGGTGGGTAAAGGGTGGATCAGGAATTCATCTTTGTATGCCTGGCAGGATATATTGGTTTTGGCCTTTTTTCTTGAAGAATTAGCTTCATTAGGTTTTTTAATTACTCCCCCTAAACGGATGAATGAATGACTCTTTTCCAAAGAGTTATCATTTGGTGCCAGTGATCAAGCATTACTCCATCCATGTGACACAGGATGTGGTCTGATATTTAATCTAAGTACAGGCTCCACTTTTTTTCTGGGTAGAGTGAATGGACTTATAAAGCTTCTTTGTTATGGAATGACTTCTTAGCAAACTGCCTTCTCTTTTACTTAGAAACCAAATTACCAGGATAAAAAGAAAAAATCCAGACATGATACACTCCTTGGCTTCCCACAGCCATTTGGGTAGAAGGTGATGAGTGCGTTTTAGCGGATTAGTGTTTTTGGAATGTGAACAGGGTCAGTCCACAGCAGAGTGAGCAGGACTGTCACTCCAGGGACCTAGTCAGGACTGCTGGCCTCTCTATAACATTCAGCCTGGAAACAAAGCCTGCACCTCTCAATTGCCCTTCCATATTTCATTTCCTTGGATCTTACCCTATGGAAAGCAGGTGGGGTTGGAATAAGTAGAATGAGCATAACAAGCCAATCTTTTCAGTTATCTGTGTTAGCTGTATGCTACCCTTCTATATAATAAAAGGTCTAAAGTTAGTAATTGCACTTACCTAGAATTGCACATCACTTAGATGGCAAATAGATGGAGAAATGATGGAAACAGTGACAGACTTTATCTTCTTGGGCTCCAAAATCACTGCAGATGGTGACTGCAGCCATGAAATTAAAAGACGCTAGCTCCTTGGAAGAAAAGCTCTGACAAACCTGCTGCTGCTAAGTTGCTTCAGTCGTGTCCAACTCTGTGCGACCCCATAGACGGCAGCCCACCAGGCTCCCCCTCCCTGGGACTCTCCAGGCAAGAACACTGGAGTGGGTTGCCATTGCCTTCTCCACTGACAAACCTAGGCAGTAGATTAAAAAGCAGAGACATTACTTTGCCGACAAAGGTCCGTATAGTCAAAGCTATGTTTTTTTCCAGTAGTCATGTATGGATGTGAGAGTTGGACCATAGAGAAGGCTGAGTGCTGAAGAACTGATGATTTTGAACTGTGGTGCTGGGGAAAACTCTTCAGAGTCCCTTGGACTGCAAGGAGATGAAACCAGTCAATACTAAAGGAAATCAATCCTGAATATTCATGGGAAGGACCGATGCTGAAGCTCCAATACTTTGGTCATCTGATGAAAAGAGCAGACTCATTGGCAAAGACCCTGATGCTGGGAAAGGTTGACGGCAGGAACAGAAAGGGACAACAGAGGATGAGGTGGTTGGATGGCATCACTGACTTAACGGATATGAGTTTGAGCAAGCTCCGGTAGATGGTGAAGGACAGGGGAGCCTGGCAGTCCTGGTCCATGGGGTCACAAAGAGTTGGGCATGAGTGAATGACTGAACAAGAATTGCACAGTTGTTGAAGAGATCAGTTCAGTTCAGTCAGTCAGTTGTGTCTGACCCTTTTTTTTTTTTTTTTAATTTTTTATTATTTTTTTTTAGAGCTTCCATTTTATTGTACCTTACAGTACTCTATTGGTTTTGGCATACATTGACATGTGTGTCTGACTCTTTGTGAACCCATGGACTGTAGCATGCCAGGTCTCCCCATCCATCACCAACTTCTGGAGTTTACCCAAACAAATGTCCATTGAGTCAGTGATACCATCCAAGAATCTCATCCTCTGTCGTCCCCTTCTCCTCCTGCCCTCAATCTTGCCCAGCATGAAGGTCTTTTCAAACGAGTCAGTTCTTCCCATCAGGTGGCCAAAGTATTGGAGTTTCAGCTTCAACATCAGTCCTTCCAATGAACACCCAGGGCTGATCTCCTTTAGGATGAACTGGTTGGATCTCCTTGCAGTCCAAGGGACTCTCAAGAGTTTTCACCAACACCACAGTTCAAAAGCACTCATCAACACTCAGCTTTCTTTACAGTCCAACTCTCACATCCATACATGACTAATGGAAAAACCATAGCCTTGTTTAGATGGACCTTTGTTGGCAAAGTAATGTCTCTGCTTTAAAAAGATTTATTTTAAATTTAAATTTACTTGTTTTAATTGGAGGCTAATTACTTTACAATATTGTATTGGTTTTGCCATACATCAGCACGAATCTGCCACGGGTGTACATGTGTTCCCAATCCTGAACTTCCCTCCCACTTCCCTCCCCATACCATCCCTCTGGGTCATCCCAGTGCACCAGCCCCAAGCATCTTGTATCCTGCATCGAACCTAGACTGGCGATTCATTTCTTATATGATAATATACATGTTTCAATGCCATTCTCCCAAATCACCCCACCCTCTCCCTCTCCCACAGAGTCCAAAAGACTGTTCTATACATCTGTGTTTCTTTTGCTGTCTCAAATACAGGGTTATCGTTAGCATCTTTCTAAATTCCATATATATGCATTAGTATAAAGTAAAAGAGGAGAGTGAAAAAGTTGGCTTAAAGCTCAACATTCAGAAAACAAAGATCATGGCATCCGGTCCCATCACTTCATGGGAAATAGATGGGGAAACAGTGGAAACAGTGTCAGACCTTATTTTTTTGGGCTCCAAAATCACTGCAGATGGTGACTGCAGCCATGAAATTAAAAGACGCTTACTTCTTGGAAGAAAAGTTATGACCAACCTAGATAGTATATTCAAAAGCAGAGACATTACTTTGCCGACTAAGGTCCG
>SJYX01020283.1:318961-333026 GCA_006410675.1 Oreotragus oreotragus
TCCAGTTTCATCCACTTCATTAGAACTGATTCAAAAGTATTCTTTTTAATGGCTGAGTAATACTCCATTGTGTATACGTACCACAGCTTTCTTATCCATTCATCTGCTGATGAACATCTCTGCTTTTTAATATGCTGTCTAGGTTGGTCATAACTTTTCTTCCAAAGTGTAAGTGTCTTTTAATTTCATGGCTTCAGTCACCATCTGCAGTGATTTTGGAGCCCCCCAAAATAAAGTCTCTCATTGTTTCCACTGTTTCCCCACCTATTTCCCATGAAGTGATGGGACCAGATGTCATGATCTTAGTTTTCTGAATGTTGAGCTTTAAGCCAATTTTTCACTCTCCTCTTTCATCTTCATCAAGAGGCTCTTTACTTCTTCTTCCCTTTCTGCCATAAGGGAGGTGTTATCTAGGTATCTAAGGTTATTCCTGGCAATCTTGATTCCAACTTCTGCTTCATCCCTCCCAGCGTTTCTCATGATGTACTCTGCATATAAGTTAAATTAGCAGGGTGACAATATACAGCTTTGATGTACTCCTTTTCCTATTTGGAACGAGTCTGTTGTTCCATGTCCAGTCTTTTGCTTCCTGACCTGCATGCAGATTTCTCAAGAGGCAGGTCAGGTGATCTGGTATTGCCGTCTCTTTCAGAATTTTCCACAGTTTATTGTGGTCCATACAATCAAAGGCTTTGTCATAGTCAATAAAGCAAAAATAGATGTTTTTCTTGAACTCACTTGCTTTTTCCATGATCCATGATCCAAGCGGATGTTGGCAATTTGATCTCTGATTCCTCTGCCTTTTCTAAATCTAGTTTGAACATCTGGAAGTTCACGGTTCACGTGTTTCTGAAGCCTGGCTTGGAGAATTTTGAGCATTACTTTGCTAATGTGAGAGATGAGTGCAATTGTGCAGTAGTTTGAGCATTCTTTGGCATTGCCTTTCTTTGGAATTGGAGTGAAAACTGACCTTTTCCAGTCTTATGCCCACTGCTGAGTTTTCTAAATTTGCTGGCATTTTGAATGCAGCATTTTCACAGCATCATCTTTTAGGATTTGAAATAGCTCAACTGGAATTCCATCACCTCCACTAGCTTTGTTCATATCATGCTTCCTAAGGCCCACTTGACTTCACATTGCAATATGTCTGGCTCTAGGTGAGTGATCACACCATTGTGATTATCTGGGTCATGAATATTTTTTTGCATAGTTCTCTGTGTATTCCTGCCACCTCTTCTTATATCTTTTGCTTCTCTTAGGCCCATACCATTTCTGTCCTTTATTGTGCCCATCTTTGCATGAAATGTTCCCTTGGTATCTCTAATTTTCTTGAAGAGATCTCTAGTCTTTCCCATTCTATTATTTTTCTCTGTTTCTTTGCATTGATTGCTGAGGAAGGCTTTCTTATCTCTCCTTGCTATTCTTTGGAACTCTGCATTCAGATGGGTATATCTTTCCTTTTCTCCTTTGCTTTTTGCTTCTCTTCTTTTCACAGCGATTTGTGAGGCCTTCTCAGACAGCTGTTTTGCTTTTTCACATTTCTTTTTCTTGGGGATGGTCTTGCTCCCTGTCTCCTGTACAATGTTATGAACCTCTGTCTATAGTTTATCAGGCACTGTGTCTAGCAGATCTAGTCCCTTGAATCTATTTCTCAGTTCCACTGTAAAACTGTAAAGGATTTGATTTAGGTTGTACCTGAATGGTCTAGTGGTTTTCCCCACTTTCTTCAATTTAAGTCTTTATTTTGCCATAAGGAGTTCATAATCTGAGCCACAGTCAGCTCCTGGTCTTGTTTTTGCTGACTGTGTTGAAGAGCTAGTTTATAAAGCAATTAAAATACCCATCAAATTAAAACAGTATAGCTGTATGATTTGCTTACAGGTAAGAATGGCTGTTGGTATTTTCAATAATTTTATGATATTCTTAATGAAACATAGACCATCAGCCAAAGGGTAAAAGAGGTGATCTTCAGCTTGAGTTGCCTTCATAGAAAGATGAACTAGCAACAGTCCATGGACAAGAGTCTTTTGTGAAAATCTCACAGCCCAGGGATGAGGCTTAAGTATGATGGACCCAGAAAGAAAGCCCTGCATTAGAAGAGCAGTAGAAACATTTTTCAACTTGACTACCTTTTCCTCCTGCAGGATGGCACAGCTCCACGTGGAGAAGCCCCACCCCCTGCCCCGCATGAGCCCATGGTTTCTCAGGGGCTACAAGGGTCCTAAAGTGGACATCCAGTTTCCCCTGTGCTTCCTAGGAAACTTTCTTAATGAAACATAGACCATCAGCCAAAGGGTAAAAGAGGTGATCTTCAGCTTGAGTTGCCTTCATAGAAAGATGAACTAGCAACAGTCCATGGACAAGAGTCTTTTGTGAAAATCTCACAGCCCAGGGATGAGGCTTAAGTATGATGGACCCAGAAAGGAAGCCCTGCATTAGAAGAGCAGTAGAAACATTTTTCAACTTGACTACCTTTTCCTCCTGCAGGATGGCACAGCTCCACATGGAGAAGCCCCACCCCCTGCCCCGCATGAGCCCATGGTTTCTCAGGGGCTACAAGGGTCCTAAAGTGGACATCCAGTTTCCCCTGTGCTTCCTAGGAAACCCATTTTGCTCTTGCCTCATAGGGTCCACCGGGGAACTGGTGGGGCTAGACCCCTACAAAGAAAAAAAAAAAAACAGCAAGGAGGGAGGGGCCTCTAGCAATCAGCCTATAGATTGTGGTGAATTACATTCTTGCTGGCAGTGATGCCTGAGCAGCGATCACTGTCAGTGGCTCTGTCCATCTGCAGAGCTGAGATGGTGGCCCTGTCTGTCCAAGGAGCTTGATCAGCAGTTCTGCCCATTTTTATCTCCCAGACAACGTGCCATTCTGGCTGTGGAGCTCATACTATGCTCCCACCTGAAGGAAGAAGCAAGTCAGCAGCCCCTTCCAATTGCTGAGCATAGCCCTCAGCATTTGTTATTTTTCTTCAGAGGTGCAGCCCCACCAGCTCCCAAGTCTGTTCCCTAGGTCTGTGTCTATTCCTGCCCTGCAAATAGGCTCATTAGTATGCATGTATTCATCTATATATGATATCTGTTTTTCTCTTTCTGACTTACTCTACTCTGTGTAACAGGCTCTAGGTTCACCCACCTCCCTACAACTGACTCAAATTCATATCATTTATGGCTAATATTCCATTGCATGTGTATATTAATACTACAACTTCTTTCTCCATTCATCTGTCAGTGGACATCTAGCTTGCTTCTGTGTCCTGGCTATTGCAAATGGTGCTACAATGAACACTGGAGTACATGTATCTTTTTGAATTATGATTTCCTCAGGGTATATGCCCAGTAGTGGATTTGCTGGGTCATATGGTAGTTCTATTCCTAGCTTTTTAAGGAATCTCCATACTGTTTTCCATAGTGGCTGTCTCAGTTTCCATCCCTTTGAAGAGTGCAAAGGGTTACCTTTTCTCCACATCCCCTCCATTATTTATTGTTTGTAGATTTTTAAATGATGGCCATTCTGACTGGTGTGAGGTAGTACCTCATTGTAATTTTGATTTGCATTTCTCTAATAGTGAGAGATATTGAGTATGTTTTCATATGTTTGTTCGCCATCTGTAAGTCTTCTTTGGAGAAATGTCTATTTAGGTTTTCCACTCATTTTTTTTTTTTTATCAGTTTGTTTGTTTTTCTGATATTGAGCTGCATGGACTTCTTGTATATAGGGCTTCATTTACAATTATTTTCTCCCATTCTGAGGGTTGTCTTTCATCTTGTTTATAGTTTTCTTTGCTGTGCAAAGGCTTTTAAGTTTAATTAGGTCCCATTTATTTATTTTGGTTTCTATTTTCATTACTTTAGGAGGTGGGTCAAAAAGAATCTTGCTTCAATTCACGTCAAAGAGTAATCTGCCTATGTTTCCCTCCAAGAGTCTTATTGTTCCTGGCCTTACATTTAGGTTTTTAATGCATTTTGAGTTTATTTGTGTGTAGAGTGTTAGAAAGTGCTGTAATTTTATTTTATCATTTGCATGTCACTGTCCGGTTTTCCAGTACCATTTATTGAAGAGGCTGTCTTTGCTCTTTTGAATATTCTTGCCTGCTTTGTCAAAGATGAGGTGCCCATAGATGCATGTATTTATCTCTGAGATTTATATTTGTTTCCATTGATCTATATTTCTGTTTTTGTGCAGTACCATACTTTCTTCCGTACAGTGGAAGTGAGAAATAGATTTAAGGGACTAGATCTGATAGAGTGCCTGATAAACTATGGACAGAGGTTTGTGACATTGTACAGGAGACAGGGATCAAGACCATCCCCAAGAAAAAGAAATGTGAAAAAGTAAAATGGCTGTCTGAGGAGGCCTTACAAATAACTGTGAAAAGAAGAGAAGCAAAAGGCGAAGGAGTTCCTTTTCTGGAATTCCTTTGGAATGCAGAGTTCCAAAGAATAGCAAGAAGAGATAAGAAAGTCTTCCTCAGTGATCAATGCAAAGAAATAGAGGAAAAGAACAGAATGGGAAAGACTAGAGATCTCTTCAAGAAAATTAGAGGTACCAAGGGAACGTTTCATGCAAAGATGGGCTCGATAAAGGACAGAAATGGTATGGACATAAGAGAAGCAGAAGATATAAGAAGAGGTGGCAGGAATACACAGAGAACTATGCAAAAAAATCTTCATGACCCAGATAATCAGAATGCTGTGATCACTCACCTACAGCCAGACATACTGGAATGTGAAGTCAAGTGGGCCTTAGGAAGCATGACTATGAACAAAGCTAGTGGAGGTGATGGAATTCCAGTTGAGCTATTTCAAATCCTGAAAGATGGTGCTGTGAAAGTGCTTCACTCAAAATGCCAGCAAATTTAGAAAACTCAGCAGTGGGCACAGGACTGGAAAAGGTCAGTTTTCATTCTAATTCCAAAGAAAGGCAATGCCAAAGAATGCTCAAACTACCGCACAATTGCACTTATTTCTCACGTTAGCAAAGTAATGCTCAAAATTCTCCAAGTCAGGCTTCAGCAATACATGAACCATGAACTTTCAGATGTTCAAACTAGATTTAGAAAAGGCAGAGGAATCAGAGCTCAAGCTGAACTGAACTGATACTGTCTTAATTACTGTAGCTTTGTAAGTACTGTCTGAAGTCAGGAAGGTTAATTCTCCCAGCTCTTTTTTCTTTCTCAAGATTGCTTTGGCTATTTAGGAACAATTTGTGTTTCTACACAAATTCTAACTTTTTTTGCTCTAGTTCTATGAAAAATGCCATTGGTAATTTGATAGAGATTGCATCGAATCTGTAGATTGCTTTGGGTAGTAGTCATTTTCATGATACTGATTCTTCCAATCTAAGAACATGGTATATCTCTTCATCTGTTCGTGTCTTTCTTGGTTTTCTTTCATTAGTGTCTTACAGTTTTCAGCACATAGGTCAGTAGGTTTATTCGGTAGCTTTATTCCTAAGTATTTTATTCTTTTTTGCTGCAATGATGAATGGGATTGTTTCCTTAATTTCTTTTTCTGATTTTTCATTGTTATTGTATAGGAAGGCAAGGTATTTCTGTGTATTAATTTTGTATCTGGTGACTTTACTAAATTCGTTGATTAGCTCTTGTAATTTTCCGGTGGCATCTTAAGTGTTTTCTATGTATAGTACCATGTCATCTGCAAACAGTGAAAGTTTCATTTCTTTTCCAATCTAGATTCTTTTTACTTCTTTTTCTTCTCTCATTTCCATGACTAGAACTTTCAAAACTATATCAAATAGTGGTGAGAATAGGCACCCTTTTCTTGTTCCTGATCTTAGAAGAAATGTTTTCAGCTTTTCACCACTGAGAATAATGTTTACTGTGGGTTTGTTATATACGACCTTTATTATGTTGAGGTATGTTACCTCTATGCCCACTTTTTGGAAAGCTTTTTTCATAAAGGGTGTTGAATTTTTTTGTTTTAATATGAAATGCTTCACAAAAGTGCATGGCATCCTTGCATGTGGGGCCGTGCTAATCTTCTCTGTTTCATTTCAATTTTACTATATGTGCTGCCAAAGCCAGCACTGGGTGTTGACTTTCGTCTAAAACTTTTCCTGCATCTCCTTTCAAGACTCTTTATGTGGATATTACTAATTCTACTTTAGTCTTCATAGCTCTAAGCTTTTCACATTTTATCCTTTTTGCTGCCTTTTGGGGGAATTGCCTTATCTCAGTTTTCTTGCAATTCGTCTTTAGAGTATCTGCCTGTTACTACCCTGATCCACTATGTTCTTTATTTTAACTGCTTTATTTTCATGTCTAATATTTCCATTGGGTTATTAAAATTTTTTTCTCTGTTCTTGTTTCATTTTATTCCTTATCTTCTAAAGAATATCTATCATGCCTAATTTAAAACATTTTAGTTGTTCCAATAATTCTTCTTCAAATGGTGTATGTTTTCCAGTTTGATCCCTTAAAAAAAAAACAAAAACCAGATGTTATACTCCTCAGATGCCTTGTTTATCATTTTGAGCTTGTGTGTTCTTGCTCTTCTGGGGTTGCCAGCTGTTCTTTATAGTAATGAACATTGGAGAGGGGATGAAGGCAAGTTCCTGGGCAGTGCCAGTAGCAGACTAGGAAGGGGAGATGGGAGGAGCCCAGGAACCATAGAGCCCTTACCAATAATTCCTGCTTGCTCCATCCTCTGGGACTGCCTTGGTGGCTGAGATGGTAAAGAATCTGCCTGCAGTGCAGGAGACCTGGGTTCAAATCTGGGAGATCCTCCAGAGAAGGGAATGGCAACCCACTCTAGTATTCTTGCCTGGAAAGATCCAAGGACAGAGGAGCCTGGTGGGCTACAGTCCACAGGGTCACAAAGAATAGGACACTGAGCGACTGATGCTTCCATACACTTCCTGTTTTGAAACTTCTTATGCAAGGGATTATTATCTTGCCTGGCCAAGGTGGGTGGTTTCAGTGAGTTCAGTTCAGTAGTTCAGTCGTGTCCGAGTCTTTGCAACTGCATGGATTGCAGTATGCCATGCCTCCCTATCTATCGCCAACTCCCAGAGCTTACTCAAACTCTTGACCATTGAGTCAGTGATGCCATCCAACCATCTCATGCTCTGTCATCCCCTCTTCCTCCTGCCTTCAATCTTTCCCAGCATCAGGGTCTTTTCAGCTGAGTCAGTTCTTCCCAGCAAGTGGCCAAAGTATTGGAGTTTCAACTTCAGCATCAGTCCTTCAAATGAATATTCAGGACTGATTTCCTTTAGGATGGACTGGTTGGATCTCCTTGAAGTCCAAGGGATTCTCAAGAGTCTTCTACAACACCACGGTTCAAAAGCATTGATTCTTCGGTGCTCAGCTTTCTTTACTGTCCAACTCTCACATCCGTACATGATTACTGGAAAAACCATAGCTTTGACTAGATGGACCTCTGTTGGCAAAGTAATGTCTCAGTTTTGTAATATGTCTGGATTGATCATAGCTTTTCTTTCCAGAAGCAAGGGTCTTTTAATTTCATAGTTATAGCCACCATCTGCAGTGATTTTGGAGCCCCCCAAAATAAAGTCTGTCCCTGTTTCCATTGTTTCCCCATCTATTTGCCATGAAGTGATGGGACCAGATGCCATGATCTTAGTTTCCTGAATGTTGAGTTTTAAGCCAACTTTTTCACTTTCCACTTTCACTTTCATCAAGAGGCTCTTTAGTTCTTCTTCATTTTCCTCCATAAGAGTAGTGTCATCTGCATATCTGAGGTTACTGATATTTCTCCCTACAATCTTGATTACAGCTTGTGCTTCCTCCAGCCCAGCGTTTCTCATGATGTACTCTGCATATAAGTGAAGTAAGCAGGGTGACAATATACAATCTTGATGTATTCCATTCCCAATTTGGAACCAGTCTGTTTTTCCATGTCCAGTTCTTGACCTGCATACAGATTCCTCAGAAGGCAGATCAGGTGGTCTGGTATTCCCCTCTCTTTTCCACAGTTTGTTTTGATCCACACAGTCAAAAGCTTTGGCATAGTCAATAAAGTGGAAATAGATGTTTTTCTGGAACTCTCTTGCTTTTTCTATGATCCAGCAGATGTTGACAGTTTGATCTGGTTCCTTTGCCTTTTCTAAATCCAGACTGAACATCTGGAAGTTCATGCTTCACCTTGTTATCCACTACCTTGAATCTCTTGTAGCATCAGAGAAGATAGCCTCCAGGATTATAATCCACAGACCTGTGCTTTGAAGAGTTGAGGATGGGTGGTGCTATCTCTTTTCCAAATTTCTCTATCCTAGCTGGGTTCATACACTGCTCTGACATTTCCTCTTGGTGATCAAAAATTGCCTCAGTGATTGCCTCTGATAACTGTGATATACAGTCAAGAAAAGAGTCTCTAAAGACAAATTGAGCTGAGACAAGAACAGAGTTTAAAAGGCTTTCCTACAGCCTATTCTCAATACATCCCAGGTGGCTCAGATGCTAAAGAATCCGCCTGCAGTGCAGGAGACCTGGGTTTGATCCCTGGGTTGGGAAGATCCTCTGGAGAAGGGAATGGCAACCCACTCCAGTAAATCAAGTAAATCAAATTATCCTGCCTGGAGAATTCCATGGACAGAGAAGTCTGTTGGGCTACGGTTCATGGGATTGCAAAGAATCGGACAGGACTTAGCAACTAATGTATGTATTCTCTCAGTTCTCATTCCTGGGCTTCAGCTACCCAACTGTCACTCAAGTCTGTTTATGGTGGACATCAGACTCTGGGTTTATCTTATTATTATTATTTTTTTTATGTTATTGATTCATGCAATCTGTGTTCTCCTCAAGCATCTGTAGTTTTTCTAGGGCTGATTTTGGAGGATGGAGCCAGCAGCTTGTCCTATATTAATTCTTGACAGGAACCAGGTCTGTCTTGCTATTTCTTCTGCCTCCATTAAAAGCTGTTCAGAGAGGAGGTAAATGTTTTGGAGCAAATTCAAGAAGCCAACCTGTGTTCATTCTGTGAAAAGCAAATCATTCAGGCAGCTGGGAAATCCTGTTCATTCTCTTCGTAGGGACCAGGGACCTCAATTTGACAGTGGCATTTAGTAGGAAAACCTCCATCCTTTTAAAATTTTCCAAAAAGACATCTGGGAAATACATTTAAAAATGGATGAAAGTTAAGCAGCTCTGTTGTGACAAGAGCCACTTTTAGTCAATGAAGTGTAGGATTCAGTTCAGTTCAGTTACTCAGTCATGTCCGACTCTTTGTGACCCCATGAATCGCAGCATGCCAGGCCTCGTCCATCACCAACTCCCGGAGTCCACCCAAACCCATTCTTACAGTTTAAGACACTATCAATTGTGTATTCTATTAACTGCAGTCAGATAAATTCCTAATGAAACCAAGTCTATTTAATAAGTAAATTAAAGCATGTTTCCTTCAATCCCCATCTTGATTTAATATGCTTAGTAAGTTTTATCACAAATAAAATGTCAGTTGGTCATCGCAAGTCCAAATACATGAAATTTTACCTTTTTGCAATATTTTCATTTTTCCTTTGGATACTCCATTTTGCTGTAGGCAGGACTGGTTTTGTGGGAAATATTTTGGGCAATATTCTAGAACTTTTGTTTCAGAACAATGCAAGTCAGAATGGTGTTCCAAAACCTTGTTTCAATCACACTGAAATTGCTGACATAAAAAAATATAATGGTAAAATACATAATAAAACATATTTATTTGTATCATTATCTTTATTAATAAGAGGAATTGTATTTTCCTCTGACATGTTTTCAGAAGTTGGTATGCAGCATCTAATGCTTCTCTTCACTGGGATCTGGTTGATTTTAATATTGTATAACTTTCTGGGATACAATAGAGTGATTCAAAGTTTTAAAGGTTATATTCCTTTAACAGTTAATATAAAATACTGAATATATTCCCCATGTTGTACTATATATCCTTGTAGCTTATTTATTTTATACATAATAGCTTGTACCTCTTAATCCCCTCCCACACCTTGGCCCTCCTCCATTTCCTCTCTTTACTGGTAAATGTGAATTTGTTTTCAACATATCTGTGAGTCTGTTTCTTTTTTGTTACATTTACTAGTTTGTTATATATTTTAGATTTCGTATATAAATGATATCATACATTGTATGTCTTTGTCTACCTGATTTATTTCACTTAATGCCTTCCAAGTCCATTCATGTTGTTGCAAATGGCAAAATTTCATCTTTTTTTATGACTAATATTCTCTTCTTATATATACCACATTTTCTTTATTCAGTCATATGTCAGTGGACCACTAGATTGCTTCTGTATCTTGTGTATTATAATAATGCTGCCATGAATGCTAGAGGGCATGTATCTTTTGGAATTATCTTTTGAGTGGGTTTTTTTCTAGATAAATACCCAGGAGTGGAATTGCTAGGTCATATTGTAGTTCTAGGTTGTATGGCATCATTGACTCAATGGACATGAGTTTGAGCAAACTGTGGGAGACAGTGAAGGATGGGGAATTCTGGACTGCTGCAGTTTGTGGGGTCACAAAGAATCAGAAAAGAATTAGTGACCAAACAATGCCAACAATAGTAGTTCTATTTTTAGTGTTTA
Source organism: Oreotragus oreotragus (assembly GCA_006410675.1). Taxonomy (NCBI): domain Eukaryota; kingdom Metazoa; phylum Chordata; class Mammalia; order Artiodactyla; family Bovidae; genus Oreotragus; species Oreotragus oreotragus. The sequence goes on from SJYX01020283.1 coordinate 329,522, forward strand.
AAGAAGTCTCCGTACCATTTTCCACAGTGGTTGTGCCAATTTACATTCCCACCAACAATGTACAAAGGGTTCCCTTTCCTCCACATCTTTGCCAACATTTGTCATTTACAGCACCTTATACTTTTTCTCACTCTGATGTAAGATGCTTGTTTCAAAATTTAAATTACAGGGCTTGTACTTATTGGTTTTGAACCCCAAGACAGCTAAGTCTCTACTTTCGAATGCTGAGTATGTTGGGGCCTTGGGTGGGAAGAAGAGGTCTAGAATCTGGAAGATGGAATTTTGAACCAGCAGGAGGAAAAGTCTGTTTAATTGAGAACTTTGATATGGGATTTCATGGATCAAGAGATCATACAGAAACTCACTGTGAATAACAAATATTTATTGGCATATATAAGAAATTTATCATAGATAATGTGTGAATTCATAAGAGATTGTTTCCTGTCATAGTAAACTCTAGTTACTAAGTTACTCTAGACGTTCTTAGTCTCATGATGATTGACTTTGTCTTCTATTTAAATTTATGCAAAAGTTATAGCTCAGGCTTTTTTTAGTGAAAAACAACAGCAACCACCACCACAACATTCTCCCTAGTCTCATACTCTTATTTTTCCTGGGTTTTGTAACTTAATATAACTTATTTCTCTGAAAATATTCCCCCTCCAAGCTATATTTTAGACAAAAACCATCAGAATACCAACCTAATGATAGATTTCTAGATAAGTTTGAACAACTGAAACATGTTAGTTTTTAGAAACATTTTGCACACTTTGGTGATGAATTTATGGCTTCTGATACCTTTTCTTCATTGTTTATATGTCTAAAATAAAGTACCACTAATGCCATAAACCTGTCCAAGATACACCAGAAAGAAACCTTGAGTGACATACTATGTGCAGTGTTTAACTCAGTCCTATCTGACTCTTTGAAACCCCATGGACTGTAGCCTACCAGGCTCCTCTGTCCATGGGGATTCTCCAGGCAAGAATACTGGAGTAGGTTGCCATGCCCTCCTCCAGGAGATCTTCCCAACCCAGGGATCGAACCCATGTCTCCAGCATTGTGGGTGGATTTTTTTTTTTTTTTTTTTTTTTNCCATGGTTTCTCAGGGGCTACAAGGGTCCTAAAGTGGACATCCAGTTTCCCCTGTGCTTCCTAGGAAACTCATTTTGCTCTTGCCTCATAGAGTCCACCGGGGAACTGGTGGGGCTAGACCCCTACAAAGAAAAAAAAAAAAAAAAAACAGCAAGGAGGGAGGGGCCTCTAGCAATCAGCGTGTAGATTGTGGTGAATTACATTCCTGCTGGCAGTGATGCCTGAGCAGCGATCACTGTCAGTGGCTCTGTCCATCTGTAGAGCTGAGATGATGGCCCTGTCTGTCCAAGGAGCTTGATCAGCAGTTCTGCCCATTTTTATCTCCCAGACAACACGCCATTCTGGCTGTGGAGCTCATGCTATGCTCCCACCTGAAGGAAGAAGCAAGTCAGCAGCCCCTTCCAACTGCTGAGCATAGCCCTCAGCATTTGTTCTTTTTCTTCAGAGGTGCAGCCCCACCAGTTTCCAAGTCTGTTCCCTAGGTCTGTGTCTCTATTCCTGCCCTGCAAATAGGCTCATTAGTACCATGGTTTCTCAGGGGCTACAAGGGTCCTAAAGTGGACATCCAGTTTCCCCTGTGCTTCCTAGGAAACCCATTTTGCTCTTGCCTCATAGGGTCCACCGGGGAACTGGTGGGGCTAGACCCCTACAAAGAAAAAAAAAAAAACAGCAAGGAGGGAGGGGCCTCTAGCAATCAGCCTATAGATTGTGGTGAATTACATTCTTGCTGGCAGTGATGCCTGAGCAGCGATCACTGTCAGTGGCTCTGTCCATCTGCAGAGCTGAGATGGTGGCCCTGTCTGTCCAAGGAGCTTGATCAGCAGTTCTGCCCATTTTTATCTCCCAGACAACGTGCCATTCTGGCTGTGGAGCTCATACTATGCTCCCACCTGAAGGAAGAAGCAAGTCAGCAGCCCCTTCCAATTGCTGAGCATAGCCCTCAGCATTTGTTATTTTTCTTCAGAGGTGCAGCCCCACCAGCTCCCAAGTCTGTTCCCTAGGTCTGTGTCTATTCCTGCCCTGCAAATAGGCTCATTAGTATGCATGTATTCGTCTATATATGATATCTGTTTTTCTCTTTCTGACTTACTCTACTCTGTGTAACAGGCTCTAGATTCACCCACCTCCCTACAACTGACTCAAATTCATATCATTTATGGCTAATATTCCATTGCATGTGTATATTAATACTACAACTTCTTTCTCCATTCATCTGTCAGTGGACATCTAGCTTGCTTCTGTGTCCTGGCTATTGCAAATGGTGCTACAATGAACACTGGAGTACATGTATCTTTTTGAATTATGATTTCCTCAGGGTATATGCCCAGTAGTGGATTTGCTGGNTATATTAATACTACAACTTCTTTCTCCATTCATCTGTCAGTGGACATCTAGCTTGCTTCTGTGTCCTGGCTATTGCAAATGGTGCTACAATGAACACTGGAGTACAAGTATCTTTTTGAATTATGATTTCCTCAGGGTATATGCCCAGTAGTGGATTTGCTGGGTCATATGGTAGTTCTATTCCTAGCTTTTTAAGGAATCTCCATACTGTTTTCCATAGTGGCTGTCTCAGTTTCCATCCCTTTGAAGAGTGCAAAGGGTTACCTTTTCTCCACATCCCCTCCATTATTTATTGTTTGTAGATTTTTAAATGATGGCCATTCTGACTGGTGTGAGGTAATACCTCATTGTAATTTTGATTTGCATTTCTCTAATAGTGAGAGATGTTGAGTATGTTTTCATACGTTTGTTCGCCATCTGTAAGTCTTCTTTGGAGAAATGTCTGTTCAGATTTTCCACTCTTTTTTTTTTTTTTTTTTATCAGTTTGTTTGTTTTTCTGATATTGAGCTGCATGGACTTCTTGAATATAGTGCTTCATTTACAATTATTTTTCTCCCATTCTGAGGGTTGTCTTTCATCTTGTTTATAGTTTTCTTTGCTGTGCAAAGGCTTTTAAGTTTAATTAGGTCCCATTTATTTATTTTGGTTTCTATTTTCATTACTTTAGGAGGTGGGTCAAAAAGAATCTTGCTTCAATTCACGTCAAAGAGTAATCTGCCTATGTTTCCCTCCAAGAGTCTTATTGTTCCTGGCCTTACATTTAGGTTTTTAATGCATTTTGAGTTTATTTGTGTGTACAGTGTTAGAAAGTGCTGTAATTTTATTTTATCATTTGCATGTCACTGTCCGGTTTTCCAGTACCATTTATTGAAGAGGCTGTCTTTGCTCTATTGAATATTCTTGCCTGCTTTGTCAAAGATGAGGTGCCCATAGATGCATGTATTTATCTCTGAGATTTATATTTGTTTCCATTGATCTATATTTCTGTTTTTGTGCAGTACCATACTTTCTTCCGTACAGTGGAAGTGAGAAATAGATTTAAGGGACTAGATCTGATAGAGTGCC
>SJYX01020283.1:346910-367704 GCA_006410675.1 Oreotragus oreotragus
AAAAGATGTCCTTTTCATTATAGGGGACTGGAATGCAAAAGTAGGAAGTCAAGAAACACCAGGAGTAACAGGTAAATTTGGCCTTGGAATGCAGAATGAAGCAGGGGAAAGACTAATAGAGTTTTGCCAAGAAAATGCACTGGTCATAGCAAACACCCTCTTCCAGCAACACAAGAGAAGACTCTACACATGGACATCACCAGATGGTCAACACCGAAATCAGATTGATTATATTCTATGCAGCCAAAGATGAAGAAGCTCTATACAGTCAACAAAAACAAGACCAGGAGCTGACTGTGTCTCAGATCATGAACTCCTTATTTCCAAATTCAGGCTTAAATTGAAGAAAGTAGGGAAAACCGCTAGCCCATTCAGGTATGACCTCAATCAAATCCCTTATGATTATACAGTGGAAGTGAGAAATAGACTTAAGGGCCTAGATAATGAAGCCAAGCATGCGGTAATTTAGGCTACCCAGGTGGCACTAGTCGTAAAGAACGCACCTGCCATGCAGGAGATATAAGAGACATGGGTTCGATCACAGGGTTGGGAATATCTCTTGGAGGAGGGCATGGCAATCCTTTCTAGCATTCTTGCCTGGAGAATCCCAGCAACAGAGGAGCTTGGTGGGCCACAGTCCATGGGGCGGCAAAGAGTTGGGTGCAACTGAAGCAACTTTGCATGCATGCATGCATTTTGTTTGTGCTTATATGGAGATATAAAATAGATCTGATATTTCAGAATCAGGGAGTAGCTTTCACAGTACTAGTTAACCACAGGTCAGTTAAAATGATGAAGTTAGGTGGTAGCCGTGATCCAGACAATGATGTTTATATTGGTGATTGGTTCTGAGAATATGTACTTATATGACCCCATGTCTTAAGGAAAAAAGAGTACTGTTTGGTTTTCAATGGACTTCTTAAAAAAAAAAAATTAAGTTTCTATAAATTGGTTGAAGTTGCCTTTTTAAAGTGAAAGAAATCCAAATTATTTAAGGGTTATTCAGTCATGAAGATGTATCTCTTTTTTTATTGAAGCAATATCTAAGTAAATGCGGCCTCTTAGGTGGCATAGTGGTAAAAACCCACCTGCAATGCAGGAGACGTAAGAGTTTCCAGATCAATCCCTGTGTAAGGAAGATCCTGTGGAGGAGGAAATGACAACCCACTCCAGTATTCTTGCCTGGAAAATTCCACAGACAGAGGAGCCTGGTGGGCCACAGTCTCTGGGGTCACAAAGAGTCAGACACTGCTGAGCACACATGCACGAACATCTGATCTACGAGATCACTGGACAGATTTTGAGTTATACATTTTATGAAAAATGGAAAACATTAAATTCAATTAGTTTAATTTTTTATTATCAGAACAACTAACTAAAAAAAAAAAACTATTGTTTGAAGACAAATGAAAGCAAAGTTCTCTTAGCAGCATGGAATGCTACTCAAGAGGCTTTTATTTATGCAGTTTTATGAAATAAAATTGCTTTTCACTTCAGCCATCAAAATATTGGATAACTCAGTGGGTAAAAAATCCACCTGCAATGTAGGAGACTCAAGAGATGTGAATTTGATCCTTGGGTTGGGAAGATCCTGGAGAAGGAAATGGCAACCCGCTGCAATATTCTTGCCTGAAAAATCCCATGGAGAGAGGTTCCTAGCAGGCTATAGTCCACGGGGTCACAAAAGAGTTGGACACGATTGAGCAACTAAGCACATACACATCATTGTGTTTGTCTAAGTTTATTTGGTTTTACTTATCGAATTCATGAATTTGATCTTTCTCCTAAATGTGAGTTAGGACATGTCTGTTAATTCATTGTCTCAGCTCAAAAATGCAACAATACTCCCAATTTTGTTTGTTTGTTTTGTGCTTTGCCTTTGTTTTGCTTTCAAGACTGCTGTAGGAGTTAAAGTGCATGCAAAGAGCAGACGGTAGCGTCAAACTAAGAAACATTAACTGTGTAGATGTCATACTAACGGCAAGGACTTCCCTGGTGGCTTAGGCGGTAAAGCGTCTGCCTGCAATGCGGGAGACCCGGGTTCAATCCTTGGGTCGGGAAGATCCCTTGGGACAGGAAATGGCAACCCACTCCAGTACTGTTGCCTGGAAAATCCCATAGATGGAGGAGCCTGGTAGGCTACAGCCCGCGGGATCACAAAGAGTCGGGCACGTCTGAGGGACTTCTCTTTCTTTCTTTCATGTGAATGGTATACTCATGCAGCATTTGTAAACAGCACTTCAGATGCACAAAAGCAGATCACTTGACTCCTTAACTTTGCAATGTTAGCAAGTCAGAGGACAAAATCCTTTACAAGATGCCAGTTCTGATCTTTAAATGGAGAGACATTTTTGTGACCTCAACACAGAATGACTGCAGTTTTTGGTTTCTGCTGGGAAGGATGAAAGGTTTGTGCTGGTTTCTTGATTTAGTCAACAAACAGATGCGCCTCTTTGAATTCAAAACACTCAAATATAAGCAATTGCACACCCTTTCCGAAATAACCCGAATCACTTCAGTATGGAGGAAGAAGTATACAAATTTTCTTTTTTTCTAATAATGATTAAGCAGATTAAGCAGAAGAGGGAAGCACTTTTTGAGGAATAGTAGGTCAGATGCTTTATTTTGATAATTTCTGTAAAAAGCTACATTCACAGTATAATTGTTGTTTCCACATGCTCTGTTAAGAGTGGGATTCCAGTGACTATAAATGAGGGGCTGATGTAGACTAATTTCTCTGCAAGGGTCTGTGGCTTTGGCTAAATTCCCAATGGGATATGTGTTAGCTGATCACACGTATTTTCTCTTGCATGTAAAGGAAACATGGAAGCCTGTGCTTCCTGTTTGTTGCACTGTAATACTCTGAACAGTTACAACACGTCTACCTAGAAATGACTGCTTTCAATGCATGCAAGTTAATACCTGTAATCACTGACATTAGGAGGCTTTTTAGCCTAAGACACAATTATTGTGGTTGATTTTCAATGAAATTCATGAAAAATATTTTACACGCACTACACATTTTCTCAGAGTTGAGAATAGAGCTAGTTCATAAGTTCCAAAGCCTAATGGAACAAAGAAATAAAGGAGAATATAATTTTAGATACTATCCCCAAATAATCATGATAAATGCAAAAATTATAAAACCTCACCTCTCTGGACCCCTTGGATACAAAATGAAGAGGAGTCAAATTTCTGGTTAGAGTTTCCTACCTGGTGGATTAAAAAAAAATACACATCTTGAGATTTTCTAAAATATATTATGTACTATTCTTATTTTTCAAACTAAATGTGCTGGAAATAATTCAAAATTACACAGACAATTTATATTTATTAGCACCGTAGCCTGCTGTAATACAATGGTGCCCTCAAGACCATTAAGGCTTATATGCTATTTCATTCTTTTGCTCATTCATTCAAAAACTATACGTTAATTCAACATACTGCCTTTGGCGCTGGAGATATCATGGTGAACCAGGTAACATCATTTCAGCCCTCATGACCATACAGTGCAGGAGGGGATTGGATATTAATGATATATACTTAGTAACTGTATTTATTTGATAATCACAGATACAATTAATACAAAAGAAATAAAACGGTGTGGTTTCTCTGCTTTTGAAATAGTTTGTCCGTTGTATTTTTCTGCTTCTTCCTCCCTCCTATATAGTATTGCTGTTGCTTTATTTTTTCCTCTGACTTTTAATATCAATTTTTCTATGCTTTGACGTTGAATGTTAGACAAAAATGCTGGGCAGGTTTTGGTATGCGATACCAGGGAAACACACATTAGATCATGTAATTCTCCTCCTGAATGCCACTCAGGTGTTTGCCCTCAGTGTATATTCAAAATTCTTAATGGAGCTTCATGATGGGGCCCTTCATGAAGCAGGCCCAACGCCTTTTTCCAGGTTCAATCGTTCAATATTCTTACATGCTGAGCTTCTGCTTCACTGGCTTTCTTCTGCCCACTGGTGTGCTTTGCTCTCTCGTCACTTAGTGATCTTTGGACCTGAGCTTCCTTTGCTGACATTCTCCACTGCTCCACCACCATACCCTCTCCTCACCTGAGAAGTACCCTCTTCTCTTCCCGATTTCCCGCTTCCTCCCTCCTTCATATACTTTGGATCACAATCCTAACGTCGTTCTCCCTAAGACATTTTGACTCCCCGCTGCTGCTCCTGTCCAGCTAGTTGTTCTGCCCGTGTGTTCCCTTGAGCCCTATTGCTGAGCCTCTGGTGGTCTCTTAGCCTTTCTAGTGCTGTTTCCACTCTGAGATTGAAAGTTGCACGTGGAGAATAGACCTGTCCTCACCCCTTGCTTTCCCTTTGCACATAATGGCACTCAGTAACCACTTGTAGAAAGGAAGTACCAGAAAATCTAGGATTAAACTGTCTTATTTATAATTAAATCCCCTCTACCAAACAGAGAGGGAATATTCAATTCGTGTATTATTAATTGTTCAGTTGTGGAGTCATATCCAATTCTTTATGACCGCATAAACTATCACACACCAGGCTTCCCTGTCCTTCGCTATCTCTCAGAGTTTTCGCAGACTCATGTCCATTCAGTCGGTGATGCCATCCAACCATCTCATCCTCCATTGCCCCCTTCTTTAGTATTTACATTTATTTATTTATTTGGCTGCGCCAGGGTTTAGCTGCAGCACGTGGGATCTTTGGTTTTTGTTGCAGCATGTGAACTCTTAGATGCAGCGTGTCGGCTCTAGCTCCCTGACCAGGGATAGAACCCCAGGCCCTCTGTCTTGAGAGAGTGGGATCTTAGCCACTGGACCCCCAAGGAAGTCCCTCAATTCATATTTGTTGAAGGTATGAATATGCAAGTATGTTGGGAGTAAGGGTCTTGGGGAATTCTCTTGGAATAATTTATAGGAACTCTGAAGGCTGTCCTCTCATTCATCACTCATTCCTGTTATTATATATTAGAGAGGAAAAAGACTGGAGGGAAGTAAACATGTTTTTCAGTTCAGTTCAGTTCAGTTCAGTCGCTCAGTTGTATCCGACTCTTTGTGATGCCATAGACTGCAGCACGCCAGCCTTCCCTGTCCATCACCAACTCCTGGAGTCTACCCAAACCCATGTCCACTGAGTCGGTGATGCCATGCAACCCTCTCATCCTCTGTCATCCCCTTCTCCTCCTGCCCTCAATCTTTCCCAGCATCAGGGTCTTTTCAGTAAGTCAGCTCTTCACATCAGGTGGCCAAAGGATTGGCCATAGACAGGTGGCTTATAAACAACGAACATTTCTGAGACTTCCCCGGTGATCCAGTAGGTAAGCCTCCATGCTCTCAGTGCAGGGGTCTAGGTTCAATCTCTGGTTCCCGGTGGGAGCTGAATCTCACATGCCACAACTAGGAGTTTACACGCTGCATGCCATGAAGATTCCATGTGTCTCAACTAAGACCCAGCTGTTCTTGTTCCATCGCTCACTCATGTCTGACTCCTTGCAACCACATGGGCCACAGTATGCCGGGCTTCCCTGTCCTTTACTGTCTCCCAGTGCAGCCAAATAAACACATGGAAATAAATATTAAGGAAAAGAAAACATTTCTCTCACTTTTGGGGTCCAGGCAGTTCAGGGGCAGGGTGCCAGCATGTCCAGTGTCTGAGGAGGGGCCACTTCTTAGTTCTTAGGTGACTGTTTTCTTCCTGTAACCTCACACGACGGAAGTGCTAAGTAGCACTCTCTGGGGTCTCCTTTCAGATGAGCACTGATTTCACTCTCGAGGGTTCTGTTCTTGAAACCTGATGGCCCCCACTTCGAAATGCCATGATATTAGGGGTTAGGATTGGACCATCAAGAAGGCTGCGTGCCAAGGAATTGATGCTTTCCAATTGTGGTGCTAGACAAGACTCTTGAGAGTCCCTGGGCTAGCAGGAAGATCAAACCAGTCAATCCTAAAGGAAATTAAGCCTGAATTTTCATTAGAAGGACTGATACTGAGGCTGAAGCTCCAATACTTTACCCACTTGATGTGAAGAAATGACTCATTGGAAAAAACCTTGATGCTGGGAAAGGAGAAGGGGGCAGCAGAGGATGAGATGGTTAGACAGCATCACTGACCCAGTGGGCATGAATTTGAGCAAACTCTGGGAGACAGTGAAGGACAGGGAAGCCTGGGGTCCTGTGGTCCATGGGGTCACAAAGAGCTGGACACGACTTAGTGACTGAACAGCAGGGGTTAGGATTTAAGATGTGAATTTTGAATGAACACAAACATGGGCTATAGCAGTGGGCATCTGAGAGGTCGTGATGAAGAGGGCTTCATCATAGTCAATGGTGTTATCCCAATCTATTCCAGTAAAGAAGGGCACTGGGTTCAGAGCTGGCAAAGCTACTCCAGTCCCATGTATATATGCCATATTAACATCATAAAATTTTTTCTATAGTTTCTTCAAGCATAGCATTTTTTTCTTTTTTTTAATTTTTATTTTTACTTTATTTTACTTTACAGTGAAGCATAGCATTTTGATATTTATATTTTCTTATTTAACACGTAGACTATTTATAAATTTAAATTGAGGCTTTTTAAAATGCCAGCGTATGCTAAAAATTTTAAGTATTCTCATCAGTTTCAGAGACACAACAGGACAGATGGACTTGGGTCCTGCCAACCATCTCCTGTATACATGGCATAGGTCTCAAAGGGGACAAAGCCAGAAAAATCCTGACTGATACATACACATGTGTCACCATTGTTTGGGCACGCATGCTCCACTAGTGCAGAATGAAAACTTGGTAAGCAAGATGGAGCATGTACTCTTATTTTTAAAACACTTTTGATTTTGAAAAAAAAAAAAAAAAAAATGACAAAGAATTATATATGGAGCCCTGTGTATGCTTCACTCATCCATCCTGATGTTAATGACAGGGGTAACTGTAGTGCAATGTGAACACCAGGAAATTAACCCTGGTACAATCCTGAGTTAATTGATTCAATGAGTTCTACATGTAATCACATGTGTGCGTGTAAACCTCTATGCAGTGTTATCATATGTGTAGCTTTGTGCGAGCGCCCCACAGTCAAGACACTTAACCATCACATGTCTCCCTTGTGCTGAACCTTCGTCACCACATAGGCCCATCTCCTGCCAACCCCAGGCATCATAATATCATAGTGTAATTCCATAATTTTTTTTTTCAGGAATGCTAAGTAAATGGAACCTTGCAGTGTGTATCCTTTTGAGATTAGCTTTTTTTTTTTTGCACAGCATAATTTCCTTGAGGTTTATCCATGTAGCATGAACTAATTGTTCATTCTTTTGTATTGCTGAGTATTTTTCTATGGTTTGGTTGTATCACAGTCTAACCATTCACGCATGCAAGAACAGCGGTATGTAGTTATAATTAGGTAACTAGGAAATGATACATATTGAAATTATCTCATGTGACGGGAATAACAAGACACATCGTCAAACAAAACCTCATCGAAGGATCTTTTAAGCATCTCCATCATAGTTTTTCTCCTCTGTGTCCATAAGAAAATATAAACCTTAAGCTTTATAAAGCATAATTCAATAGATTTATTTTTATAATTATGCACATACAGTGATTTTATAAAGTGTAGACTTTGAAACACTTAAACCTGGTCCATTGTGCATGCTCAGTCTCTCCGTCATGTCTGACTCTTCGTGACCCCCATGGACTGTAGCCTACCAGGCTCCTCTGTCCAGGGTATTTCCCAGGCAAGAACAGTGGAGTAGGTTGGCATTTCCTACTCTCAGGGATCTTTCCTGACCCAGAGTTGGAATCTGCTACTAATGATCCTGGGCTATGTGGCTGTGTGTGTGTGTGCTTTCAAAGTGAAGTCCCTGAGGACAGGGTCTGAAAGAAACTCATCTCCATCCCCAGGGCCTGGAACATTGTCTGACCTCTAGATCACATCTAATACATGCTTAAATAAAATAAAATTCCAAAGTCAAGTGCTCCTGACAGAAGCCATTCTCCTGTCTCCATTGGGCAGATAGGCAGGTGCTCTGATCCCAGCTTTCTATCCAGACAAGTAGAAAACCTGCAAGATGTGTGACTTGACCAGCGCCCAGAGTTTCCCCAGGGCAGGCTGCATCCCCAGTTCATTTTCCATACTTTCTCCAAGATTCCCCACTGTGCTTAAAGAAAAAAAAATCTAAACTGATAAATTAAGAACATAAATCTGTTTTATTTTTGACACATATAATAAAAGCATCAGTTCAGTTCAGTCACTCAGTCGTGTCCAACTCTTTGCGACCCCATGAATCACAGCACGCCAAGCCTCCCTGTCCATCACCAGCTCCCAGAGTTTATTCAAACTCACTCCCATTGAGTTGGTGATGCCATCCAGCCATCTCATCCTCGGTCGTCCCCTTCTCCTCCTGCCCCCAAACCCTCCCAGATCAGAGTCTTTTCCAATGAGTCAACTCTTCGCATGAGGTGGCCAAAGTATTGGAGTTTCAGCTTCAGCATCAGTCCTTCCAATGAACACCCAGGACTGGTCTCCTTCAGGATGAACTGGTTGGATCTCCTTGAAGTCCAAGGTACTCTCAAGAGTCTTCTCCAACACCACAGTTCAAAAGCATCAATTCTTTGGCGCTCAGCCTTCTTCACAGTCCAACTCTCACATCCATACATGACCACTGGAAAAACCATAGCCTTGACTAGGCGGACCTTTGTTGGCAAAGTAATGTCTTTGCTTTTGAATATGTTATCTAGGTTGGTCATAACTTTCCTTCCAAGCAGTAAGCATCTTTTAATTTCATGGCTGCAATCACCATCTGCATTGATTTTGGAGCTCCAAAAAAATAAAATCTGACACTGTTTCCCCATCCATCTATTTCCCATGAAGTGATGGGACCATGATGGGACCAGATGCCATGATCTTAGTTTTCTGAATGTTGAGCTTTAAGCCAAATTTTTCACTCTCCTCTTTCACTTTCATCAAGAGGGTTTTTAGTTCCTCTTCACTTTCTGCCATAAGGGTGGTGTCATCTGCATATTTGAGGTTATTGATATTTCTCCTGACAATCTTGATTCCAGCTTGTGCTTCTTCAAGCCCAGCATTTCTCATGATGGACTCTGCATAGAAGTTAAATAAGCAGGGTGACAATATACAGCCTTGACATAGTAGTTGCTTTAAATTATCTCACTAGGGGCTATGAATATTTTAAAGACACAATCAGCTGACTTAAAAAAAATTGCCTTTAAAAAAGTAACTAAGTATAGTTGCTTCTCCCACAAAGGTTACTTTAGAGAATTGTATTTCACTGATATCTTGAAAATAACCTATCCCGTAGTCTAACAAATACTCTTAATCTGTCAGTCTTTTCTGGGCATTGTAGGAGTATTAAATACCAATAAAAATGGATATATCCAAATGGATTTTTTTTTTTCTCTAACATCTAAAGCCTGTTTCTCTTCTGGAGCAAAAACAAAAAGTTACAGTTCTAGATAAAAGGACCTCATATGCCGAATCCTCATATGTCTTTTGTTTCTGCTTCTTTTAAATATTTATGCATCCACTGGACTGCATTGAGTCTTAATTGCATCCTGCAGGACCCTTACTTGTGGCACACGGGGTCTCTAGTTGTGGCACTCAGGCTCAGCAGTTGCTGGGCAAACGGTTCTTTGCTCTGCAGCACGTGGGATCTTAATTCCCTGACCAGGGATGGAACCCATGTTCCCTGCACTGCAAGGCAGATTCATAACCATTGGACCACCAGGGGAGTCCCCATATTCTAATGTTTTTGACTCAAGCTATACTGACTGAGGAGAAGGTGATGGCAATCCATTCCAGTACTCTTGCCTGGAAAACCCCATGGGCAGAGGAGCCTGGTAGGCTGCAGTCCATGGGGTCACAAAGAATCAGACACGACTGAGCGACTTCACTTTCACTTTTCACTTTCATGCATTGGAGAAGGAAATGGCAACCCACTCCAGTGTTCTTGCCTGGAGAATGCTAGTGACGGAGGAGCCTGGTGGGCTTCCGTCTATGGGGTCGCACAGAGTTGGACACGACTGAAGCGACTCAGCAGCATACCGACTGAAAGGTGTGCCATATTTGAGCATCTTATAAATAAGCAAGGAATTCCAGCATTCTTCTNTGTTCTTGCCTGGAGAATGCTAGTGACGGAGGAGCCTGGTGGGCTTCCGTCTATGGGGTCGCACAGAGTTGGACATGACTGAAGCGACTCAGCAGCATACCGACTGAAAGGTGTGCCATATTTGAGCATCTTATAAATAAGCAAGGAATTCTAGCATTCTTCTGTGCCTGCTGGAGGCTAAAATGAAAATGACCATGGCCCTGAAACAGAAGAGCTTTTTTAGGTAGGTTTTCTAAAAGCTTGAAATAGTCTGAGAATGTCAAGTCTGAGTACGTGAAGGGCGAGAAGTGTTACTACTTCTACGAAACAGTCTCCGTTTTATCTCATCCAATGTAAGAAATGAAATGACAAGCCAGAGCATGATAGGTTCACAAGCTTTTGTTTCAGCAGAGAGGAATCTGTTCAACTAGCAGTGAGAAACATGGCTCTTTGACATGCTAGAAATGCCAGGGCTGAAGCCTGGCACACTGGGCCCCGTGCCCTGCCAGCGTCCGCGGGTGAGAGCACAGGAGAAGGACGTGTGCAGAGTGTTGTGGCAGAAGACACCTTTCTGGTCGGTGGCTTGTTTATTCTATGCCTCAATTTTCTACCACCCAGTAACCCAATAATGACTGCAACACTTCTAAAGCTCCTAGACTACTGATGCTTCGACTTTCCGCCCCTACTTGAGAACTTTCTCTATCTAAGCTTGCAAGATATGGCAACAAAATTTTGGAAGCTTTCTTTTCTTCCCTTCTGCCATTCCTTTCATGAAGGTTCTCAGCTCTATCCAAGCTGAGCTGTTATTTTTGATATTAACTCTAGTATAACTGTTCAAAGATTTTAAGCGTAAATGAATCACATGGGTTCACACATGCCTGTGATAACATTTCCTCCAAGATAAACAACATAAATATGATTAAAAGATAAAAGTGTTTGCTTTACATTTACTCAGGATGAGCTCTGTCCCAGAATGCTTAAAGCTAATCCTGGCCACTGGCCATCTTACAAAGTCACACAGGTTCTTCTCTTCAAACTTAAAACCTCCCTTCATTGGTAAGGACTTTGGAAACAACTTTTTGGAATGAATTTCTGTGAATGATTTGGCACATTTTTGAATAGTGCCTACTGAAAAGGGGAATTATGTGAGTATAGTATATTGCACCTGTTATGAACTGACTCAAAAAATATTACCTAGAACAGCATGTGATATTAAAAAGCAATTTATGGAGCAGAAATTAAACTTGATAAGAGATATTAATATTTGCAATCAGGAAAACGTGAATCAAGCAGGTGTTAGTATATTAAATGGAGTGAATTCATACAGGTCTAGGTCTATCAATAAAACCATCTTGGAATGTATCACTTCAGATAAAAAGAAATCTTTTTTTAAGGCCCCAAACCAATTAATGTCCCATCGTTGTATTTTAGATCTAATATCACCAAGTATTTTTGAATAGTTACTTGAGATGGTGTTTATGAATAAATGGGGATAGTTAACTTTTATTTCAGTTAAGGATAGTTGATTGATGTTATTCTATAGGAAATGAATATAATATTAGGATCCTGCCCCAAAACGATGCCACACAGTGCTTTCTACATTGCCCTAAATTTAAAAATGTGAAAAAGAAGCATTTTAATAAAAGCTTAAAAGCCTTTTATATAATGCAACATTTATCTCCTGCATATATGTAAGTGCAGATTCAGAAGGAAAATGATTACTTGTAGACAGCCTCCCTGTGTCCTGGCTGATCCTATACTCTACACATCCTTTAGGTCACTGCTTTTCTCTCCATCCTGGCTTTCCCAGTGTTAAGTTAAGCTTTGAATATTTTTGGAAGAATTACACCAAAAGCTTTCCCCTTCAGGGCTGCCAAATAACCCCTTCTACAATCTGAATGTGTCGCTTCATGTATCACATCCTTAGTAGCTCCTCCAATATCTCCTCCAAAGTAATGAATGGACTTTTTACTCTCTGACTTTTGGACCATGGCTATGGTAAACCCAGTAATGTCCCCTCAACAATGTCCATGCTCCCATCCCCAGAACCTGTGAGTGTGTTCTCTTCCATGGGACAAAGGACTTTGCCGCGGTGATTAAGAATCTTGATATGACAACATTCTCCTGAATTACCCAGGTGAGTCCAGTATAACCTAGAGCAGTTTACTCCAGTCTTTCTTGGCAGCAGGGACTGGTTTCATGGATTATTCTTCCACAGATCGGGGTCGGGGGATGGTTTGGGGCTGATTCAAGCACACTGCATTTATTGCGCGAATGATAATCGGTGTTTGCAGCTGGTCCCCAGCACTGGCACCAGTGCCTCAGCTCCACCTCAGCTCCTCAGGCATTAGGTTCTCTTCAGGAGCTGGCAGCCTCAATCCCTTGCATGCACAGTTCATGGCAGGGTTTGCCCATCTATGGGAATCTGCCAGGAGATAGGGTTCAGGCAGAAATGCAAGCGATGGGGAATGGCTGCAAATACAGATGAGCCTTCACTCTCCTGCCTGTGTGGCCCAGTTCCAGGAGGCCGCAGACTGGTACCAGTCTGTGGCCCAGGGTTTGGGGACCCCTCATCTAAAGGGTCCTTATAATTGAAAGTGCTGGTTGCTCAGCTGTGTCTGACTCTTTGTGACCCCATGAACTGCAGCCCACCAGGCTCTTTTGTCTGTGGAAATCTCCAGGCAAGAACACTGGAGTGGGTAGCCATTCTCTTCTTCAAGGGATCTTCCCGACCCACAGATCAAACCCAGGTCTCTGGCTTTGCAGGCAGATTCTTTTCCATCTGAGACACCAGGGAAGTCCTAAAAGGATCCTTATAATGGAAAGGCAATAAGGGAAAAAAACAAGAAAAAGGATGTGTGATGAGTCCGGAGTTTAGAGTGATGTGCACTGAACATGGAGGGAAGAGGCAGAAGCCAAGGAAAGCAGCGTGCTTCTAGAAGCTGGAAAAGGCAAGGAAATGATTTTTCTCCTGAAACCTCCAGAATAAAGTGCTGCTAACATCTCGGTTTTATACTTCTGACCTCCAGAACTGTAAAAGCGTGAATCTATGTTGCTTTAACCCACTGATTAGGGGGTGATTCGTTACAGCGGCAATAAGAAATTGATCTAATACCTGAAGGTTTGTATATTATAAGTTAATACAGTTCAGCCACTCAGTCATGTCCGACTTTTTGTGATCTCACGGACTGCAGCAGGCCAGGCTTCCCTGTCCATCACCAACTCCCAGAGCTTGCTTAAACTCATGTCCATCGAGTCAGTGATGCCTTCCAACCGTCTCATCCTCTGTCATTCCGTTCTCCTCCTACCTTCAATCTTTCCCAGCATCAGGCTCTTTCCTAAGGAGTCAGTTCTTTGCATTTTATAAGTACTTGATAAAGAATTGATATATCATTAATGAAAAGGTACATCTGTATTCTTATGTTTTTCATGTCTATGTTGGTATATTGGAAGGTAGTCCTAGGACTAGGATTAAAATGACATAGAGGCCTCCATCTTTAGAAAAATATGTTTCCTAACTGCAGTGTGAATTTAATAGGGAAACATTAGGTTATTTATTCACCAAAGAGGTATACCAGGCATAGAAATGCAGTGTTGTGGTGAAGCGTACATCCTCTGGAGTCAGCCTGCCTGGATTCAAATCCTGACTTCATTGCTAACAGGCTAAGTACCCTATAGAGATTGTATCCTGGTATTTTCATCTACTTAATTCAATTTTGAAAAGGATTTTGTGAGAATTAAATAAAGCATGTAAAAAAACATGGAGATATACCTAGCCCACAGTCAGTTCTCAATAAAATTTAACCATTATTGTTATAAATTAGAGTTTGTTCTATAGGGCTCTAATCATAGATATAAACATTGAAATATTTTGGTTGTTAAACACTTGGTAACTAGCAGTGGAAATGTGTACTGTCCTGATGATGACAATTGTTAGAAAGCAATCTTTTCCTCCCGGAAAGCTGTGTTGAAGTCCTTAAAAAAGTGTTGAGCAAAATTGGACTTATTCAGCAAACACGTGCTTAGATTTGCTTTCATCTATGAGGTTTCCCTGTGGCTCAGAGGGTAATGCATCTGCCTGCAGTGCAGGAAACCTGTGTTCAATCCCTGGGTTGGGAAGGTCCCTTGGAGAAGGGAATAGCAACCCACTCCAGTATTCTTGCCTGGAAAATCCCATGGACAGAGGAGC
This sequence comes from Oreotragus oreotragus, assembly GCA_006410675.1. NCBI lineage: Eukaryota > Metazoa > Chordata > Mammalia > Artiodactyla > Bovidae > Oreotragus > Oreotragus oreotragus. The sequence goes on from SJYX01020283.1 coordinate 361,176, forward strand.
CTGGCGGGGTCCATAGAGTCACAAAGAGTGATTGAGCGACTAAGCATAAGCACTGTCTTGACAGTTGCTGCTAAGTCACTTCAGTCGTGTCCGACTCTGTGTAACCCCAGAGACAGCTCCCCCATCCCTGGGATTCTTCAGGCAAGAACACAGGAGTGGGTCACCATTTCCTTCTCCAGTTGCTTGTATATAAACCATGTTCTGATAATATGTTTTTCAATAATAGAAGATAAAATGTTGGGTTTTCCAGTTTACCAGTTGCATTCCAATAAAACATGAAATATCTTCCCAGGAACTTATAGTTTTTGTGGTGTGAACTATTCAAAGGAGAAAAACGTGGGTAAATCGCAAAACTATAATTTATATCTAGTCTTACATCTTTGACCAGATGTACTGACTTAATGCAGGAGTTTTAAATAAGAAACTGTTTTAATGGAAAATGAAACCCTTGGTCGTCACAAAGATTTCAAACAAGGAATTTTCTATGACATCTTTTCTTTTTATGATTACAGTGAGACAATATTTTTATTATTGTTTTTACCTAGTGTTTATGAGTATGGGGCTTGGCAGTTTTCCTGACAATCATTCTGTTTCTGATTGAAAACCTGGAATTAATCTGCTTTACATGAACAGTTCCACTCAAAAATAATAGTCTCTGAAATGTTTGATTTTACTAGCTTAGTTCATGCACAGTGCTGCTGGTGGTACTGGGTATGGTGATGTAAAATGAACACGTGATTAATTTTTACTAAGTTACAGACATTGACAGTGAAATGGAAACCATTATATATATATGTATATACACACACACATTACTCAGGTTCAGTTGATTAAAAAAAGCTTGAGATTGTCTGTTCCATTTTTGTTTTGTTTTTCTTTCATAAATAAAAACTTTTAAGAAATACATCAGAAACCCTCATAGATATGGATATATTTATGTGTCATATAACCACAAGGATACTAATAAGAGAACTGGTGTTGGTCAAAAAGAAATAGCTGTATCTAAAATTTCAGTATTTTTTTTAGGATAGAATCAAAATCATTTTTTCAGTTTTATGCATGGAGACTTAATCGCCAGACCAAGGTGCTCGGAGCTGGTGCACTGGGATGACCCAGAGGGATGGGATGGAGAGGGAAGTGGAACGGGCCGGGGGCGGGGGGTTCATAGGTAAACACATGTAAACCCATGGCTGATTCGTGTCAATGTATGGCAAAAACCACTACAATCTTGTAAAGTAATTAGCCTCCAATTAAAATAAATAAATTAAAAAAATTAAATGGTCTGATATTTAATACAATACCTTGTTTTCAAGGGTTATATGTCTTTATTTTTGCTGTTCAGTCGCCCAGTCATGGCTCTTTGTGACACCATGGACTTCAGCACCCCAGGCTTTCCTGCCCTTCACCATCCCCTGGAGACTGCTCAAACTCAAGTTCATTGAATCGTTGATGCCACCCACCCAACCATCTCATTCTCTGCCATCCCCTTCTCCTCCTGCAGTCAATCTTTCCCAGCATTGGGATCTTTTCCAATAAGGTGGCTCTTCTCACCAGGTGGCCAAAGTATTGGAGCTTCAGCTTCAGCATCAGTCCTTCCAGTGAATGTTCAGGACTGATTTTCTTTAAGAGTCACTGGTTGGATCTCCTTGCAGTCCAAGAGACTCTCAAGATTCTTCCCCAGCACCACAGTTCGAATGCATCAATTCTTCGGTGCTCTGCTTGCTTTATGGTCCAGCTCTCACATCCATACATGACAGCTGGAAAAACCATAGCTTTGACTAGATGGACCTTTGTAGGCAAAGTAATGTCTCTGCTTTTTAATACACTGCCTAGGTTTGTCATTTCTTTTCTTCTAAGGAGCAAGCGTCTTTTAATTTCATGGCTGCCGTCAACATCTACAGTGATTTTGGAGCCCCCCCAAAATAAAGTCTGTCACTGTTTCCACTGTTTCCCATCTATTTGGCATGAATGTACATACATATATTGATTAGTAATTTATTTTTACCAAACATTTTTATCATCACATTAATTCATTCATTATCCATTTATTCATTCAATCAGTCATTCATTGTTCATTGAACATTTTGGGAACACTATTTTTCCAACTTCACACTAGATATTAGATATCCACTGGCAGCGATACAGAATCGTGAACTCAAAGATCTGGATATAAAACATTGTTCCATTGTCACATCATCATCAAAAACATAATTGCTATATAAATTTTTACTTTTGCTGTGCTGATTCACTGTAGATCCAAGGGAAGCCACTTGGAAAAAGCTTGACTTAGAGTAATTTAGGTTTTCTGATTTGTTAGTGACAGAACTATGGAAGATAATTAGCTCCATGAGTCCTCAAAATTGTGGGGACAAATTTGCCAAAGAAAATAAGCCAAGATGCTTAAGGAAGCAAATACTGTTCCAGTTATCACATTAACCAGCTTGAGATATTTTTTGTCCATATTCTTCTCAGTATGAAAATATTCATGTCCCCTTATTTCTTAACAGATAAAATCAATTAAATTTCATAAACATTAATTAACATCTATTATGTGCAAGGCATTGTGCTACAAGTTATTTGCCATGGTTACTAAATTGTAGAAGAACCTGTAATCTTTATGAAGGGTTTGGAGGGGAAGTAGCATGCAAACAATAGAGAAAAGAGAAAGTTAAAAGACAATCTTAGGTAAAATGCTTTGTGTTTTCAGATCATTTTTGGCTGGGAAAATCTGAAAAAGCATCTTAGCGACATGGACTTCCCTGGGTAGTTAACATATTGATTATGGAGATAGAAAAATTACAGCAAAAGATGTCATAGTAAAAATATTCACTGCCTCTCCCTGTTGGGTGAGTCCTTGGGAAATAATTACACTTCCCAATCCATTGATGTCAGATGTCATCAAATAACTTGCTCTGGTTCACAAAAATTACACCATTTCCAAGAAGCAGCTTTAAGAGTCATCACATGGTCCCGCTATTTCTCTATTCCATCTGCCAGGAGACTGTTGTGTTCTAGATGGGAGTTGGTTCATTAGTCTTGTTCTGGGAATGAAGTGGACATGAAGCAAGCCACAGGCAAAACACAATGAGCATAAAGGTTAGTGGGATATAACCCAGTGTTTTAAAGTACTAAGAGTTGGAGTATGTGTTGTGCATGTGTGCGCACGCGCGCAGCCACTCAGTCATGTCTGTTTTGCGACTCTATGGACTGTAACCCACCAGGCTTCTCTGTTGATGGGGCTTTCCAGGCAAGAATACTGGAGTGGGTTGCCATCTCCTTCTCTAGGAAATCTTCCCAATACAGATATTGAACCTGCATTTCCTGCATTGGCAGATGGAATTTTTTTCTTTTTCTTTTTTTTCCCCCCCTTTTTTTTAAATCACTGGGCCACCCAGGAAGAATATGTTATTAAAACAACAATGTCATTTAAGCCAACTGATATGGGGACAAGCATCTTGGAAGATGGCACCAAATACACATGGCACCAAAGCAAAGTTAGACTATTGAGTGCCTGTCATTGTGAATTTAAAACACCCATATGATGGGCAGGCAGGAAATGTCCAGCAGATGATACAAAATGGAAGAGAGGAGAGATCCTACAGCAAAGGATAGTCACTTGAAAGTTGAGAAATTGATTGAACATGAGACATCTGAGGGACACCAAGACTTGCAGCTAAAAATTTGGTGGGATGGGCTGGGATGGGAAAGAAGCGCATCTGCAAAACTGTCAGACAAGCAAAAAGAAAAAGTCCTGGACAATGGGGAATAGCATTCACTTTTGTTAGCCAGTCACTGGGGAAGCCAGTCAGCTGAGTCCAAAAAACAAACTTTGCTGCCATTTAGGTTCTGACACTCACAACCTTTGTGATCTGAACAAGATGTTTGACTTCTCCCTCTGTGTCCTCATCTGTAAAATGAAGAAAATAAAATGCCTTTTGGTTGGGATTTGGGGGGAGAATTAAGTGGTGTAACTTACTGAAGCATCTCTCAACATGCTTATCATATAAAAGGGATCCAGTGTTAGTTTTTATCTGTTGCTTTATTATCCAGAATTTCACTATGTCAACTCACAGTACCAACAGTTATCTAGTTATCTACATATTTCTGAATCTTGTTGAAATCCTTTAATAAGATCCAGTTCAAATCCCATCTGGACTATAAAATTCCCTGACAGCCCTAGCCTCCTCCAAATAGCTTTATCTTAAATTGTCTACTTGAGTCATGTGGCTCACAATTTATTTTTAATGTTTTGATTCTTTTCCAGACTATAAGTCACTTGAGGACAGATATTGTCTCATATATTTTGATTTCTAGTACCATTAACCATGTCTTACTTGTAGTGGAAACTTAAAAGGAAATATTTATATTGATATTTTTAATACAATAAAAATTCTCTTTCATCTGACTTAGGATTTGTAGTTAGAGAATTTAAAAAGACCATTAGAGGTGAAATATATATAAAATGTAAAATCTACACCTTACAATTGATATCAAGTTTAAACAAGACACACAGAGAGTATTAGGAAGGTAAATCCTCAGCAAAGAGACTGTGGCATGGATGCTGTCAGTCTGCCCTGAGTGGTACCTGAGAGACCCAGATGAGTCTGATCAGCTAACACTGAAGTTTATAAAATGTATAATAACACTTTCCAAGTCATGGTCTCCAAACTTCAGCACGACTGTGGATTCCTTGACTTTTCTTAATCCCTGCCCCGTATTCAATCATCATGCTCTTTACTATTTTCCATTTCAGCATCCATTATCCTAACGTAGACACTTGTTACCTGACTCTAAGCCCGTCACTATTGAATAGTCTCTGGCCTCCCCACTTCCAGAGTCTCCTTTGCATAGTTCATTCTAGACCCTAAGGCTTCTTAACTATTTTGGTATTAAAGTTGGTACGCCGTCCGAGCTCATCATCCTCCCTGCCTTGAGAACTGGAAATGATATACTGGCATGTTCATACCATGTATCTTTGGACTTTGAGCCAAGTATGGTTAGCTTCTCAAGTGTGGACTTTTGACCCAAACTGGGGCCATCAAGTAATCTCCCCAATGTACTTAAGATTGGACAAAACCATCACAATCCTGAGTCACTTGTAGTAATTGTAGTGTTAGTTGCTTACGACCCCACAGACTGCAGCCCACCAGGCTTCTCTGTTCATAGAATTCTCCAGCCAAGAATATTGGAGTGGGTTTCCATTCCCTTCTCAAGAAGGTCTTCCTGACCCAGTGATCGAATTCAGGTCTCCAGCATTGCAGGCAGATTCTTTACCATCTGAGCTACAGGGAAGTCCTAAGACACTAATGTAATCTTTAATAGCTGACTCCTGGATGTTAAGCTGCATCAATGAAGGCCTTCAGCTGAGACAATCGAACCTGTCTCCTTCCTGCTCTTTCCGAGGCTTAGTTCTTCAAATCTTCATTTTTTTTTTCTTTTAAGCTAGCTAGAGCCAATTTCTACTATAGCAATCCCCCAAATATAGTTTTAATAATAGCATTCTCATCAAAAATGTTAAATAATAACTTGATTGATATTTATTTTTAAAAGTCCAAATCCTTACCTCATCCGTCCTCTTCTTTTAAGTTTCATTGTGACCTTATTCCCTCACCCTCCTTCGTATTTTTCCTTTCATTATTACCATGTGTGAGTCTAATATGATACTGTGGAGACGATGTTGAGAATGTGGATCTGGGTGTCATATTGCCCAAATGCAAAACTTTGTTTTCCAGCTTACTAGCTGAATGACTTTTCCAATCTACTTAAATGTTCTGTGTATCACATTCTTAAAATAGGGATAATATTGATGACAGCCATCCAGAGCATCCTTACAGAGACCAAATAGTTAATAATCACAAAAAGCTTAGATGAATCCCTAGCATTATTTCAATATTTAGTAAACATGACTGTGATTATTATTTGTTGTTCCTGAATTACACTCGATATTTTCCAACCTTTACTTCCTTCTCCATTTCCAAAAATCTTCATGGTATCTGTTAGTCAAACTCCGTTCAGATACATTTGCAATGACTCTACCAAATCCTTGATGCTTAAAGTCTTTCTTCTCATGGAACTCCCATAGCAGTTCATCAGAGCACATCCTTCTCTCCTGTTCCAGAATAATCCCCACACTGTATCTTTGTTTGTCGTTATACTTTTTTTTTTTTTTAGCTAACATATACTCTGGGGAAACCACATCTAAATCTTGTTTTCTCCAAATTTATCATAAGGCAGGAAATTTAGCAGTCTCAAAAGAAATGTAGGCTTCAGTTCAGTTCACGTCAATCACTCAGTCACATCCGACTCTTGGGGACTCCATGAATCACAGCACACCAGGCTTCCCTGTCCATCACCAACACCCAGAGTTTACCCAAACTCATGTCCATTGAGTCGGTGATGCCATCCAGCCATCTCATCCTCTGTCGTCCCCTTCTCCTCTTGCCCCCAATCCCTCCCAGCATCAGAGTCTTTTCCAATGAGTCAACTCTTCGCATGAGGTGGCCAAAGTATTGGAGTTTCAGCTTCAGCA
>SJYX01020283.1:380906-424846 GCA_006410675.1 Oreotragus oreotragus
CCCATCACTTCATGGGAAATAGATGGGGAAACAGTGGAAACAGTGTCAGACTTTATTTTTCTGGGCTCCAAAATCACTGCAGATGGTGACTGCAGCCATGAAATTAAAAGATGCTTACTTCTTGGAAGAAAAGTTATGACCAACCTGGATAGTATATTCAAAAGCAGAGACATTACTTTGCCGACTAAGGTCCGCCTAGTCAAGGCTATGGTTTTTCCTGTGGTCATGTATGGATGTGAAAGTTGGACTGTGAAGAAAGCTGAGCACCGAAGAATTGATGCTTTTGAAGTGTGGTGTTGGAGAAGACTCTTGAGAGTCCCTTGGACTGCAAGGAGATCCAGCCAGTCCATTCTGAAGGAGGTCAACACTGGGATTTCTTTGGAAAGAATGATGCTAAAGCTGAAACTCCAGTACTTTGGCCACCTCATGCGAAGAGTTGACTCATTGGAAAAGACTCCGATGCTGGGAGGGATTGGGGGCAGGAGGAGAAGGGGACGACCGAGGATGAGATGGCTGGATGGCATCTCACTTGATGGACTCACTTGATGGACGTGAGTCTGAGTGAACTCCGGGAGATGGTGATGGACAGGGAGGCCTGGCGTGCTGCGATTCATGGGGTCGCAAAGAGTCGGATACGACTGAGCGACTGAACTGAACTGAACTGAGAAAATACACTAACCAACAAAAGGATTTGAACAGTGATTATGGGAAATGGAAAGATGAGGAAATGGTGCTAAGTAATGAAGTTGTCAATATACACATGGTCCAGTTTAAGTGGTTAGAGGCCAGCTTAGAAAATGTTTACTATAAGCTCTAAATAAGTATTCTTTTTTCTCAACCTTTCAGCTTGAAAATTTTCAAAGTAAAAATCTGAAAGACTTTTACTTAGCTTAACCAGTTTCTTTTGCAGTAGAGTACTTCCAATTCTTTGGAAATAGCTGATTCTAGGGCAGGAAAAATAGGTGAGCCTGCATTTTTTTTTAACATGACAAAGAAATGTGCCATGATAAAAGGGCAGAGAATGCATACAAAAGATTTATTGGTGAGTGCCTTTTGAAAAACCACCTGTCAGGGAGTGAACAAAGCGGAATTGGAAGAGGAGGAAATTCAGCTGCACTGTGAGCTCTAGACTTGACATGGTCCAGCTCTGACTGTTGTATTTGTTCATTTGTTGTCAAAATTGGACAAAGGAGTATGAAGAGATAGATCCCTTTCATATATGCCCATCATATGACAAACATACATTTGTCATCTGGCAATAAAAAATACCCTGCACTTTTGTGACAGAAGTCCTACCTCTTTCTGATGACCAAGATCAGTTACTCCTGCCAGATTTGTTTCTTGGCTCAAGGTACCAGGCGACAGTTGTAACTTAAAGTTTAATGGTCTCTGTCCCTTGATCTGAACAGGACGTCCAGATTCATAGAACCTAGCTTTGCAGGAAAAGGAAATATAAATTTCTAAATGGGCACTGGGACTGAGGAGGCCATTCCTGCTTCTTCCCTTTGTTTCTTGCCTACGTGTATGTTACTTCTTACAGATGCTATAGCATAATGTTTACTGATTTAGGGCATAACCTCAACCCAGAGGAGGGTGTCCTATCTTCACATGGTATCATCACCTCAACCATGCCTTCAGAATGCTTTTCGAGCATTCCAGATCACTGTCTCAGATTGGCAGCTTCTGAATGTTGTGGTATGTAATAGGACTAGTGGACCGAGCAATCTGTATTGCCATCTCCGTTGCTTTAGTACATCTGTTTGGTTGGTAGCAAAGTTCTGTAGGATATAAAGTGAACTAGAAACATTGTTAAATCTCAGGTACTGGTGTTAAGTCTCTGTCTTCTTTCCTAATTCCATTTTATTTTTAATTTAGGTTTGGGAGTTTATTTTTGGCATAGTCATAAATGTGCATCATTTAAGATTTTGTAAGTCACAAGCTCACATTTATACTTGTGGTCAGGAAAGGCAAATCCATATCTGTAATAAGCGTTGATTCTGGTCAAAGTGAATCACTGCCCCTTTCAGAGTGGAAAAGGGTCCAGTGTAATCAGTTTACACTGTCTGATGGTCTCCTGGGGGAAATGTTCTCTACTGGGGGTTCAGCTTTGGTCTCTTTCAGATTAGATAATCTGTTTTAGCACTTAGCTCGATCAGCCTTGGTGAGAGCAAGCCCAGACTGTTGGGCCCATGCATAGTTGCTGTTTCTGCCACCCTGGCAGCTTAGCCCATTATGCCAGCACTAAGGTGGTCAGTGACATGCTGGATGACGTCAGCTGGTTAGTATTCTGTATACTTGGCTGTTTAGTGCCTCTTCCATGAAGGAGTACTTTCTGATGGATGTTAATATGTTAGTAATATGTTAATCCAAAGATTCTCACATTTTATGTTCATTCCCACAGGACTATCCTCATGCCCTGTTCCCAGGCATTGATACTTTCCTACTTACTTGCTGTTTGTTTAGTATTTGTCACTACCTACCCTTCCCTTACAATATACATGTACATAAGAATATCAGCTTATAATTGGGACCTTGTCAGTCTTGTTCATCACTGAATCACAAACTCCAAGGATAAGTACCTGTTCACATGGTTGGCCCTTAATAGATTTTTGTTAATGAAGGACAGAAATAATAGATGAAATTCCTAAGTAAGAGTATATCAAGTGAGAACAAGATGAGGACTGCACTGTTTAGTACACCTTCTCTTTTAGAGGTAGGAAGCAGAAGAGATTCCAGGGAAGAAAACTGAGAACTGATCAAGAGAAGTATGAAGAGGATGGAGTGCAGAAGATGGGGAGAAGCGTGTTCAGTTGAGTGTGATAATCCCTGTTGCCCAAAACGTCAGGAGTTGAGTCAGAGTAACTGAAGCTGACAAGTCTGTTGATTGGTAATCTGGGGGAGGAAAGCAGTATCACGATACAAATCTGAGAAAACTCAGGTCTCAAGAAATTGTGCCATCAGAGGGAGGAGAAAACTATGGCAACAAGTAAAGTCTTTTATGAAGATCGATGGTGAAGGTAAGAAGGAGTTGGGATTTGTCACTGGGCTGTTTGGAAACAGGACTCAAAGGAGGGCTCTTTTCCCCACAAGACAGAAGCAGCTTGGTGTTTTGATACACAGGGAGCAACTGGTGAGGAAAAGAGAAGGAAGACTGAATAAAGAGATAATTTACGAGTTAAGGTCTCAGAACTTAACTGGAAAAGGATGAGATCAACCTTGGAATGGAAGGCAAGAAGGAAAGAGGAATGAGTGCGAAATAGAAGGTGTGAGGCAAATGGGAACAATACAGGAATTTCCATCAGCTTTTGCTTAATGAAATAGAGGCATCCAGATTATCTGCTAAGAGTACATGTATATAGACCCGGTAAAAACTGGTCTCCTACGTCCCACACTTCATTTGCATGTTCTTTGACTATTTCCTGGCTGAGGGTAAACAGCCAGGCTCCCTGGAAGTGCCTTTCCAAAGAGTTCTGAAGAAGAGAACTCTTTAGTTCTTGTTCAAACTCAGGCGACTTGGGTGCCCTGGAGTTCCACAGAATTCATATGTAGATCTCAATAGATCTCAAACTCAGCTCTGTTTGTGATCCTGGGTTATGTAACTAACATGGATAATTCAAATATCACAACTTTCCGTTTCTTTTGTACCTCAACAACGCTGACTCATTATCAAATAAATAAAGTTTATTTATTTGATCCAAATGTTTCATTTTCGTTGGTGCTCTTAACTGATGACAGAGTCCATCAGTATCTTGTTTTGGATTAACTTATGAAAATGAAGAGTTTATGGATTATCTGCTGATGGGAAAATTACCTGCTGAGGTAGCTTCATATTTGTTCTTTATTCTACTGATTTCATATATATGAATTTTGCAAAATGTGAGTTTTTTGAATGAGCACACACACATACACACACACACATATATATATGGAAGTACATAATGTGCATGTCTGACGCCAAAATATTTAAAGTTATTTTGAATTAATAAAAGTTTATATGTAATAATACTTTGCTTATGCTTTTTTGACTGTCCTTCATTTATTCATTTACTAAATACTTACTGGCTACAATGTGTAGGTTCTGTTCCAGGTGTTAGGAGTATAAATGCGCAAAAGATACAGTCCCTGAGTTTCAAGGAATTTATGGTCTGGTTATAGATGACAGATGTTGTAATAAAACAAGTACTGTGGTATATTGTATGTGCCAAGAAAGAAATATGTACAGGGTGAACTAGGGCCTGAGGGAGGGAGTAGTCAATTTCTATTTCAGAAGGGTGAGAACTTGCTGTCAAAAAGTTTTGAGGTAGAAGGCAGATTGCCCTGCACCCAGGGTAAAGCAATTGGGGATTCATTCTCTATGAACTGAAACTCCAAGAAGAGAAAAGCAGGATAATTAAGGGAGGAGGCTGGACCCTGCCCAAACTCCCCAACAACACACGCACAGAAAAGGCTCCTTGGATGTTAAAGGAGGAGTTACGTCAAAGGATGTTCTGTACCCATACGCCTTTTTGGTAAAATCCATCTTGGCTAAAAGATGCATGTGCACACATGGGAGGACCCTAAGATATACCGAATATGGACTGAACCAGCCAGTCAAAACAACTGGCCAAAGGAAACCCGTAAGAAATACCCCATAAAATTAATTCAAACTGCCACGACAATGCAACTCAGGGACTGTCCCTCTGAGTCTGCTTGTGTCTGTCCACACATACTGTACTCTTTTTCCTCTTAACAAATACTTCACATGCTTCACTACTTTCTGTATCTTTGCGTAAAGTCTTTTCTGCGAAGCCAGAAGGCTGGGGCCCATGTCATGGACCACTGGTCTAGTGGGCAGGATCTGATGCTTTCACTGCCATGAGCCTGCCTCAGTCTCTCCTTGGGAACCCACTCCCTACCTCAGTCCCCACCCCCAAGCCACTGCAGCCCAAGGCCACCTTAGGTAAGTGTTACTGATGAAATGGCGCCTGAATCTTGTAAGAAAGTGTTTTTGTTAAGTTTGCCGTTAAAATAATACGAAGTCTTTGAGGACAAAGAACTTCCTTTTATACAAGTTAATACAAAGGAAGAATTTGCCAATAAGTGAAAGTCTCTTAAGGTTTCTAAACAATTTCAAATTTAAAACTATTGAATATTATAAAGGTATTTCTGTTTTCAAATACCAGCAGGTGGCAATATTACCCCATGAAAAAAGACTGATCGCCAAAAGCTGAAAATGTCTTTCCTGAATTTCCATATCTGGTATTCTGGATTGAAAATGGATGAGAAAAACTAAGTTTGAATTTTTTTATTTTTCTCAACAGGCCAATTGAGAATGCCAATGTTGGAACCCCACCCTCCTCCTCCTTCCCATTCATCCTGAGCCCAAGAGATCTCCATAAAATTGACCTGGATACCTTTCATTCAAGGCTTGTGGGAAGCCTGTCTCAAGATTTCTCCACTACACTGACCCAAGAAAAACTGAGCTCCCTGTCTGATGTCCAGTAAAAGCCAATTCACAGAAAATATTCATGAATCTAAGAGATGTTAGTGATGATTTGGGGAAAGGATAAAGGATAGAGTTTACACAGCAGCAATGCAAACAAGCACAAGTGAATTGGCCTCCCAGGTCTCAAAATGTCCTTCAGCCATGCACCATCTTGAAGTTTCACGGAATTCTTTTGTTTCAGCCCTTTATCTGGTTGGCGGCTCTTTTACCCTTCTTGGCCTTGGAACTTCAATTTCTTTCTCTTTTCTCCTCCCCCTCTCACCATCTCCTTCCTATTTCCCTTTTTCCTCTCCCTGCCTCTGTCTCTCCTCCTCCCTTTTTCTTTCTCCTGGTTTTACACCCCCAAAACCCACTAAGATTGCCTGCAGTAAAAGGCCCATCCCTCTGTGTGATCCCTACTTCCTTAAAGGTATTAGTAGCAGTTTATTACCTTGAAACAGAAAGAGACCAATTTTTCAGTTTTCAGTGTAATAAAAATACTTGAAAAAACATGCCCTGCAGATATTAAAAAAAAAAATCCCCAAACCTGTGATTTTGGATTTCAGCTGGTGTTTGCAGGTTTTTCTTTAGTAGGGCAATGTTAAGTGAGCTTGTTAGGGTCCTCTGCACCTCTCTGCATCTTCCATGTGCCTACAAAATAAACTGCCCTTGTAGCTCAGCTGGTAAAGAATCCACCTGCACTGTGGGAGACCTGGGTTCTTTCCCTGGGTTGGGAAGATTCCCCTGGAGAAGGGAACGGCTACCCACTTCAGTATTCTGGCCTGGAGAACTATATAGTCCATGGGGGTCACAAAGAGTTGGACATGACTAAGCAACTTTCACTTTCGTCCATGATCTATCATATTTGCATTATTTGCCATTGATTTTTTTTTTTTTTAATAGAGTTCCTCACCTCTGGTCCCAGATTAGGATCAATTAGGAGACTCTGATTGGTCTGCTATAGTGGACCATTTTTCCTCTAAACTTTTTATTGTGGAAATATGCAATACAAAGAATATTTGAATCTGTCACCTAGAATCTATGATTAACATTTTATATTTGCCTTCTGTGGATCTAAGTTTCTGATGCATTTCAGACTAAGTTGCAGACATAGGTACTTTTCACTCCTAGACATTTTAGCATTCATGTAATTAATTTTTTTTCAGGTTTTTTTTTTCTAGGTAAAATTTATATAACTCTGATATTCAGATTTAAGTGTACTATTAGATAAATTTTGAGCAATGCAAAAGCCTGTGTTATCTAAACCCCTAATGAAATATAGAAAATTTCTATAAAGGGTTCATTTGTTAGTTTTTCCATATGCAAAAAGTGTAAAATGGTTAAGTTCTGGACATTTCCAGGTCCGAGTACACTATTGGTAAGAAATTACTTATTATAGCTTAATGGACTTTAAGTGAGTTTTCTAGAAACCCAGTTCAAATTGAGCTCTGCATCTGTGCTTTTTGCTGTTGTTTCAGCTTGAGCTCTGACTTTACAAAGCGAGCAGAAACGCTCAGGAGCAAAATGGGCACTGCCTGTCAGTTAAGAGCAGGAACTAGGTCTGTTTTTTTGATACATATCTCAACTACCCAGGATGTTTTATACCTTTGACACTCAAATATTTCCTGTCATAACACTATCTGTTACAAAAATTTATTGTCTATTCTATAGCTATTGTTTGTGCACTTAGGAAATAATCATGGGACTAGAAGTCAAAACCATGGAGAGTGTCACATATCCTTAGGTGGTCATCAGTCAGTACTTGAAATAGGGTTAAAAGAATAGGATATGTAGAGCTTCTCCACAGCCCAGAGGTAAAGAAAGATGGATAACTAAATTCAGAACAGCCATGAGGCTCCAGGAGTAATAGACCTGGATTCTGAGTTCTCTTATGCTTCCTACTGGAGTTCAATGCTTGACCTTCCCAGGGCCTGTAGGTTCATGCAGATGAGAAGTTACTGCTTCTGAAGGTGTTTATATGGAAAAGTCCTGAAATGTATGGGACAACAGTGCATGTTACTTCGTTAAGTTTTAGTAAAGAAATTTGGATATCTTTTTAAATGGTACATCCAAATTTCAACAAGTCAAATGCCCACTGAGGACCATAAAAAACCATTGCTTGCCATTCTTTTTTTAAAATTGAATAGTTGACTTACAATGTTGTGTTAGGTTCTGTTTACAGCCAAGTGATTCAGTTTAATATATATGTAAATATGTATATTATTTTTCAGATTACTTTCCATTATGGGTATTGAATATTGATATAAGATATTGAATATCACTTATATGAAGAATCTAAAAAAAATAATACAAATGAACTTATTTACAAAACAGAAACAGACTGACAGACATAGAAAACATTTATGATTACCAAAGGGAAAAGCAGGGTGAGGGATAAATAGGAATTTGGGATTAACAGATACACATTACTATATATAAAGTAGATAACATGGACCTACTATATAGCACAGGGTAATTGTCATTCTTTGTTTTTTTAGGTGGTTCCTGCTTTACTGACTTTGGAAAAGGCAATGGCATCCCACTCGAGTACTCTTGCCTGGAAAATCCCATGGATGGAGGAGCCTGGAAGGCTGCAGTCCATGGGGTCGCTGAGGGTTGGACACACCTGAGCAACTTCACTTTTACTTTTCACTTTCATGCATTGGAGAAGGAAATGGCAACCCACTCCAGTGTTCTTGCCTGGAGAATCCCAGGGACGGGGGAGCCTGGTGGGTTGCCATCAATGGGGTCGCACAGAATCGGACACGACTGAAGTGACTTAGCAGCAGCAGCAGCTTTACTGACTTGAAGTCAAATATGCAGAGTGAAATCTGTGTCTGAATTACTGTCTTGGTCAAAAATCTCTCTTCACAGATGGAAATTTTCTCCAGAATAAATAAGTAGTGTTTTGGTCAGTGTTCGTTTTGGAGATTAAAACTCACTATAGTCAGTTCGAGAACAAAGAGATTCTTCAGAATATTAAATGGCTCACAGATTCTAGGTTGAGCTTCCAGGAATGGTTCCCAACTTACACTGGCTGGCAGGAGATTATTGCTTTTAACCCAAGCAAGATGCTATAGTATCAGAAAGAAATGACTACAAGTTATTAGCTCCTGAACCTCTGCTGTGAGCAGAAAATAGTCTGCCAATTTAGGAAGCTGTTGTTACAGCTTCTGTGCCAGCCGGTGCCACTGCTGTCCCAAACCACACCAACAAAGTGAGTGCCAAAGTCCAGTTTAACATCTGATGGTAGGAACTTAAATAAATCCTAGAACCCTAGGTACAAGGGATTGTGAAATAGTTTTTAGCGGGTTAGCCTCAGCATGTTACAAGAAGTTAAGACACGTAGTGAGTGAGCCATTTTAGTGTCTTCTAGGAATAGAGAAAGTTTGGAGAGTTTATCAAGATGTTGACATAGGAGGCTCCTGACTATTCTTCCTCTTATGGAACCATCATGTATATAGGCACATTCTAAGAAATTCCCTCTGAAAAAAAAATTGAGAACCTAGCTAAGCAATTTCTATATATCAGACATACAAAAAAACACAAAATGGGTAGGAAAGGCTGAAACACACGCTCACTATAAACTCTGCACCCAGAAGTGAAATACTATTGAGAGAGGATACCTCTTCCCAGCTTCCCCCTGAGAAGCAGAGTTTGGATGGCACATCTAGCACCTCAGCTTTTGACTCCCACATGAGGGATGGGTTTCCAAGATACCAAGCCCACAGCTACTTCAGTTCAGTTCAGTTGCTCAGTCGTGTCTGACTCTTTGTGACCCCATAAACTGCAGCACCCCAGGCCTCCCTGTCCATCACCAACTCCTGGAGTTCACCAAAACCCATGTCCATTGAGTTGGTGATGCCAGCCCACAGCTAACATCATACTTAATGGTGAAAAACTGAAAACTACCTTTAACATTAGGAACAAGGGAAAGATGCCACTTTTGTCACTTTTATTGAACATAGTACTGTAAGTTGTAGCCAGAACAATTAGACAAAAAAAAACCCAAATAAGGAACAGAAGTCTCTTTTTGTAGATGATATGATATTAGATAAAGAAAACCATAGGACTTCTCTATAAAACTGTTAGGACTAATAGAAATTCAGTAAGTTTGCAGGATACAAAATCAATATACAAAATTAGTTGCTTTTCTATGCATTAACTGAACTATCAGAAAGAAATTAGTAGTCTCATTTATAATTGCATCAAAATAATAAAATATTAATACTTAAAAGCAAATATAACCAAGGAGGTGAGAGATCTGTACACTGAAAAGTGTAAGACATTGATGATCAAAATGACAAAATGGAAAGATATTTCATATTCATAGATTAAAAATTAATATTGCTGAAATGTCCATTCAGCATAATCTCTATAAAAGTCCCAATGAAATTTTTCATAGAAATAGAACAAACAATTCTAAAATTTGATCCATAAAAGACCCCCAAATTTGAAACCAATCGAGTAAAAACAGCAAAGCTGGAGGCATCACACTGCCTAACTTCAAACCAAATTACAAATCTGTAGTAATCAAAACAGTATGATGCTGGTATAAAAACACACAGCTCAATGTACCAGAACATAGAGTCTTGAAACAAACCATTTAAGGTCAGTTATTTTTTACAAAAGAGGCAAGAATACGTAATGGAGAAATGAAAGTCTCTTCAATAAATGTTGGGAGTACTGGATATCCACAAGCAAAAAAATGAACTGTGTTATACCATACATTAAAATTAACTCAAAATAGATTAGGGAATAGGCCTTAATTGAAGGTGTTGAAGTTGTGTTCCTTTATGAAGGCTCCAGAGAAGAATTCATTTCCTTGCCTTTTCCATTTTTTAGAGGCTTCTTATGTTCTTTGCCTTGTGATCTCTTTCCTCTATACTCAAAACCAGCAAGGGAGACCTGAGTGAATCAGTTCAGTTCAGTTCAGTCGGTCAGTCGTGTCTGACTCTTTGCGACCCCATGAATCGCAGCACATCAGGTCTCCCTGTCCATTGCCAACTCCCAGAGTTCACTCACACTCACGTCCATCGAGTCAGTGATGCCATCCAGCCATCTCATCCTCGGTCGTCCCCTTCTCCTCCTGCCCCCAGTCCCTCCCAGCATCAGAGGCTTTCCCAATGAGTCAACTCTTCGCATGAGGTGGCCAAAGTATTGGAGTTTCAGCTTTAGCATCAGTCCTTCCAAAGAAATCCCAGGGCTCATCTCCTTCAGAATGGACTGGTTGGATCTCCTTGCAGTCCAAGGGACTCTCAAGAGTCTTCTCCAACATCATAGTTCAAAAGCATCAATTCTTCGGCACTCAGCCTTGTTCACAGTCCAACTCTCACATCCATGTATGACCACAGGAAAAACCATAGCCTTGAATAGACGAACCTTAATAGGCAAAGTAATGTCTCTGCTTTTGAATATGCTATCTAGGTTGGTCATAACTTTTCTTCCAAGGAGTAAGTGTCTTTTAATTTCATGGCTGCAGTCACCATCTGCAGTGATTTTGGAGCCCCCAAAAATAAAATCTGACACTGTTTCCACTGTTTCCCCATCTATTTCCCATGAAGTGATGGGACTGGATGCCATGATCTTCGTTTTCTGAATGTTGAGCTTTAAGCCAACTTTTTCACTCTTCTCTTTCACTTTCATCAAGAGGCTTTTTAGTTCCTCTTCACTTTCTGCCATAAGGGTGAATCATCCTTATTTAAAATTGTTTCTTCAATTACAAGCATATTTTGAACAAATATTTTTCATTTGTTTTTCTCATATCACATTTGTTTAATTGTTTTAGTAATAGTTTTTCACAGGCTCTATTCAAGTTTTTCTGTAATTCATCTATAGAGGACTGCTGTTTGCCTAGAGAATTATGGGTGCACTCTCCTTGTCTTGACTTTCTACTCTACTTTAATCTGGTACTTTCTCACCTGTACTCTTAGAATTTATGCTGGATTTGAGTTGGAGGCCTGGAAACATTTGGCTTATAATCTTTGTTAAGGCCTTTAGCTACCCAAAAGTGAAGGGAAAGTAAGCTGAGTTTGCTGCCAACTGGCATCTACAGTTTGGGTGTGATGAATCACATCCCCTGAGCACACATCGTTTCTGGGGATGCTTTCTCTGAATCTTGGTGTTCCAGAGAAGCAGGCAGCCTCAGGAAGAGGAGGGACAAGTGTGTGACTCTGTGGCTCACAGGCATTTTATTTGATGGCATCACCGTGATTCTTTCTGTTCAGCAGTTATTTGACATATACTTCATTCTTAAGATATTGCTTCCTACCCCTCAAGGATATCCTTTTGAAGTAATTTAATGATGAAGAGAAGAGACAGAAGTTGCAACTGACAACTTTTTTTGGAGATTCATGAAGAAGTGAAGTGAAGTCACTCAGTCATGTCCGACTCTCTGCATAGATGGGTATAAAAGGTGAATTTGATTATTTAAAGAACATCTAAGGCACATGAACCAGTAGAGAGGCTAAAATGTAAGGGCAAGGATCTTTGTTTTGTCCACTTATGTATCCAGTTTCCCTCGAACAGGTTCTGGCACCTAGTAGGTGCTAATGAGTATTTGTTGAATGCAGGATTGAAGATAGAAGAGAGACAGATGAAATGAGGTCATGAGGTAAGAAAGAAGCGGTTGAGTCAAGGCAATCTCCTTCCTTTGAGACTGGCGACAAGAAATAAGCACACTTCGATAAAACTGGAGCTCAAGGAGAGGGAAATTATGCTTTATGATGTCTATATTCTTCATAAAGTTGAAGTTCAGGCCACAGGTTGAGAGTGAAAGAGAATAGAATAGAGTTGAATAGAGTAGCAGAAGAGAATATAAAATGCATCTTGAACAGAGGGTTAAAGCTTTGGAACTTTCATAAAAGTGGCAAAGGAATTTAACTTGGGGTGCATATGGGGCTACTGAATAATGCTGGAGTCTTAGGAACCTGAACCAATCAATTTATGCTGTTTTCTATAATTATGTGATTTCTTTTTTGGAAGTCTGAAAAAAAGAAAAGAGGATAAAATAGGCCCACAGTTGGGTAGGCAAGTGTTGTGCACTGTCAAAGGAAATTGAAGGCATGTCTAGAAAATGGTAGAAATAAATGTTTACAAGATTGTAGCAGCTTCTTTGTAAGGTTGCTGTGAGAATGAAATGAGATGATACTCATGAAGCACTTAGAGTAGGGCCTTTCAGAGTAAGCTCTCAATAAACGTTAATTATAACTCCTGATTAAGTTAGAAAGACAAAATTAAAGGGGCTGATAGTTTGGGAAAGTGGTTAGAGAAGCTTTAAGGTAAGCCTTAGGTAAGCCTTAAGATGAGTGAAAAGACTAGAGAATTTAGGTGGATTTAATTTCAGAGTTCAGTAGTCCAGAAATTAGTGATTATAATTAAGTTTGATGTTTTGGTTATTTCCTGAGACAGGATTGCTGAAGTGCTGTAGAAGCCAAGTGTGTTGTAGGGGTCTGGATCAGACAACTGTGCAGTTACTATTTAATGTTTCCTTCATGTGTATGATTAAATCAGGCCGAACATGGCAGGATTCAGGGTGTGAAGGAGTGTCTTGAGCCAGATGCTTCAGATTTTAATGAACATGGTGGAGTGGTTTGGAGGCTGGTAACTAAAGTGATAAGCATGGGAAGAAAAGAGTGGTTCTATATAGTGGTAGGAGCTTCAAAGGCGAGAGTAAAGTTGAGCATCAAAAGAGAAAAGTTCTGAAGTTGGTAGCACAGTCTGGAGAGCAACTTGACTTTGAGAGTGCCCCCAGTGTTCCCCTCTCCAATACAAGGCTACAAAGGTGGGAGATGGCATGTTTGCTTTCTCCCAGGGTCTCACAACAACGTGAATCAGCAGTAAGTATACATGTATTCCCCTCCCGAGCCTTCGTCACCCCATCCCAACCCTCTAGGTCATCACAGAGCACCAGGCTGAGCCCCCTGTGTTATATAGCAACTTCCTGCTAGCTATCTGTTTTACACATGGTAGTGCATATGTTTCAGTGCTATTCTCAATTCCTCCCGTCTTCTCCTTTCCCTGCTGAGTCCACCACATGCCCATTTTCTACATCTGCATCTCTATTCCTTCCCTGCAAATAGGTTCATCACTACCATTTTTTCTAGATCCTATATATATATAAATGCATTAATATATGA
Source organism: Oreotragus oreotragus (assembly GCA_006410675.1). NCBI lineage: Eukaryota > Metazoa > Chordata > Mammalia > Artiodactyla > Bovidae > Oreotragus > Oreotragus oreotragus. Next base: position 394,509 of record SJYX01020283.1, read on the forward strand.
TATTTGTTTTTCTCTTTCGACTTACTTCACTGTGCATAACAGGCTCTTGGTTCATCCATCTCAGTTTCACTGACTTGACTTACAAAGTTTCTATTGATAAAATTATGTCACTAAGTGGTATTTTATATATAAGTGAAAATTTAGTAAGTAAAAGCCAGCAGGATTGTATCAGTTAACTTCTTAAAGCCCTTTTGTACCCTGCTTTGTGATGCTTGGACTCTGTAAACTCTACTGTTACTCTGTTAAGCTGGCTCCGTTAGGTTCTTCCACTAGGGAGTGTTAGAGGAGGCTGGGAGGTGGAAGGAGAAAGGAGAGACTTGCTCCAGCCTGTCAGCTTCCAGTTTTCTTTCTGCCTTCTTCCAGTTCCTGTGAGCATTAGCTCAGCAACCCTTCTTAGGCAGCCACAGTTCCCTCCCTCCTACAGCATTAAGTGGGACTGGTTTGCCAGTTTTCCAATACTGGCAGAAAGAAATTATTCGTGCACAACTCCCTCCACCCCAACCTTCAACGTAAGCATCAGGCATGCAGCGCCACCTCGTTTGAGTCCATATGGACTCCTTCCTCTACCTTTCTAGTTTCTAAGTTTTAACAACCTCTTTCCTCGTTCCTCCAACCCTACAGGTGGAGATAGCTACTTTCTGCAGTTGCTTTTTCTGATATCTTAAGAACGTTTTTTATTTCTCCAGTTTCCAATTTTAAAAATTCTCTTCATTCAAATAACTGTGTGATTGCTGTCTCCTCATTGTAACCCTACTAATATAATTGTCTTCTTTAATTTTTAATTCATGGGCAATTTAGGATATCTTAATCGCATGTTATATGCATTTATTATATGGTATTATTATTTAATGTATGACATTTTTCCAAGAATTAATTATAAATACTATAGATAGAAATAAAAATTAAATAAGTTTAGTTTTATGAAAAACTTTCTGTATTGCTCTTATTTTTCTCAATTTCAGTATAAATAATGAAACCTTAATCAGAGATTCATTTGCCTGTGGACAGCCACTTGGGTACTCCCTATTTAGTACAAATGACTGGATTTTAAATTAAAATATTTTATTTTGGTCAAGACTCACACGTTTAGGTAATATAATGAACATTTCTGACCTTTGAATCAAACCAGATTGAGTTCTAAATTTACTTTGGAAAGATAGGATGTAAATGCCAATCATAAAAATTTGGTTTGAGGTGGTTAATTGGAAAATCTTTGAGAGCAGATAAAAATCTTCAGTTTGGTCTCAGTAAAGTACTTTCTTCCTTTTATCATTTACAAGCCCATAAAGTTAAAGATGAATGAGTTACATGCAAAAACCTTGTGGGGTGGATATCCTGAAATGTTACTCTTTCCTGGAATTGAACCTGTGCTGAGGATTAGGCTTTTAGTTGTAAAATCAAAGTGGATCAGTTTTTCATTGTCAAGGAAGTCATTTGTTAGTCTATCTACCTACCTACATATCCATCTATCATCCATTTACCTATCCATCCATCCTATCACCTATCTATCAGAAAAGTATAGGACTGAATAAAATAATGACTAAAAAAGCACTTCTACACCAGTCTTTTTATCCTACTTGCTTAACTAATTTAGAGCATAACCTAGTTTCCCCTGTGGCTCAGACAGTAAAGAATCTGCCTGCAGTGCAGGAGACAGGTTTGATCCCTGGGTTGGGAAGATTCCCTGGAGAAGGAAATGGCTACCCTCTCCAGTATTCTTGCCAGGAAAATTCCAAGGATGGAGAAACCTGGCGGGCTATAATCCATGGGGTGGCAAACAGTCAGACACAACTGAGAGAGTTTCATTCATTCATTCATGCACATATGTTCTTTTCCTCTTTTACCTCACCACACATCTTAGTGACCCAGAGCTTCTTATGTAATATTCTATATCAATAATTTTTCAGGCTTCCCTCATAGCTCAGTTGGTAAAGAATCTGCGTGCAATGCAAGAGACCCTGGTTTGATTCCTGAGTCAGGAAGATCCCCTGGAGAAGGAAATGGCAACTCATTCCAGTATTCTTGCCTGGAGAATCCCATGGACAGAGGAGCCTAGCAGGCTACAGTCCATGGGGTTGCAAGAATTGGACATGACTTAGAGATGAAACCAGCACACTATCATAATTTTGTGTTTGCCTTTGAACTTCCAAAATAACTAACCTTAACTCTTAAAGCATATATTATGTGGTCTTGAGAGTCCATCTAGTCTAGGTGTGGTCTCACAATAATCTAATTTACTGGACAGGGGTTATTGGTTTTAATACCAATATTTAAATTTATGTGGATGTGGTAATGATGAGAGAATCACTAATGACTTTATTTTGTTCTTTCTATTGGATATCTGTTTTTTGACTAGATATGAATACATCAAAAATGAATTCAATGATCATTAAATTGTTTTGGTGAACACAGATTTAGATCTAGGGGGATATGATCCTAAAGCATGTTTATGCTAAACTGTTCAAATGGTCTGATTAATCTTTCTAATTTTGGGGATATGTTATTTTATTAAATATTATATTGAGTTTATTTAGAGATGAGTAATGTTTAAAGGTTTTAAATTACCATTTCTTTGCTGGAACTTGTCATTTCAAATTATGTGTTGGGAGCTGGGTCACATCAGCGGCAATGCTCTTAAATAGAGTCTGTGAACTTCTGTGTTTGAGATATCCAGTTGCTCTTGCCCTTTCTGCAGTGTGTATATATGCTTGGGCTTCCCAAGGGGTGTAGTTGGTAAAGAATCTGCATGCCAATGCAGGAGATGCAGGAGATTCGGGTTTGATTTCTGGGTTGGGAATATCCCCTGGAGTAGGAAATGCAACCCATGCCAGTATTTTTGCCATATGTTTTCAAATTCTTGAATTCTGTGAGTTATCCTAGTGTCTTATTAATAAGTTTATATTTTGTCATAGGCTAACCAGAATTGATTTCAGCATCTCCCAAAAGTAAAGCAGAAGAAAAAGGGGCAAACACTGAATGAAGAAATGATGTTTTAATATTACCAAAAATTGGAAAGTAAAAATATACTGATTAAAACAAGGTTGATAATAAAATGTTAGGTTGTTTAGACTTTAGGGAGTTTATTCTTTATATATTGCCTTTAACAAACTCTTGTACATAGTAAATGCTATTCTGCTTTGATCTAAACATTTCATTCCTGCAATGACAGCATATAATTCACCTAGAAAATGTCTTATAAGCCAGTTCATGATTATTAGAACTGTTGAAAAACAGGGGAAACATTTTATTTGGCAAATATATTACAGATAAACAATTTTACCTTCTCCTAATGAAGAAAGAAATAACCTTAGTAACTTTCTGTGTTTCACAGTAATATCAATCCAGATTTAGGGAAATTGCTTTTATTTATAATAAACAGTTTGCTATGTTTGATCCACATAACACCTAACTTTCCAAGTTGTCAAACCTGAGCACTATTGCCTCAATTAGAGAATGTGGAAAAATAACTTGCATTGTAAATTTTGGTTGTATATGTCACAAAGATAGTTCCTTACGTTTATTCATACATTCATCTATTCTACAACTACCTAATGCATGTCTTTTATATATTAGGCTTTTACTGATGCCTAGGAATCACCAGTTAAGAAATGGGCAGAGACCTAATGTTCTTGAGATGCTTACTTTCTAGTTTTCAAATGGGTTTGCTTTTTGTATTTGTTAATTCAGGAATCTTTCTATTAGCTTCCTTTCTATTAGTATTCCTTTGGCAATACAATATGTTTTATTTTTTAAAATTTATTTTATTGGAATATAGTTGATTTACAATGTTGATTTCTGATGTATAGCCAAGTGAGTCATATATATATATCTCCAAGTGATTAATTTATATATATATATATATATTCTTTTCCATTATAGTTTATCACAGGATATTGAACATAGTTCCCTGGGTTATATAGTAGAACCATGTTATTTATTCAGTCTACATATAATGGTTTGCATCTACTAATCCCCAAATCCAATCCATCTCTCCCACTGGCAACTACAAGTCTATTCTTTATGTCTATGATTCTGCTTTATAGATAAGTTCATTTATGTCCTATTTTAGATTCCATAGACAAATGCTATCATATTGCATTTGTCTTTCTCTTTCTCATTTACTGCACTTAGTATGGTAATCTCTAGGTCCATCAAAGTTACTGCAAATGGCATTATTTCATTCTTTTATGGCTGAGTAGTCTTCCATTGTATATATGTACCACATCTTTGTCCATTCATCTGTTGATGGACATTTAGGTTGTTTCCATGTATTGGCAAAGAGTCAGACAGGACTGAGGGACTGAGCGCATGTGTCTTGGCTATTGTGAATAGTGCTGCTATGAATATAGGGGTGCATATATCTTTTTGAATTATAGTTTTATCTGGATATATTCCCAGGAGTGGGACTCCTAGATCATATAGAAACTGTTTTTAGATTTTTGAGGAATTTCCATACCATTTTCCATAGTGATTGCTTCAGTTTATATTTCCACCAACAGTGTAGGAGAGTTCCCTTTTCTCTACACTCTCTCCAGCACTTGTTATTTGTATATTTTGTAATGATGGCTGTTCTGACCAGTGTGAGGTGGTACCTCATTGTCACTGTGATTTACATTTCTGTAATAATTAGCAATGTTGAGCATCTTTTCATGTGCCTGTTGGCCGTCTGTATGTTTTCTTGGGAGAAGTGTCTATTTAGTTTTTCTTGCCCATTTTGTTTTCTTTGGGTGGAGTTGCATGAGCTGTTTGTGTATTTTGGAAATTAGGCCCTTGTTGGTTGCATCATTTGCAAATATTTTCTTCTAGTCCACAGGTTGCCTTTTCATTTTGTTTATGGTTTCCTTGGGCTTCCACCTTTGCTGTAAAAAGCTTGTAAGTTTAATTAGGTCCCATGTGTTCATTTTTGCTTTTATTTCTATTGCCTTGGGAGACTGACCTAAGTAAACTGGTATAATTTGTGTCAGAGAATGTTTTGCCTACATTCTCTTCTAGGAGTTTTATGGAGTCCTGTTTTAATTTATGTTTAAGCCATTTTATGTTTATCTTTGTGTATGATGTGAGGGTGTGTTCTAACTTCATTGATTTGTATGTGGCTGTGCAACTTTCCTACTTGCTGAAGAGATCTTTTTTTTTCTTTTCCATTGTGTATTCTGTTGGCTTTTAATCAATTTGAAGCCCACTCAGATTGTAATAATTAGGATCATTTAGGATACAGTTAGTGTGTCAGGGGAGAGAATAATTGTGGACAAACAAAATGTCTACTATATAGACACCAAAAAATTATTTAAAAATCTTAGTAATTTTGTCTTGAAATTCATTGAGTTGTAGAAAAATGTTCATATTTTGGTTTTGCTTTAAAAAGAAAATTAATGTGGCAAATTCCCTGATAGCTTAGTTGGTAAAGAATCTGTCTGCAATGCAGGGGACCCCGGTTCGATTCCTGGATCAGGAAGATCCCCTGGAGAAGGGCTAGGCTACCCACTCCAGTATTCTTGGGCTTCCCTTGTGGCTCAGGTGGTAAAGAATCCGCTTGCAATGTGGGAGACCTGGGTTTGATCCCTGAGTTGGGAAGATCTCCTGGAGAAGGGAAAGGCTACCCTCTCCAATATTCTAGCCTGGAGAATTCCATGGACAGTCCATGGGGTTGCAAGGAGTCAGACACGACTGAGCAACTTTCACTTAACTTTCACTTTTCACATGCCTGTTTATGTATGCCGAATAAATATAAACATTTGCTACTCACACGTGCACTGTATTATACAGATGTTCTTCATTAGCTCTTTTGTCAGCTCCAGCTCAAAGACTTATTTATCTATCCTTAGGAGTTTTAGCACACAGAAGATGTTTTAGACAACACAAGAGAAACAGAAGCACAGTTTATTATTTTTATAAGTTAACTGCAGTATTGATATGTAATTAACTCTAATGAATTAAACGGTCGTAAAGAAATCATTAAGTTAATTTTTAGACTAAGAGCATTGTCACAGTTAACTCACTGCTGATGGCCATGTGCGTTTCAAAGCATTACTGCTGTCTATGGGTATATCCAGCCTCTGCTGTTATTGGCTAAGGCTGAGAACTTGAACTTTGTGTAAAGTTAGAAGTTAATGTTCTTATCTTAGTCACTGGACTTGGGCTGTTTCTTAAAACTCTAAGAACTGGCTTGGTTACTATTAGTTCTCCCTTCTGAAAACAGCATTTTCATGTGACCTAGTAGACAAATTCAACTTTTCCTACTGATAAACTGAAGATTTAGAGCAGCAGTTCTCAAAGCAATTCTCTTCTTCAGGGAGTCTGCAAGTTTAAAACTGTTTCCTTAATAATAAATTTTTTATGTTATTTTTATTTTTTTATTTAAAAAACTCAGACTTTTCTTTCTTCCTTTCATGTCCAGAGGTAACAGGATAAGATAGCATAATTGCTCTGATATTAACATGGGGTGTTTATTATGATTTTTTAAAAATTTCCTAAATAAGTAAGAAAAGGAATGTGAAGTCACTCAGTCGTGTCCGACTCCGTGACCCCAAGGACTGTAGCCTACCAGGCTCTTCTGTCCATGGGATTTTCCAGGCAAGGATAGTGGAGTGGGTTGCCATTTCCTTCTCCAGGAGATCTTCCTGACCCAAGGATTGAACCTGGATCTCCTGCATTGTAGGCAGACGCTTTACCATCTTAGCCACCAGGGAAGTAATAAATAAGTAAATACCTATTTAATTATTTTCTTTGTTTTAATTTCTTATAAGGTAATAAACCACTGATTGAACTCACATAAAAACTTTTTGGGGCTCTCTATAATCTTTAAAGGTAAAGTGATCCTGAGACCAAAAAGTTGAGTACTATTATTGGTTTAGCATAAAGTAAGCAGCTGTTTGAGGATATTAGTGTTCATATTCTAAATGTTCTCCTTAGGTATTTAGACATTATATTCTGGATTCTATATAGTTGCCAGAAGGCTGCATTAGCATGGTAATAAAATGCTGTTCAAACTTTCAGTGTTTCTACTAAAACATGATCTTTGTGACATATTTACAACTGACATAACTTGCCATTCATTATGGGATAATTGATTTGCCACCTTGAGGCTTTAGATAATTGTGGATTCTCCATTGCAGATTCAAATGCATCTTATAACAAATAACTATGGGTCATTATAGACAATTGATAATAAATACGCTTTCAACTCTTAAAATTACTACAGATCTTTTCTGAAGACATTTATCTTGGTTTATTTGGATTATGATACTTTGTATCTATATATTATCTATCTTTTGAAGTTAATAGTTACATTTCCCTTACTTAGGGAATCTGCAACTAAGATTCTTTAAAACATGTTGGTGAAAGTAATTTTAGTTAGGTTTAGGTAACAAAAATAGAAACATATAAAACTTCTTTAATGTGTATAGCCTCAAAGTTTAAAAATTTTTTAAATTTCCAGTGTTTGCAATAGTTATGCCAGTATGAAGTTTTTCAATAATGCTATTGTTTATCTTAAAAAGCAATTTAGAATAATTGTACAAATGTGGAAATTCATGTATGAGTTTATTTTTATTATAAAATATTAACAACATATTAATAATATTTATTGAACTAGGTTGTATGCTTGAAAAATATGAAGTATATGAATCCTCTTTTTATTCTATTTATTTCTTTATTATTTTTTATACTGTTAATTTATTTTTTATTATGAATCCTTCTTTATCTGACTGCATCAGGATCTCTTTTGCTGTGACACACAGACTCTCTAGTTGTGGCACATGGGCTCAGTAGCTGCTGCACTTGGGCTCTATAATTGTGGCGCATGCGGCTGCATGGACTTAATGTTCTGTTGCATGTGGGATCTTAGTTCCCTGATCAGGGATCAAACCCGTGACCCTGCATTGCCAGGCAGATTCTTAATCACTGGACTACCAGAGAAGTCCCGTGAATCCTCTTTCGAGATAAGCAGTATAGATGAGAGAAAAGGAATACTTTGGGGAAGATTATTGCAAGTTTTCAAGAGTTCAGTTATTCATTTGCATTATCATGGGAAAAATATAGTGAAACTTATATTTAAGAATTACTTCCAAGTATAATACCATTTTGGTATGTTGGAGGATGTGACAAAAGCCATTTAGTACTCTAAAAATTAATCTGATTATATGAAGTAAAACATTAGTTAACTACCATGATAAGGTATTCTTTCGGCTGATAGATGATAGAAAATGATTGCCATTGAAAAGATAGTTTTTTATAGTTTTCAGGAGGAAGTATGCCATGCCATGCAGGGCCAGATGGGGAAGCAGAGGGGTAGGTCAGGATGCAGGAGTAAGGGGAAAGCATGGACCAGAGCCTTTATTGTGGTTTTGGTGGGAAGGACTGAGAAAGGCAGAGTAAGTAATAGAACAAGTTTAGGATTGGATAGTTCGAGTAACTTCTGCAGCCTCTGAAATATAAGGTGGTTCCTAGTTGTCTGGTATCCTGTCCTGGGGTGATTTAGGCCCTGGGAGATAGAGTATCAGACTTCAGGAGACTCATAAAAGGAGGTATCAAAATATCATAAAATACAGATAGTAAAAAATATGATTAATATACTGACATGCCTTGTGTTTATCTTTAAATGCCTGTGTCCTTCACAGAATACAGGTTCCATGAGGCAGCTCTTTGTCTACTTTATTCTCTGTAGCAGTTCCAGCACTCAAAATGATGCCTGCAAATGACAATTATTTGTTGAGTGAAGGAGTCCAGTGAACCGTAAGCCTACTTTTCTTTTTATGCTCCCATTCTTTTTGTCATCTAAGGTTACGTTCTCCTGGTCCTTGTTCCCGGCAACTCCGTCCCCACTATATCAGTTACTGAGTCTGTTAGATCTACTGCTGTACTATCTCTGGTATCTCTTCTTTGATTCAGATTACCAATGGATACTTCAGGCCCTCATTAACTCTTGCCTGGATTATGAATGCAAGTGCGTACTCTGTATTTTATACCTTTTACTTACCCTGTTTTAAAGTTTATACAATATTGTTAAACTCCTTATTTATTTTTGACCCTCACAGCAATCTTTTGAGGTCATTTCAGTTAATTCCATTTATAGAAATAAAGTCTGAGATCCAGGAAAACAAGTAATTTGCTTGAGATTAGCATAAGTGGCTGAGCCAGAAACTGATTCACTTTGACCAGTCTTCTTTCCCTAGCCCCTTTTCCTATTATACCTTGCTCAATTAATTTCTCAGTCTTATCACTCCTTTGCTTTACACTTCTTGTGGGTTTTCATGGCCTATAGACAAGTCCAGCCTTCTTAGCCTGACTTTTACTATTTTGTTTCCAATCGATTATAAACCCCAGCCAAAGTCATCTTTGTACAATAAATTGGACCCTTGATACTTTATCAATTGAACTGTTCCTCTTGGCACATTAGATCATTCAAGGCCTGCCTTCTCCATGAGCTATTTTCATCACTTTCACCCTCTTCCCACCCTAGCTGTATGGAAATTTCTCTTTTTTCTGAACTCTAACCTTTTACCTATAACTCTCTTGTTATATCTATAACTTAGAGAAGCAGTCTTATAATGTAGCTCTCTATGTTCATTTTATCTTTCTGTAGGTCTGTACCTTATTGCTTGTAGGTCCTATACAGCAGAAATCAGCACTGAAAAGATTTTGTTTTCTATGGCTTACTCCTCCACCTCCCAACATCAGCAACTAGCACATTGCTTTGTATATTTGTACCTGACAAGTATGCACTGAAGAGACCATTAATCTTTTGGGTGAATTGGGACATATTCACTGAGAATACAATATGCTAAAATTAGCTCAAGCATTCACTGAGGATGAGTGGATTAATGAATTACCATGAAGCACTTAGGGTTTATTTGAGAACCTTCTGAAATCTCAATATATGCCTGTATATTTGCATTTTAAACAATCTTTAATGAATTAAATTCTTTTTATACCCTTATTTGAGTTTTTGAGTTAGTAGGCTTACATTCTATGTTTAACACTTCTTGAAGTGGTGAATAACTAGTGAATATTAAAGCCCATCCCTTAGCAGACAAAAGATAACTTGAGAGTAAAAAAATCACAACAAAGTTGTATGTTTTAAGGTCTCCATGATGAACCACATAAATTATGTTCTAGTATTTGTTTTATCTTTTCACTTTCTGTGAATAATACTGTGTTCTATAAAATGCCACAATCCATATCAATCTGGAAAATAGCTTACTATACAAGTTTAAAAAGGGATATTATTTTGAGAGATATTATACAATTTTCAGTTTTAAGCAAGTTCTGTAATTAAATGGAGACAGGGTTGACATTTATTACCTGTCTCCTGATAGTTCAGTTCAGTTGCTCAGTTGTGTTCCACTCTTTGCAACCCCATGGACTGCAGCATGCCAGGCTTCCCTGTCCATCACCAACTCCCAGAGTTTACTCAACATGTCCATTGAGTTGGTGGTGCCCTCCAACTATCTCATCCTCTATCATCCTCTTATCCTCCAACCTTCAGTCTCTCTTATCATTAGGGTCTTTTCCGGTGAGTCACTTCTTCACATTAGGTGGCCAAAGTATTGGAGTTTCAGCTTCATCATCAGTCCTTCCAATGATTATTCAGGACTGATTTCCTTAGGTCTTTTCCAACACCACAGTTCAAAAGCATCAATTCTTCAGCACTCAGCTTTCTTTTTTTTTCTTTTTATTTATTTTTTACTTTTAATATAAATTTATTTATTTTAATTGGAGGTTAATTACTTTACAATGTTGTATTGGTTTTGCCATACATCTCCAACTCTCACTCCCATACACGACTACTGGAAAAACCATAGTCTTGACTAGATGGACCTTTGTTGGCAAAGTAATGTCTCTTGTAGCTGCTGTAACAAATAATCACAAACTTCGTGGCTTAAAACATCAGAAATGTTATTCTGCTACAGTTCTGGAGGCTAGAAGTAGTTCTGGAGGCTCTTTATCACTGCACTGAAATCAAGATGTTGGCAGGGTGACAGGCCCTCTGGACACTTTAGGGGAAAATGCATTTCTTGTCTCTCTAGCTTCAGGTGGTTATCAACATTCCTTGGCTTTTGGCCACTTCATTCCACTCTTTAAGGTCAGCATCTTTATATATCTACTCTGTCTTTATATTGCTTTTTCTTCTGTGTGTTGTTAAGTCTTTTTATAAGGATACCTATAATTACATTTAAAGCCCACCTAGATAATCGATGATGATCTTTCCATCTCAAGGTCCTTAACTTTATCATGTCTGTAAAGACCTTTTTTTCTTGTAAGGTAACATTTACAAGTTCCTGGGATTACAACCTGATATATTTGGGGGACCATTATTAGCCAATCATAGTAACTGAACACAGCTTTCTAAAGGAAAATACAGAGAAGACTGATTTTTTTTTTGACAATGAAAATCAGCACTTTCATTTGGAAACTTCCTAGTGAAGCTCAAACTTTTGTCCTTTGAAAAATTAACAAGTTAAGGGGATATTCAAGTGTAATAGGCTTCTATAATGCTTTCAAGTCATTTAACATGCTGGGATAATGATCTCAGTTCAGAAGCTGGTTCTAGGAAATACTAACATGGTAACATGCTATTCCCTTTCTTATTGGTTGTAGAAATTACAGTCCAACCAGCAGATCATTAATGCAGAACATAGGAGCAGTACAAGTTAATTTTAAAGTAAACTTTTATTGAAGTATAACGTACATAGAGAAAACTGAAAATCATAAATGTACATACAACTTGATGAATTTTCACAAAATGAGCAAGCACATGTCAACAGCACCCGGATAGGGATACAGTATCACCAGCACCCCAGGAGGAGTGCCTTGTGCCCCATCCTGGCCATTGCACCCAGCTCTGACCTCTATTGCTCTAGAGAAGTTTCACCTGTTTCTTGAAGCTTATGTGAGTAGAATCCATGTAGTATGTATTCTTTTGTGTCCAGCTTCTTTTGTTCATCATTTTGTGAATATACCAATGTTTTTGCAAGTAACAGTAGTTCTTTCATTTTTGTTAGTGTGTAATTTATATTTTATAAATATACCACAATTTATTTAATAGTGGATGACATTTGTGTTGTTTCCATTTTGGGGCTATTACAAATAGTGCTTTTGNTTAATTTCTCAGTCTTATCACTCCTTTGCTTTACACTTCTTGTGGGTTTTCATGGCCTATAGACAAGTCCAGCCTTCTTAGCCTGACTTTTACTATTTTGTTTCCAATCGATTATAAACCCCAGCCAAAGTCATCTTTGTACAATAAATTGGACCCTTGATACTTTATCAATTGAACTGTTCCTCTTGGCACATTAGATCATTCAAGGCCTGCCTTCTCCATGAGCTATTTTCATCACTTTCACCCTCTTCCCACCCTAGCTGTATGGAAATTTCTCTTTTTTCTGAACTCTAACCTTTTACCTATAACTCTCTTGTTATATCTATAACTTAGAGAAGCAGTCTTATAATGTAGCTCTCTATGTTCATTTTATCTTTCTGTAGGTCTGTACCTTATTGCTTGTAGGTCCTATACAGCAGAAATCAGCACTGAAAAGATTTTGTTTTCTATGGCTTACTCCTCCACCTCCCAACATCAGCAACTAGCACATTGCTTTGTATATTTGTACCTGACAAGTATGCACTGAAGAGACCATTAATCTTTTGGGTGAATTGGGACATATTCACTGAGAATACAATATGCTAAAATTAGCTCAAGCATTCACTGAGGATGAGTGGATTAATGAATTACCATGAAGCACTTAGGGTTTATTTGAGAACCTTCTGAAATCTCAATATATGCCTGTATATTTGCATTTTAAACAATCTTTAATGAATTAAATTCTTTTTATACCCTTATTTGAGTTTTTGAGTTAGTAGGCTTACATTCTATGTTTAACACTTCTTGAAGTGGTGAATAACTAGTGAATATTAAAGCCCATCCCTTAGCAGACAAAAGATAACTTGAGAGTAAAAAAATCACAACAGAGTTGTATGTTTTAAGGTCTCCATGATGAACCACATAAATTATGTTCTAGTATTTGTTTTATCTTTTCACTTTCTGTGAATAATACTGTGTTCTATAAAATGCCACAATCCATATCAATCTGGAAAATAGCTTACTATACAAGTTTAAAAAGGGATATTATTTTGAGAGATATTATACAATTTTCAGTTTTAAGCAAGTTCTGTAATTAAATGGAGACAGGGTTGACATTTATTACCTGTCTCCTGATAGTTCAGTTCAGTTGCTCAGTTGTGTTCCACTCTTTGCAACCCCATGGACTGCAGCATGCCAGGCTTCCCTGTCCATCACCAACTCCCAGAGTTTACTCAACATGTCCATTGAGTTGGTGGTGCCCTCCAACTATCTCATCCTCTATCATCCTCTTATCCTCCAACCTTCAGTCTCTCTTATCATTAGGGTCTTTTCCGGTGAGTCACTTCTTCACATTAGGTGGCCAAAGTATTGGAGTTTCAGCTTCATCTTCAGTCCTTCCAATGATTATTCAGGACTGATTTCCTTAGGTCTTTTCCAACACCACAGTTCAAAAGCATCAATTCTTCAGCACTCAGCTTTCTTTTTTTTTCTTTTTATTTATTTTTTACTTTTAATATAAATTTATTTATTTTAATTGGAGGTTAATTACTTTACAATGTTGTATTGGTTTTGCCATACATCTCCAACTCTCACTCCCATACACGACTACTGGAAAAACCATAGTCTTGACTAGATGGACCTTTGTTGGCAAAGTAATGTCTCTTGTAGCTGCTGTAACAAATAATCACAAACTTCGTGGCTTAAAACATCAGAAATGTTATTCTGCTACAGTTCTGGAGGCTAGAAGTAGTTCTGGAGGCTCTTTATCACTGCACTGAAATCAAGATGTTGGCAGGGTGACAGGCCCTCTGGACACTTTAGGGGAAAATGCATTTCTTGTCTCTCTAGCTTCAGGTGGTTATCAACATTCCTTGGCTTTTGGCCACTTCATTCCACTCTTTAAGGTCAGCATCTTTATATATCTACTCTGTCTTTATATTGCTTTTTCTTCTGTGTGTTGTTAAGTCTTTTTATAAGGATACCTATAATTACATTTAAAGCCCACCTAGATAATCGATGATGATCTTTCCATCTCAAGGTCCTTAACTTTATCATGTCTGTAAAGACCTTTTTTTCTTGTAAGGTAACATTTACAAGTTCCTGGGATTACAACCTGATATATTTGGGGGACCATTATTAGCCAATCATAGTAACTGAACACAGCTTTCTAAAGGAAAATACAGAGAAGACTGATTTTTTTTTTGACAATGAAAATCAGCACTTTCATTTGGAAACTTCCTAGTGAAGCTCAAACTTTTGTCCTTTGAAAAATTAACAAGTTAAGGGGATATTCAAGTGTAATAGGCTTCTATAATGCTTTCAAGTCATTTAACATGCTGGGATAATGATCTCAGTTCAGAAGCTGGTTCTAGGAAATACTAACATGGTAACATGCTATTCCCTTTCTTATTGGTTGTAGAAATTACAGTCCAACCAGCAGATCATTAATGCAGAACATAGGAGCAGTACAAGTTAATTTTAAAGTAAACTTTTATTGAAGTGTAACGTACATAGAGAAAACTGAAAATCATAAATGTACATACAACTTGATGAATTTTCACAAAATGAGCAAGCACATGTCAACAGCACCCGGATAGGGATACAGTATCACCAGCACCCCAGGAGGAGTGCCTTGTGCCCCATCCTGGCCATTGCACCCAGCTCTGACCTCTATTGCTCTAGAGAAGTTTCACCTGTTTCTTGAAGCTTATGTGAGTAGAATCCATGTAGTATGTATTCTTTTGTGTCCAGCTTCTTTTGTTCATCATTTTGTGAATATACCAATGTTTTTGCAAGTAACAGTAGTTCTTTCATTTTTGTTAGTGTGTAATTTATATTTTATAAATATACCACAATTTATTTAATAGTGGATGACATTTGTGTTGTTTCCATTTTGGGGCTATTACAAATAGTGCTTTTGTGAACATTCTTATTTTGTTTTATAAAACATTTATTGAGCATATAGTTTGTACTAGGTATTGTGTTTGGTACTAATGATATAGATACAAATAATAGAGATTCTCCACTGAAAATGTCCTTGAGTGGGGAAAATAATAAGTGAGATGAAAATGAAAAATGCAGTTGTCATATGTTGTAAGGTAAAGAAATGAACTCTTTGTGAGGGGGATGAGAAAGTGTCTGCTAAAGGAGGAAATATTTGAACCGGATCTTCAAAAATGAGTAGGAATTTGAATACATTCAATATAGAAAGAAAAATATGTGAAAAGACAGAATGTTGAAGAGCAGATGTATTCATAAAATAACTAGAGGTTTTCTATAGGAATGAGCAGTGTGCAAGAAGGTGAGAGGGAGAAGGATCAGGGAGGAGACAAGAGTGGATGGATATGAAGCTAGAACATTTTAGGAAGAGAAGACTGCATGTGTAAAGTTCAGTAATTATAAAGAGACGGCATATTTATCAAACTGTGAGAAATTCAGCATGGCTATAAGATGGACTGTGTTTGCATGGGAGAAGTAAGAATAGAGGAGTGATGAGGAGCAAATGGAGATAAGGATGAGATTTGAGTTGGGCTTATCCCTAAGGAAACTGGGGAGAGGGAGAGTTTAAATAGGGAGTGGCATAATCACATTTGATTTTTAGGAAAATGATCCTTAGGAACCTGGAGGATAGACTAGTAGATGGAAGGTTGGTATTTGGAAATCAGTTAAAAGAAATGAGGCATGGCTATGGTGTGGCAGTGGTGATGGTAGATAGTCAGATGTGGAACTAGTCTAATTATACACAAGAAGACTTGCTGATCAAGAATGATAGGCAGATATGACAGACAACTCCAAAATTTATAGTTTGAGAGACTGAATGAATAGTTACGCTATCAACAAATATAAGAAATAAAGAAGGAGAAGATATGGTGGCAGCAAATAATAAAATGTGGACTTATTAGGTTTGAGATGCTGGTTAGTTAAGTAGTTGGAGGTATGTAGGAAGAATTAAAACTGTGTATAGAATTCAAAAGAGAGGTCAGGGATATAAATATATATTTGATACTCATCAGTCTTTAGAATATCGTTGAAGCCACAGGAATGGGTGAAATCATCCAGGGAGAGTATAAAGAAAGAGAGTAGGTCCACAGAAGCAACACAAAGTAACTTGATCACTTAAGAGAAGAACGGGAAAGTGAGTCTTGAATGTGAGATTTTTCCATCCCCTGTCTGTGATTTCTAATTTTTTTTTTTTTACTTTAACATTATTCTTGTGTAATATAAAACAATAACACTGAAATAGTACATAAAAGCATATGATATGTTTTTGTGTGCTTATATATGTATTACATTCTCTAGCCACAATGAAATTAAATCAGGAATCATATTTAAGGAGATGAGTTTTTAATATCATCTCATGAAAAATGAAATGAAAAATTTCCAACACACACAAGAGTATGTGAAGTAGCACATAGAATGCCCATGTTAAAAAAAAGAAAAAAGTTTCTCTCCCTGCTCAGTCCATTCCTCAAAACTAAAGNAGATGAGTTTTTAATATCATCTCATGAAAAATGAAATGAAAAATTTCCAACACACACAAGAGTATGTGAAGTAGCACATAGAATGCCCATGTTAAAAAAAAGAAAAAAGTTTCTCTCCCTGCTCAGTCCATTCCTCAAAACTAAAATATGTTTCATTGTATATTTTAGTTGTTAAAAGTCTGTATCTAAGTTTGAATAGTATGCTTGTTCCTCTGATGTTTGATCTACCTACTTTAGATCATGATGTGTGCTAATCAGAAGTCTAAGATGATCACCAAGACTACATCACTGGGGGCTTCTCTGGCAGTCAAGTGGCTGGGATTCTGCATTTTGACTTCAGGGGGTGTGGGTCAGGGAACTAAGACCCTACATGCTGCGTGGTCAAAGAAACAAAACAAAAAGGAAAGAAAATTTAAAAACTATTTCTTGAACTGAATAAAAATGAAAATACAAAATATCAACTTAGAAAATTAAAAAAAATTTCCTCCTCATGGTGTGCATGCCCTGTATAATCTCCCTTTGAGGGCTGTTGGAGACCTATGAATATTATCAGCTATAACTAACAATTGGGCTTCCCTGGTGGCTCAGACAGTAAAAATCCATCTGCAGTGCAGGAGACCGGGGTTCGACACCTGGTTTGGGAAGGTCCTGTGGAGAAGGGAATGGCTACTCACTCCAATATTCTTGCCTGGAGAATCCCCAGGGACAGAGGAGCCTGGCAGGCTATAGTCCACGGGGTCACAAAGAGTCGGACACGACTGAATGACTAAACACAGCACATAACTCTAACAATTAGCTTATTAACCAGTTAACTTTTAGTTAATACATTGGATATTATCTTGGGTGGACCTGACCTGTTCAGATGATCCCTTAATAGAGGGACTGGGTCTTTTCAAAACTGGGTCTTTCCTCCAGGCTTGAGGAAGGAAGCTGCTGTATTTTGAGAAAAGAGAATCATATAGCTAGGACCTGAGGGTGACCTCTAGGAGTGGAAAGCGAGTCCTTGCTGACAGCAGCAGGAAATCAAGGACGTCAGTCATACAATTGCAAGGTGATGACTTCTGCCAGCAATTAAAGAGTTCTGAAGAGAAAGACAAACCTCATATGTGACTACAACTGTGACTTACACCTATATTCCTGTATTTCAACTCGGTGAGATCCTGAACAGAGCATCCAGCTAACCCAGACTCTGATCCACAGAAAACAGAGGTAATAAATGTGTTTTGTTGTAAGCTGATAAACTTATGATAACTTATCATGCAGAATTAGGAAACTAATCCAACTTTTAACCGCAAATAGAAAGAGATAGAATTTATTTACTTTATCTCTTCCTCTCATTATTTAAATGTTAGATTAATTTTTAATTTTTCAACTGCTTAATTTTGTTTAATTCCTTTTGCTCCCATTTTTGTTCTGTTTAAACTTTAGCTAGTGTCTTGATTTCTATTAATGTGAAAGAAAGGAACCTGGATTTCGTTTGGGGCGGTTCAAAATGATGAAAATATTATGTAATAAAAACACTGCACCTGTTCTGGGTGAATTATTATTAGATAAAAGTCCCTAAGCAATGTGAGATACTTGAAATAGGATGGATGCACTTGCAAGTTGACAAAACTCAGCTGGACCTTTCAGGTTGGCTCTGCCCTGCTTATGAAACCATCCCCTGAGATGCCCAGGAAAGACAAGTAAAAGCTGCAAGGAAAAGGCTAAGGGAAATTAAGTATAGGAGCTCTATCTTGGCAGCTAAGGGGTAATTTAAGTTTATCTGATAAAGACTTAGTGAAGTGTAATTTAATACTGGGAAGATAAGCAACAATGCCATCTAATTGGGAACCCCCAGCATCACTGGATTTTCTGATACTCTTCAATCTGCTTGAATTCTTTGCTGTTAAAGAAGTCACATTTTATAGAGTTCTTTGTAAGTGTGGTAATAATGTCCTACAACACGACCTGCTATGTATTTCAAGTCATGACCATGAGAAGTCTCTTCTATAACCAAAGCTGTGTTCTCAGGGCTTGGTTTAGATTGATTCTCAAAGTCAAAAACCCATAAATAGTCTTTACGATGACATCAAGTGCCACTGTTTTTGAATTATGTGTAGAAGAAACCTTCTTTAGTTCACTTAAACAGAAGATTATTATTGTTTTTTTTTTTTTTGTGGGAGGATCTCAAGAAATCTCTGGAATTGATGGAAAGTATAGGAAGGAGGTTCAGAAACATGGGTTGTTATCACTACTGTAAATGTATGGTAGATTTAAATCCTAGGATAGGGAATCTGATAGTTTCCACTTCTAGAATCTGAACTCTCAGAGGGAGTCTTCAGGGACCTCTTTGACTTTCATCAAGAATTGAGGGCAGGGAACCTGGATTGCAATTGCACCAATACTGTACCCTGTGATAGAGCCAAAGGGACTAATTGTTCAGAAGCATACCTTGGATGCCAGGCAGGGAGAAAAAAGGTACTGAGGGTTATAGGTTGTCTAGCACTTACAGTCTGAGGGAAATCTATGTCCTTTTCAGGGGCTACAACAGGCTAAACTGAAAAGGTTATGGTGGGGAAGCAGGGATGTCATTAAACACTAAACTAGGCTGAAAAAAACCAGTGTTCCCATTCACTAAGCTAGAACAAAAAGTACCTCTAAATCTGGAAATTGATACCTTTCTGCTTTAAATTATCACCAAATAGTGAAGGGAAACGAGAGAAGATTTCCAAGTGTTTTTGCTTGCCTGCAAAGCTTTCCTCCAACTTGTTTGATTAATTTCAGATTCTGTGTCTACAGTATTATTAAAATATGATTTCTTTCAACTTGTGCCTACTGTAATAAATGTTTCTGTGTTATTTTCTATCCCCAATTAAATAGACTATGGGAAACATTCTGTTTTATTCCTGATTGCTCTCTGACCAGAAACCAGGCAGAGGGCAGATCGCCCTAATTATTTGCTATTATATTGTTTTCCCTAAATTTCTTGTGCTTCTCTCCTTTAGGGTTTGCAGAAAGTGCTACTTAAATTGCAAAGTCCTTTTCTTCAAGTTACAGCATGTTCAGAAAGCTTATTTTCTGAGTTTCTTAGAGCATGCTTTTTT
Source organism: Oreotragus oreotragus (assembly GCA_006410675.1). NCBI lineage: Eukaryota > Metazoa > Chordata > Mammalia > Artiodactyla > Bovidae > Oreotragus > Oreotragus oreotragus. The sequence continues at coordinate 414,152 of SJYX01020283.1, forward strand.
CAGACCAGTTCTTCCCTGGGACAATTAAAGCTGAGAATTGGTAATTATCATGATACTTCAGTAGTATAAGCCTCTTGTCTCAAAGTGGATTACTGGGCTGTAATTTGAATAGCTGTATTTGTTCTTCTCTTCACTTTAGCCTTTCAGGTCTTTTATAGCGAGTTCTTTTTTTAAAAGATTTTTTTTTTTAATGTGACCATTTTTAAAAAGTCTTTATTGAATTTGTTACAATATTGCTTCTATTATTTATGCTCTGTTTTATTTTTATTTTTTTAATTTTTTTTCTTCTTGGCCACAAGCATATGGAATTTTAACTCTCTGACCAGGGACCAAACCCATACCCCTGCGTTACAAGGGGAGTCTTAACCATTGGATTGCCAGGGGATTCCCTACATAAGGTTCTTTTGAAGGAAGGTAGAGGCTGAAGAAGACAGCTTCTTTTCAGAGATTGTGAACATCTAGTCATGATATAGTTGTGCTATACGATCTGAAAAATGATTACTATAAGGATAATGTGATTGACTTTTCTACCATCACTTTAAAATGTAATTATGTAGTCAACTGCCATTGGAGAAAAGAAAATATTGTCAAATTAGATTTTTCTTCCCATTACAAAATGAAAATATCTTCCAATTGCTCAAGAAAAATAAAGCCTGTACGATTCCTTTAGGCACATGTAAGGCTAAAGTTGGAAGCCTAAGGAGTTTCATCTTACTGTGCTCATTTAAAAATAAGTAAAAGCTTAGTAGTAAAGTTATATCTGACTACATATTAACATTCTAGGTCTTTGTGCTTTATAAATCGATTTGAGGTGCCTGCATTGAAATTGTTTCAGTGAGTTAAAAGAGAAAGTTCTCTTAGGGGTAAGGCAAGAGAATCCATTCCTTCTTTAGTGTATCTCTTTCGGTCAAGCAAGACAGCCCAGCGAGATAAAAACGAGTCCCTTGGGCAGTCTTTATACAAGCCAGAAAATTGGATGCTAAGTCCACTTTGTAGTTCCATGCTGAGGGAAGAGCCCTGGCATGAAGTTTGCTCCTGGATACTCTACTATGCAGGACAGGGTGAGGGACAAGAACAGGTGTGCCAGACACTATGCTTTTTCTACCCCTTTCACTGGGATTTCTTCTTGGCTTTACAATGGCCTGGGTGCTATAGCTCCTCAGCTGGTCCCTAGAGTTTTCACAAAGGTATTCTGATTCATATATTGCTATTTATTCAGTGTCTCTGTGAAGGAAAGAACGTCTGTAGCTACATAGTCCACCATCTTTCTAGAAATATTTTAAAGAAAAAGCATTTTAGGGTATAGTATCTGTTGTCAGTAAATAATGATCTCTTATTCTAGTCTAGGCTTCCCTTGTGGCTCAGCTGGTAAAGAATCCGCCTGCAATGCAGGAGACCTGCGTTCGATCCCTGGATTGGGAAGACCCCTTTGAGAAGAGAAAGGCTACCCACTTTAGTATTCTGGCCTGGAGAATTCCATGGAGTTTACAGTCCATGGGGTTGCAAAGAGTTGGACATGACTGAGCAACTTTCACTTTCATTCTAGTTTATTATGAAATGAAACATTCTGAAATTATTTTCACATTCGCTTTATCCTGAACTCTTTTGCTATATCAACTTATCTAGGGGAAGACAGGCTCATTTGTGAGTTTTTAAAGTTCAGGTTAACTATTGGTTTGCATAATCCTAACCTCATTTTTTGTATGCTTAAATTAAAAAAATTAAATAGATTATTTTTGTTAAGGATAATAGACTACTGATTAGGTTTGCTCTCTCTGTGTGTGTGTGTATGTATTAGTGGTGTGTGTGTGTGTATCAAGGAAACCAAGGGAAGAGCTTGGGTATTTCCTCCAGACTTATAAGAATTAAGATGCCTGCCTTTCAGAGTAGTGGGAATGTCTGTGTTAGCTGGAATTCATTATGGATGCATTAAAATCAGGAAAGAGGTCAATTTATATGGAATGACCCTTTGGCATTAGTAAACTACAAAGAGTTACTGATTGCTACTGATTCCCACTGTCAAAGGCAGTTGTGTGATTATGCTAATAAATTTGTATCTACTGCTTACCTTAAGGTAATTTACCATTTGAATTGTGTCACTTTCAAAAAGATACATTGGAGTCCTAACCTCTAGTACCTCTGACTGTGACCTTATTTGGAAATAGGGTGTTTACAGAGGTAATCAAATTAAAACAAAGTCATTAGGGTGGCTCCTAACCCAATGTGACTGGGATCTTCATATAAAGTAGAAATTTGGACACAGAGATAGACATATACACAGGGAGAATGCCATAGGAAAATTAAAGCAGAGATTGGGATGATATCTCTTCAAGCAAAGAAACAACAAAGATTGTCAGCCAACCACCAGAAACAAGGAGAGAGGCATGAGACAGATTCTTTAAAGTTTTCAGAAGGAACCAACTATGCCAACACCTAATCTTAGACTTCTGGCTTCCAGAATCATGAGACAATAAATTGCCATTGTTTGAAACCATTTTTGTGGTATTTTGCTAAAACAACCCCGAGAAACTACAACAACCTCTTATATTATGTTGCAAAGTTTTTTTCTAAACTCTTTACAAATGATTATCAAAGATATTCAATATCTATTACTGTAAACACATCCTGGAGTATATAGGTTTGTGTTATTGCCTGTCAACGTGTGGTTGAACCACACACTCCATTTTGAAGGCTCCATATAAGGCCTGTCCCCTGCTCTTCCTGTGTGACTCAGCTTTAGCCTCCTCCCAAGAAATGTACCCAAGCCAGATAAATTCCCTAACAGCTTTTACCCTTGTCTTCATCTGATACAAAACTTGGAAGAATGCCTTTGCTGACACAGATGGTTGATGGTCTTCGGACCCCTGGGTTTCACTGGTTCTCACCTCTCATAGGTGTGGATGTGCTTCTCACTATGTAGTCAGATTCTGGTTTTAGCCTTGGTGCCTTAAAGTCTTCTTGTACCCCTTTGGGCATCACAGAGTACAGCTTCAAATGCCTCTCCATCATCATCTGCCCAATCCTGCCTGTAGGTAAGTTACCTGCAATAAACTTCCTAATTGTACTTTATAGAGTTTCCTGCTTTGTTTTTTCATTTCAAAGCTCCTCAGTATGGAGGATATTAATCAGATATCAGAAAAGCAAGAGAGTTCCAGAAAAACATTTATTTCTGCTTTATTGACTATGCCAAAGCCTTTGACTATGTGGATCACAATAAACTGTGGAAAATTTTGAAAGAGAAGGGAATACCTGACCTGCCTCTTGAGAAACCTGTATACAGGTCAGGAAGCAACAGTTAGAACTGGACATGGAACAACAGACTGGTTCCAAATAGGAAAAGGAGCATGTCAAGGCTGTATATTGTCACCCTGCTTATTTAACTTCTATGCAGAGTACATCATGAGAAATGCTGGGCTGGAAGAAGCACACGCTGGAATCAAGATTGCTGGGAGAAATATCAATAACCTCAGATATTCAGATGACACCACCCTTATGGCAGAAAGTGAAGAACTAAAGAGCCTCTTGATGAAAGTGAAAGTGGAGAGTGAAAAAGTTGGCTTAAAGCTCAACATTCAGAAAACTAAGATCATGGCATCCGGTCCCATCACTTCATGGGAAATAGATGGGGAAACAGTGGAAACAGTGTCAGACTATTTTTCTGGGCTCCAAAATCAGTGAGGATGGTGATTGCAGCCATGAAATTAAAAAACACTTGCTTCTTGGAAGGAAAGTTATGGCCAATCTAGACAGCATATTAAAAAGCAGAGACATTTGCCAACAAAGGTCCATCTAGTCAAAGCTATGGTTTTTCCAGTAGTCATGTATGGCTGTGAGAGTTGGACTATAAAGAAAGCTGAGTCCCAAAGAATTGATGCTTTTGAAGTGTGTTGGAGAAGACTCTTGAGAGTCCCTTGGACTGCAAGGAGATCCAACCAGTCCATCCTAAAGATTAGTCCTGGGTGTTCGTTGGAGGGACTGTTGTTGAAGCTGAAACTCCAATACTTTGGCCACATGATGCGGAGAGCTGACTCATTGAAAAAGACCTTGCTTCTGGGAAAGATTGAGGGCAGGAGAAGAAGGGGATGACAAAGGATGAGATGGTTGGATGGCATCACTGACACAATGGACTTGGGTTTGGGTGGACTCCAGGAGTTGGTGATGGACAGGGAGGCCTGGTGTGCTGCGGTTCATGGGGTTGCAGAGTCGGACACGACTGAGCGACTGAACTGAACTGAATCAGATATCCACCTTCCAACACAATGCTGGAGAATCATCTTTTCAACCTAAAATTTCTCTATTCTTACCTCATTCAGATGTTCATTGTGTTGACATGCACTATACAAGGTTATTTCATGATTTGGGTGACAGTATTTGGCAGAATGAATTGATATCTTTTAGAGTCACCATCATCTTTGCTTTTCCCTAAAGACATGTTTGGGTAGGAGTCACCTCATAATTGTGTCAAGGACAATTTTGGAAGGTAATTGATTATGGTCAAATAAGAAATACTAGCAATTTCAACGTGTCTAGTTCTNAAGATCATGGCATCCGGTCCCATCACTTCATGGGAAATAGATGGGGAAACAGTGGAAACAGTGTCAGACTATTTTTCTGGGCTCCAAAATCAGTGAGGATGGTGATTGCAGCCATGAAATTAAAAAACACTTGCTTCTTGGAAGGAAAGTTATGGCCAATCTAGACAGCATATTAAAAAGCAGAGACATTTGCCAACAAAGGTCCATCTAGTCAAAGCTATGGTTTTTCCAGTAGTCATGTATGGCTGTGAGAGTTGGACTATAAAGAAAGCTGAGTCCCAAAGAATTGATGCTTTTGAAGTGTGTTGGAGAAGACTCTTGAGAGTCCCTTGGACTGCAAGGAGATCCAACCAGTCCATCCTAAAGATTAGTCCTGGGTGTTCGTTGGAGGGACTGTTGTTGAAGCTGAAACTCCAATACTTTGGCCACATGATGCGGAGAGCTGACTCATTGAAAAAGACCTTGCTTCTGGGAAAGATTGAGGGCAGGAGAAGAAGGGGATGACAAAGGATGAGATGGTTGGATGGCATCACTGACACAATGGACTTGGGTTTGGGTGGACTCCAGGAGTTGGTGATGGACAGGGAGGCCTGGTGTGCTGCGGTTCATGGGGTTGCAGAGTCGGACACGACTGAGCGACTGAACTGAACTGAATCAGATATCCACCTTCCAACACAATGCTGGAGAATCATCTTTTCAACCTAAAATTTCTCTATTCTTACCTCATTCAGATGTTCATTGTGTTGACATGCACTATACAAGGTTATTTCATGATTTGGGTGACAGTATTTGGCAGAATGAATTGATATCTTTTAGAGTCACCATCATCTTTGCTTTTCCCTAAAGACATGTTTGGGTAGGAGTCACCTCATAATTGTGTCAAGGACAATTTTGGAAGGTAATTGATTATGGTCAAATAAATACTAGCAATTTCAACGTGTCTAGTTCTGTTGAAAGTTGTTTTTTCTCTCTTAAAAGGGTTTTACTGGTCAAATCAGATTTTTTCCTTCAGGTATTATTTGTCATGTGAATCATTATGACTTTTACTCACTCAACTCCGTGTTAAATCAAATTTGCTGAGCAAGATAATGCAGTTATTTGTGTGCCCAACAGTAAGGGAAAGAAGAATGAATGACTTGTAACAGATGCTGTGCCTAACAAATGTCAGTTTTCAGTGAGCCCCTGACTTTAAAAGGTCATACCATCTTACGGTTACACTTTAAAAACTCAGTAATAAATACATAATATGTGCTATACTTCCTACTCTAAATGCATTGGTTTCTCAGTTTTCTATGTCAAAAAATGGCTTTACCATCTGCTGCTGTTTGATAGCATTCCTTTGAACCCAGGCTTTTCTTTTTTTCTGACGTGTTTGTTAACTTTCAGGCATTGTTACCACTGAGTCCTCACACTGGGGAGTTGTTTTACAGTATCAGGCCAATAGTGATATAAGTGATTGGTTTGGAACAAATTTCAATGTCAGAAATAAATTTGGAGAAGAATTATGTGAACTCTAAGATCATTGATGAAATTCAAGTCAGCATGATTTAATAAGCAAGTTATGCTATATTCCTTCTCTGCATGTCAACTAGATCAAACCTTGGTTGCTTTGTTTTAAAATTTCTATACCCCTATTTATATTTGTGTACTTGATTTTTCCTGAACTGAGAAAATATTATAATTTCCTACTGTGATTGTAGATTTATTTTCACATTTCTATCAGATTTTATATATTTTAAGCCTATGGTTAAAAATTCATATTTCATATTTACCATATAGTTTACCATATGAAACACTTAACTACATGTGCATATGTGCTAAGTAATTTCACTCATGTCCGACTCTTTGTGATCCTATGGACTGTAGCCCTCCAGGCTCCTCTGTCCATGGGATTCTGCAGGCAAGAATACTGGAGTGGGTTGCCATTTCCTCCTCCAGGGGATCTTCCCAAGGTCCAGTGATCAAATCTGCATCTCTTATTTCTCCTGCTTTGGCAGGTGGGTTCTTTACCTCTAGAGCCACCTATATTTTGACCTTGAATTATACTTTAACTTATTATACTTAACTTTAAAATTTTAATTTACATTAAATTTTACTTAATATTAAATATTATTTAATTTACTTTTTCATTTGCTTTATCATTCTCTTTCTCTTTGTATGTATATATATTTTTTTATAACTTTGAGAGTAAGTCACAGAGTTAGTTTCCTGTTTCCCTTAGACACTTTAGTGTGTAAATTGTAAGAGCATGAGGGTATTCTCTCTTATAACCACATTACAATGAATTAAAATCAGGAAAATTTAGCAATGATATATTAATACTAGTACTAGCTAGTTAAAATGTTTTACTATATCTTTTTGCTCTATTTGTGGTACAGTCTGAGTATCTTTAGTTTTTATCTGTGTTCATTTTTTTTTTCCAGCCCGAATTTTGAGTTTTTATTTTGATGACTGCATTTTTCATAGGCAAGATCTCTGTTTCTTTTTTATAGCCTGACAGACAGTAGTGGTAAAGAACCCACCTGCCAATACAGAAGACATAAGATATGCGGGTTTAATACTTGGTTTGGGACGATCCCCTGGAAGACAGCACAGCAACCCACTCCAGTACTCTTGCCTAGAGAATCCCATGGACAGAGGAGCCTGGTAGGCTACAGTCCGTAGAGTTGCAAAGAGTCAGACATGACTGAAGCCACTAGCACACGCTTGTTTCATCATAGTTTGTCCTTTCTTATAATCATTATAAGGTCATTTAAATTTCTTTTAAATGTACTGTTTCCTCTAATATTTATTCTTACTTAGTTCATGTGTTCTCATTTCTTCTGTTGTTTAATTCTTCTGTTTTATTGTGTTATTTTCCTTAAATGTTTTAGTCATTTTTACTTGTGTGTTCACCCTTGTATTTGAGAATCCCTGTGATAAGACAGTGAATGTTATAATGTTATTTCTGTTTACCACAGCTTGGTTCAGTTATTGTGGGGAAGGGTGAGCCCATTGCCAGTATTCTGATTCTGAATATTTCCTATTTCTCCTAGATGTTGCCAGGTACCAGATATCAGCAAGGTATGTTTTCAGACTAACTGCTCTTGCCAGAGATGGTTGACTTTCATGCATTGATTGGTTCAGTAGTAGAAGGGGGAAGTTGTGTCAATTATCTATGGTTGTAACAACATCAACAACAAAAAAAAACAAAACTAAGTGACTTAATAAAACAGCGCAATTATTAAATTGACAGTTTTGTGGGTCTGATGGTGATTCATCTGGTCTAGGCTGCCCTCCTTTTTCTGCTGATGTTGTTCACACTTCTGCGACCAGCAGGTGCTTCTGTGACTTTTCTGTTATGCTGTCAATTGGTAGGTTGGTTTTGAAACTGGTCTCAGATATTTGGTTTCATTCTGGCAGTAGGCTGAACACCTTGGTTCTGCTCCATGAGGCTGCTTATCCTTTAGATCAGCTGGGGCTTGTTCAAATGATTGTCTCAGGGTTCTAAGCACAAGAAAACAATATTTTCAGTCATATTTGCTTGTATGATATTTGCTAATGTCTGCTGACTGAAGCAATCAAATGGTCAACTCAGAGTGTGGGGAAGTAGATTCTACTCCTAGAAGGGAGGAGCTGCAACATCACGTTGCAAGAGTGTGAATGAAGGGAAGGAAAAGATACATGACCATCTTAACAGTCTGTCCCAGACTGGCAAACCCACCTGGATGCATGAAGTCTGGTTCTCCTGATACTAACCCGAGCAGTTTTCCAGGTTCTCTTCTCCCACCAGTCTTGGCCACTATAGAGCTTGGAGTGCTCCTGGCATTAGAGACTCCATTTCGTTAGAGACCCCATCTTCTCTGTGTTTGGGCCGTGCTTTCCTTCATATTTCTGAATCCACCTGCCCTCTGTTTTTTAGGGTTCTTTGTTGTTTCTAACATACTGAGGTCGTTTGTTCTTATTCTCTAGAGTTCATATGGAGTTTTTCTTTTTTAAAAATAAAATATTAAAAAGTAATTCTAGGTATATTTTAGGCAGGAATAGGAATCAGGGGCATATTCTTGGTTTGCCTTCTTATGTATTACTTTCAAAGACAGAATCATAAATTTAAAGTATTAGACTAAAGTGCTTTCACTTTATTTTATTTTTATTTTTTTGATGTGATTTTCTTTTTTAATGTAAACCTTTCTCCAGGGAGCACACACAAGTAGGAAACCCTGAGGGTAAACAACAAATAAGGCTGAGCTTTTTTTAATAAATGTCTACAAAATCTACATGTCCCCTCTCTCAGTGTTGATACTGGCAATTTGTATTTTCTCTCTTTGTTTTCTCAATCAGTGAGGGTATGGCTGTTTAGGCAAAACGATGTTTCCCAGTTTTTTCCTGGGTCATGGCTGTGCCCAAGAGAAATTCATATATTTGGAAGGCATAAGGAAACAGCACCCAGTTCATGGGCAGGCAGGCACTGGTCAGCTCCTGCTCCTTGTTGCTTCTAGGCCAGCTCATGAGTAAGGACAGCAGCCCACTGGTCCTTCAGCTCCTGCTGGATCTCCACTTCAGCATCACTGAATCCTGGTCCANGGCATAAGGAAACAGCACCCAGTTCATGGGCAGGCAGGCACTGGTCAGCTCCTGCTCCTTGTTGCTTCTAGGCCAGCTCATGAGTAAGGACAGCAGCCCACTGGTCCTTCAGCTCCTGCTGGATCTCCACTTCAGCATCACTGAATCCTGGTCCAAGTGCTTACGCAGCTCCAAGGCAAGCGCAGCAGCGGTCGGTCACTGGAGACACTGAAGTTGGATGCTTAGCAACGGTGAAGACGAGTGCAGGTGGTGCTCCTTTGTTCCAGATGAGCCTCCCTGTGAGTCCCAGGCTCTCTCACTTCATGTCCTCTTTCCATTCCTGATGGAAGTCCCTGTAGGCTTCAGTCACTGAAACATTGCTCCTCAAGGACGGTTTAACCAGTTCTTCCAGTTGCATAGGGTCAAATTCCTACATCCCATATTCTATATGATTAAAGATTGGCTCAGATTCTCTGATTAACCCTCAACTGATAAGACCAGTGTTGCTAAGTGATAATGTTACCAATGTTTTCCAAAGAATCGACTCTTTATCTTGTTAACTTTTGTATCATTTGTCTATTTTTAAAAATGTCTTCAATTTCTGCTCTTATTGTTATTTCTTTCCTCCTTTCTATGTATCTGGGTTTAATTCACCCACAGGAAACTTAAGTTCAAAAATAAGAAAGATTTCAAATCAATGATGTGAGATTAAAAGCTATGCATTTAAAGTTAACACTTTAGTAGAACTGTTGAATTTTTGATATGTTGCATTTTTATTATCAACTTTCAGTGGAAATGTTTTCTTATTGCTTATGCTTCTTCTTTGACCTATATGTCACTTAGAGGTGTGTGGTTTAATCTCCAAGAATTTGGAGACTTTCTAGATATCTAGATATTTCTAGATATTTATAATTTAATTCTGTTGGGATTTTAAAATGTGGTTTTCAAAATTTTGAAATTTATTGAAACATACTTTATGACTGAGGGTATGGTCTCTCTTAGTATGTGTTCCACGCATTCTTGAAGAATGAATGTGTGTTCTTCCATTGCTCAGTAAATGCCAACTAAGTCAAGTTTGTTGATAGTGTTAGTCAAATCTTCTATATCCTCACTGAATTTTTTGGACTACTTTGTCAGTTACTGCAAGAGAGATGTTAAAATCTCCAACTATATCTATTTATCTCTTTAACACTGTTACTTTAAAAAAATTTTTTCTTTTTGCTTTCTTTTACTTTACAATACTGTATTGGTTTTGCCATACATTGGCACGAATCTGCCACAAGTGTACATGAGTTCCCAATCCTGAACCACCCTCCCTTCTCCCACCCTATATCATCTCTCTGGATCGTCCCCGTGCACCAGCCCCAAGCATCCTGTATCCTGCATCAAACATAGACTGGCTATTTGTTTCTTACATGATTTGTTTCAATGCCATTCTCCCACATCATCCCACCCTTTCCCTCTCCCTCAGAGTCCAAAAGTCCATTCTATACATCTGTGTCTCTTTTGCTGTCTCACATACAGGATTATCATTACCATCTTTCTAAATTCCATATATATGTGTTAGTATTACTGTATTGATGTTTTTCTTTCTGGCTTACTTCACTCTGTATAATTG
>SJYX01020283.1:437171-471976 GCA_006410675.1 Oreotragus oreotragus
CAGTGAGAATTTGCTGTATGGCTCAGGAAACTCAAACAGGGGCTCTGTATCAACCTAGAGGGGTGGGATGGGGAGGGAGATGGGAGGGAGGTTCAAAAGGGAGGGGATATATATATATATATATACCTATGGCTGATTCATGTTGAGGTTTGACAGAAGACAACAAAATTCTGTAAAGCAATTATCCCTCAATAAAAAAAAAAAAGAAAAAAAGTCTCTTCCTTGAACATAGAGTTTTCAACGTAAAATTGTTCTTTCAGAGTCAGAAAAGATTGAATTTTTCTGGAAAACTGCTATCCTGTTGAAAGCTAATGATAACAAGTTCAGCTTGTTTATTCACTCCACTGCATTCATAAATGGCACTGTCACACAAATATGTTGGTTATTGAAACTATTTCTCACAGCATGTGTTTTTTCTGAAGAGTGCATGCTAGTCATTTTATTAGTCTGTCTTGGTTTCCTAAACCCAGGAGAATGAGTGAGTGAATGGATGAGATTAGAATAACAGCAGTGAATCTTGACTTCTTTCCCTCCCATTAGCATTTAAATATCCTCATCTGCTCATCATTAAAAAGCCTCCTTATTATCTACCTCACCCTTGCAGCAATCCCGCATCCAGTTAAACTTCTCTGAAGAACTATTCTCTCTCTGTCGATTTTTCTCACTTCCCATTCTCTCCAATTATACTTCTCCATCAGAACTCTATTGAAATAGTAAAGATCACTCATCATCTCTTTGCCACTAAGCCAAATAGGAAAATTTCAATTTTTATTCATTCACAAAAACTTAGTAGATCTCCTGTTACATCCTGGAGCTTCCCTGGTGACTCTGATGGTAAAGAATCCGCCTGCAATGCAGGAGACACCGGTTTGATTCCTGGGTCAGGAAGGTCCCCTGGAGAAGGGAAGGGGTACCCGCTCCAGTATTCTTGCCTGGAGAATTCCATGGACAGAGGACCCTGCAGTCCCTGGGGTCACAAAGAATTGGACACAACTGAATGCCTAACACTTTCACGTTCACAATTGTATCCTGAGCACTGTTCTTGATATTGGGATACAGTGTTGAGCAAGACAGATGATAAAATTCCTGGTGTCACGGAGATCACATGAACAAGAATAATCAATTACTGGCAAGTGTTATGATGAAAATAAAAGAGAGGAGAGAGAGAAAGAGAGGAAATGAATGAATGTTTTGACACTTGGATGGCAAGGAGCCAGCCTAGCTTCATCCGAATCTAGAAGTAGTGAGAGAGCCACTGTGGCCAGGGTTGTGGTGTCGCCGAGGAGAGCCACGCTAAAGCTTGCCTGGGTGAGCCAGGCAGTGGTGTTAGATGAGGAGACAGGGGCTGGTGGGGTGATTGGGTTCTCCTGGAATAAGAATCCTACGCCCAGGAGATGGTGGACTGGAGCAAATCTGGAAAGGTTTGATAGCCCGACTGAATGACCATGAGACTCCCCCTCCAATGTATATGGTAATAGTCCAAGTACTATTTTAAGTACTTGAATGGCCTTATCAACAGTGTATAGGCTGCACTTGATCTATGGTTTTCACTGTCACACCAACAATGCCCTTTACTGGAGGTTTTAAAAGCCTTTGCCATAAATTTTCTAAGGGATTGTGGCTGTTTATCAGGCATTTAGTTTGTCACAGTGTTAGATTGACCAGGCAATTGCTCATGTTGGAATTTGTAGGTTATGATTTGATAAATTAGATGATTGCTGCTACATAGGGAGTAGTTTGTGTCTGCCTTTTCTATGATAATCTACTGGAAAACTGTGAATAATAATATTGCATATAAAAGAGACAAGGATGGATAAAGGTGTAAGGGAATAAATTTTCTCTTTAAGTAGCAAACAGCCATGAATCTCTTATTAAATTTTCCAAGCAGGGAGCCTGTCACTCTAAGCATGAGTTCTTATTGTAAGGAAAATTTAAACTGGTTATGGACTTACTGTTCTAAAGCAATCAGAGTTGAAATGTTTTACATCTTGACCACATTTTTTTTTTTTTTTTGGTGGGGAGGGCAGGGTCAAGGGTAAAATAAAGCATTATTGAAAAATTTAACCATAACACCTCTTAGTCATAAGCAGTGGAAACCAGTTTTGGCTGATTTAGGAAGAATATTTATTCAGAGAACACTAAGCTGGAGAACCAGTCTTGGGACTATGCAGATGAGAACAGCAGTCCAAATCCTGCTGTAGAACTAGCTCAGTGGGGACCTTGCTGTCACTGCTGCTAAGAACCGCAGCTCACAGTGCTGGCACACCTAGCAACAGACTCTGGAAGCTGCCAGAGTCCGTTGGCTCTGCTATCTGTGCTACCCAAAGAACCTGATTTTTGTGACAGCCCCTCCACTTTCATAGGTAATTTATTCCTCCTGTGACTCTCTTGACAAGGAGAGTGAGATTGTCTTCACCAGCAAGGGCTTGCCCTGGGATTTGGTGAGTTTGGGGAATTTATGACATCCAAATCCAATCATTCCCCTCACCACCCCTCCTCCATATCTCAGTTTTGTTCTATTTTGATCAATGCTTTTACTTTCACATAAGTGATCTCAGTGGGGTGTGAATTCAGCTGACATTATAATTTAGAAACCTGCAGGATCAAAGTTTGAGTTTGATTTTCAGTTATCTCAGCCCTGCGGCTGAAAGCGATAAGAGATTCTTTTAGCAGTCAGAGAAACTTGGGATTTCACTTCATGCCTCTAGACAAGAATTTGTGATTTCAGCTTGTCATTCTTTTCCTTTAAGCACTGTAGCAGTGTTAGAAGCAAACTCTATGCCCATAGTTCTTGAATTCCTCACACCTGTCATATACTTTTGTGGCATATACTTTGGGTTATGTGGTCCTTGTTCAGTGAGGACTTCTTTAAGGTGATAATTTGATAATTTGTGCCATGAGCTTCCAGATTCCCGTCTCTTAGTATGGGCTGGCTTTTCATTGTTTTTATTTTCAACTAGGCCAGATATCCAATTCCGTTTTTGAGGGACTATTGGCTACAACTGTAACTGGTATCAATTGATGTTACTGTTCTTAGTTAAAGCAATTGTGTATAATGTAAGCAGAAAATGAACTAGTTCTTAGGACATTCAACTGCACAGAGTCTCCAGGGCTACAGAGCTAGGAACATTGCTCTAAATCATGTCCTCTAAGGATACCATTGCTGCTGCTGCTGAGACTGGGTGCTGTGTTTTGCAACACAGACAACAGTAATAGCGGGCTTTGGATTGGGGCCACTAGCACTGCTATGATTGCCATATTATCATGCTCTAGCTCTTGTCATTGCAAGAGCAAATAGCTCATGTTCTCTTCTTTGTGTCATTGTTCACAGTTGAAACTAGAGTGGATGCATCTAAGACTGATAGAACTGAGGTCAAGGGCCAATGTGCCAGCAGTGAAGGCTACTAAGAAAGTGAGTATCTGGCATTTTTTCCCCCTTAGTGAATAGCAGGCTCTGCTACCTACAATACTCATCAGGTGGGAAATCCTTATAACTCATAAGGTGGTAGCAAATATTATAGGTTGGCCCACCCAACAACCGTTCCACACCTCCTCTAGACAGGCTTTGGAAAATGGTGGATTACATTCCCAGGCTCCACTGCCACATAGACAGAATTGAGATATAAAGCCAAGTCATGTGAGATGTTGGTTATATGCAGGGAGACTGGACCTTCTACAAGCATGGTTGTGAAGGTGATGAATTTTTTCAGAGTAGCTATGATGCTTACTCCTTGGAAGGAAAGTTATGACCAACCTAGATAGCATATTAAAAGCAGAGATATTACTTTGCCAACAAGGCACAAGTCATGTGAGATGTTGGTTATATGCAGGGAGACTGGACCTTCTACAAGCATGGTTGTGAAGGTGATGAATTTTTTCAGAGTAGCTATGATGCTTACTCCTTGGAAGGAAAGTTATGACCAACCTAGATAGCATATTAAAAGCAGAGATATTACTTTGCCAACAAGGCCCATCTAGTCAAGGCTATGGTTTTTCCAGTGGTCATGTATGGATGTGAGAGCTGGACTGTGAAAAAAGCTGAGCGCCGAAGAATTGATGCTTTTGAACTGTGGTGTTGGAGAAGACTCTTGAGAGTCCCTTGGACTGCAAGGAGATCCAACCAGTCCATCCTAAAAGAGACCAGTCCTGGGTGTTCATTGGAAGGACTGATGCTGAGGCTGAAACTCCAATACTTTGGCCACCTGATGCGAAGAGTTGACTCATTGGAAAAGACCCTGATGCTGGGAGGGATTGGGGGCAGGAGGAGAAGGAGACGGCTGAGGATGAGATGGCTGGATGGCATCACTGACTCGATGCACATGAGTTTGAGTGAACTCCAGGAGTTGGTGATAGACAGGGAGGCCTGGCATGCTGCGATTCTTGGGGTCGCAAAGAGTCAGACACGACTGAGGGACTGAACTGAACTGAATTGAATTGATGAAGACTTTGGGCATTCAGAACCAAGTGAACTAACTTGTGAGTAAGGATGTCAGTGGAGTTTCTTAGGACAGACCCACAGTGTAGCTATGCTTTTCTTCTCACTGTGTTCTTGGCTCATTGACTCTGTGAGCCTCTAAGGCTTGCTCGTTAGCCCTTTCAGGGATTCTATGAGTTAGCTAATATTCTCCTACAAATCCCTTTATGCTAAAACTAGCTCATTCAATTCTGTTGTTTGCAAGTAAAAGCCATGATTAATAGAATTTCAGACAGTAGGTTAATAAAATTGTACTATATATTTGAAAGCTGCAGTGATAAATACAAAATTTTAAATACTCCATATGCCTGGAATATACATGTAAAGATCGCAGGTGTTATTCTTCAGTTAGTATTTGGAAGGAAAATTTGATTAATATATCTAGAGGATGGGCATTGCTGGTGGTTGTGAGAGTAACATATTCTACTAGGCTAAATCAACTTGTGAATTTCAAGTCTCAAATGCTGTCAATAGAGATGTGAGTGCAAATTAGAGCATTGTAGATGCTGTGACATTGTGTTAGCCAATAGCTAGCACTTGTTGAGTTCTCACCAGGTAATACTACATGGATTATTCTATGTAAACTTCAGAGTAAACTTTGGAAATCCTATTGGCATCTCTGTTTTACGGATGAGGAGACTGCAGTTTCGATTGGTTACACTGCTTTCCCAAAGTCACTTGGCTAGATAGGCAGGAGAAGGATTTGGGCCTATAGCTGTCTGACTATAGATTCTTCATTTTCATGCTATAGTCCAAAGGGTTGCAAAGAGCTGGACATGACTGAGCAACTAAGCACACAGCACACTACCTCTTATCATTGAATGTAGATTTAATTGATCTGCTCAAAATTGCAAAGAATTTGATGAGGAAGTTAAGATGCAGGATGTATCTTTACCAAAGAAAGCCAGAGAAACAATATCAGCACCCCACAGAGGAACCACAGGCTAGGAGCTGGTGAGTCTTCTGGGTGGATACCTTTTGTACAGGAATTAGGAAAAAATTTCTTAGACAGGTGAGTTATGCTCATTACGCTTGAAAGCCTTGATACTCCAAGTATGTTCCTTGGACCAGCATCATTGGCATCACCTGGGAGCTTGTTAGAAATGGCTTTGTTTATGAAAGACTGAAATAGGAAAAGCAAATGAAGGAAACTGAGGAACCTTCTGCATGAAGTCTTATATGTGAATGTATAGGAGAGGTTTTTGCGTCCTAATGGAAGTATTTGTTTTCCTATGTGAGAGTAAAATGTAGAAGAGATATTCAGTAAAGTTTTTTGAATATATTTTCCTTCTGGGCTTCCCTGGTGGCTCAGCGGTTAAAGCGTCTGCCTCCAATGCGGGAGACCCGGGTTCGATTCCTCGGTCGGGAAAATCCCCTGGAGAAGGAAATGGCAATCCACTCCAGTATTCTTGCCTGGAGAATCCTGTGGACGGAGAAGCCTAATAGGTTACAGTCCACGGGGTCGCAAAGAGTCAGACACGACTGAGCGACTTCACCACCTATCTCCTTTTATTATAATTACATTATAAAGAATCAGAATCATATATGTATACTTATATAAGTGAAAGACACTAATGTATACTAAGGACCTAGCTGTGAGTCCGTCTCCTCACACTATTTCCTTAGTATTTACTGTGCTCTTTATTGTTCCAAGTTTTGATATTCCAAGTAGTATTATATAGTTTGTAAGACATGTTGTCCCCAAAAGGTAATTCAATCATAGCAGTTGCTGACTTGGATCAATGTCTTACTTTCTTTGCTCTTGTCATGACTCCAGGTATGGGCTTTCATTGCAGAGATGGTTTAAATTCTCATTTCAGAAAGCACCTACCTGTCACAGACACAGCTGTGGGGGGAAAAAAACCCATAAGATTTCTGTGCTGGAACCAAAAAGTTTTCTGCAGTTCAGGTGGCTCTCGTATCCCTAATCAGATGTCTGTCTAGACTCAATAAGTCCTAGTACATGTGCTTTTGGGAAAAGTCTAATACTGTCTCATGTTCAGTGCTCAGCTGCTAAGTCGTGTCTGATTTTTTGCAACCCTGTGGACCGTAGCCAACCAGGCTTCTCTGTCCATGGGTTTTTCCAGGCAAGAATACTGGAGTGGGTTGCCATGCCCTCCTCCAAGGGATCTTCCTGACCCAGGGATTGAACCCATGTATCCTGCAGCCACCTGGGAAGACTATCTCACCCATAAACAAATGCTGAATGAATGGAAAGTTTCTAGCTGTGTGCCCAGAAAGAATGTTTAAT
The DNA here is from genome assembly GCA_006410675.1 of Oreotragus oreotragus. Lineage (NCBI taxonomy): Eukaryota > Metazoa > Chordata > Mammalia > Artiodactyla > Bovidae > Oreotragus > Oreotragus oreotragus. Next base: position 443,897 of record SJYX01020283.1, read on the forward strand.
AAAGACAACTGGTATCACTGGGTAGTTTTTTATTCCATCTGTTCTTAAGGCTATAATTGGCTGATAAACACTTCTGAGGCACTAAGTATGCAAAAAAGGCATTTAAGATGATAAAACTTTACCATTTATTAGGTAATTGCCCTCATTTTCATGTTCTCATTTATTTTTATGTTAAATTTTTGGGAACAATTTATAAAGATTTATTTTTAAAATTTAAAAGACTTTAAAATTTAGTTTATTTTTTAAAATTAAGGGACAATTCGGGGAAGGCAATGGCACCCCACCCCAGTACTCTTGCCTGGAAAATCCAGTGGACGGAGTAGCCTGGTGGGCTGCAGTCCATGGGGTTGCTAACAGTCGGACAGACTGAGCGACTTCACTTTCACTTTTCTCTTTCATGCATTGGAGAAGGAAATGGCAACCCACTCCAGTATTCTTGCCTGGGGAATCCCAGGGATGGGGGAGCCTGGTGGGCTGCCGTCTATGGGGTCACACAGAGTCGGACACGACTGAAGTGACTTAGCAGCAAGGGACAATTGGCATATAACATAGTTTCAGATTTACAAACACATTTTGAATGTTTGTATGCATTATGAAATGATCACCACAATATCTAGTTATCATGTCACCATATAAAGCTACAAGATTTCTTTCTTGTGATGAGAACTTATAGGTTATACTTTATCTGTTTTCAAATATGCAGTGCAATTTTATTAACTGCAGTCATCATTCTGTGCATTATATCCCTATAACTTCTTTGTTTTATAACAAGAAGTTTGTACTTCTTGACCCCCTTCACTAATTCTCTCTGCCCCAAATGCCTCCCCTCTGGTAACCACCAATCTGTTCTCTGTATTTATGTTTTGCTTTGTTTATTTTTTAAAAAATTACACACATGAATTGAATCATGCAGTATTTTTCTTTTGCTGTTTGACTCATATTCATTAGTGTGACACCCTCAAGGTCCATCACATTGTCTCAAATGGAAAATTTCATTTCTTTTTAATGCTGAGTATATTCAATGGGCTTCCCTAATGGCTCAGTTGGTGAAGAATCTGCCTGCAGTGTAAGAGACTCATATTCAGTCCCTGGGTACGGATGATCCCTTGGAGAAGGAGATGGCAACCCACTCTAGTATTCTTGCCTGGAGAATTCTATGGATAGAGGAGCCTGGTGGGCTACAGTCCACGGGGTGGCAAATTGGCAAATTGGGTGGCAAATTGGACGTGACTGAGCAACTAACACTCCATGTATATGTATACATACACACACACATATACACATACCACATCTTTATCTTTTCATCCATTGATGAACACTTGATTGAGTGAGTGAAGTCGCTCAGTTGTGTCTGACTCTTTGCGACCCCATGGACGGTGGCTACCAGGCTCCTCTGTCCATGAGATTTTCCAGGCAAGAGTATCTGAGTGGATTTCCATTTCCTTCTCCAGGGCATCTTCCCGACCCAGGAATCGAACCCAGGTCTCCTGCATTGCAGGCAGATGCTTTACCCTCTGAGCCACCAGGGAACAGCTCAAACACTTAGGTCGTTTCTATATATTGTCTATTGCACATAATGTTGTAATGAACATAAAGGTGCATATATCTTTTCCCATTTCTGTTTTCATTTTCTTTGGATATATACTCAGAAGTGGAATTACTTTGTCATACATTAGTTCTATTTTTAATTTTTTGAGGAATCTCCATACTATTTTCCATAATGATTGCACCAATTGACATCCCCACCAATGGTACATGAGGGTTCCCTATTCGTCACATTCTTGCCAGCACTTGTCGTTTGTTGTCTTTTTTTTGATAATAGCCCTGTGTGAAGTAATATCTCATTGTGGTTTGATTTGCACTTGCCTGATGATTAGTGATATTGAGCATCTTTTCATGTGTCTGTTGGCCACCTGAATGTCTTCTTTGGGAAAATGCCTATTCAGATCCTCTGTTCATTTATGAAATCAGATTTTTTTTTGTTGTTATTGAATTGTGTGAGCTCTTTTTGTAATTATTTTTTTACCTCCTCATTAGTTAGGATGCTTCACAAATATTTTCTCCCACTCAGTAGGTTGCCTTTTGATTTTGTTGATGATTTCCTTTGCTCTGCAGAAGCTTTTATGTTTGATGTAGTTCCACCTTCTTATTTTTTTTGCTTTTATTACCTCTGCTTTTAAATTCAGATGCAAAAAACCATTGCCAAGACTGATGTCAAGGAGTTTACTGCCTACATTTTTTTCTAGGAGACTTACAGTTTTGGTCTTATGTTGAAAACTTTAATTCATTTTGCGCACAGCGTATGTTAATAGTCTATTTTTTTTTTTGCATGTGGCTGTACAATGTTCTCAACACATTTATCAAAGAGACTATCCTTTTGCTGTTATATATTCTTAAGTCTTTTGTCATAAATTAATTTACCATAGTGCATGGGTTTACTTCTGGACTCTCTGTTCTGTTCTGTTGATTTATGTGTCTATTTTTGTGCCATTACCATACTTTTTTGATTGGTATAATTTTGTAATTTAACTTGAAATCAGGAAGTGTGAGGCCTCCAGCCTTGTCGTTCTTTCTCAAGATTGTTTTGGATGTTTGATATCTTTTCAATAAACCAGCATTTAATTTCATTGCACTTTTCTATTGTCCGTTTAGTCTTGTTTTATTTATTAAGATTTGCTTGAATCTTAATTTGTTTTCTTTTACTTACTGTTAGCTTCATTTGTTCTTCTTTTTCTAGTTAATTTAGGTGTAAAATTAGATTACTTTGAACTCTATCAGCAAATTACAAAATGCCCATAAAACAAGTTTTACATGGACGTTGAGTATGGTGACAAAGAATGAGCCAACGAAAAGGAAAGAGCCAAGAAGATTCCTTAAACCAGTGATGCAGGACCAGGAAATCACAGACAAGAGTAACTTTTTTCTTTTGCATATGTTTATGCATGGTTCAGACGGTAAAGCATCTGTCTACAATGTCGGAAGACCCTGGTTCGGTCCCTGGGTTGGGAAGATCCCCTGGAGAAGGAAATGGCAATCCACTCCAGGACTATTGCCTGGAAAATCCCATGGACAGAGGAGCCTGGTAGGCTATATAGTCCATGGGGTCACAAAGGGTCAGACACGACTGAGCGACTTCACTTCACTTCATGCATTATTTTGTAGAAGGCAATGGCACCCCACTCCATTGTTCTTGCCTGGAGAATCCCAGGGACGGAAGAGCCTGTTGGGCTGCTGTCTATGGGGTCACACAGAGTTGGACACGACTGAAGCGACTTAGCAGCAGTAGCTGCATGCATTATTTGTCTATTGAAAACTCTGTGGAGCAGAGTATATGACTCATATATCTTTGTATTAATATATCCAGTGTATTCTCCAGTGATAATTTTGTTCATCTGCTTGATGATGCTGTTTTTAGACATTAAATTACCAAATAATTATTTCATTAAAAAACGTTTCTTCTTTGGCTTGGGATATTCATCATGACCTTAGAGTCCTTAGGACTTCCTGGTGGCTCAGATGGTAAGCGTCTTCCTACAATTCAGGAGACCCAGGTTCAATCCCTGGGTTAGGAAGATCTCCTGGAGAAGGAAATGGCAACCCACTCAAGTATTCTTGCCTGGAAAATCCCATGGATGGAAGTGGGCTGCAGTCCATGGGGTTGCTAACAGTCGGACAGACTGAGCGACTTCACTTTCACTTTTCTCTTTCATGCATTGGAGAAGGAAATGGCAACCCACTCCAGTATTCTTGCCTGGGGAATCCCAGGGATGGGGGAGCCTGGTGGGCTGCCGTCTATGGGGTCACACAGAGTCGGACACGACTGAAGTGACTTAGCAGCAAGGGACAATTGGCATATAACATAGTTTCAGATTTACAAACACATTTTGAATGTTTGTATGCATTATGAAATGATCACCACAATATCTAGTTATCATGTCACCATATAAAGCTACAAGATTTCTTTCTTGTGATGAGAACTTATAGGTTATACTTTATCTGTTTTCAAATATGCAGTGCAATTTTATTAACTGCAGTCATCATTCTGTGCATTATATCCCTATAACTTCTTTGTTTTATAACAAGAAGTTTGTACTTCTTGACCCCCTTCACTAATTCTCTCTGCCCCAAATGCCTCCCCTCTGGTAACCACCAATCTGTTCTCTGTATTTATGTTTTGCTTTGTTTATTTTTTAAAAAATTACACACATGAATTGAATCATGCAGTATTTTTCTTTTGCTGTTTGACTCATATTCATTAGTGTGACACCTTCAAGGTCCATCACATTGTCTCAAATGGAAAATTTCATTTCTTTTTAATGCTGAGTATATTCAATGGGCTTCCCTAATGGCTCAGTTGGTGAAGAATCTGCCTGCAGTGTAAGAGACTCATATTCAGTCCCTGGGTACGGATGATCCCTTGGAGAAGGAGATGGCAACCCACTCTAGTATTCTTGCCTGGAGAATTCTATGGATAGAGGAGCCTGGTGGGCTACAGTCCACGGGGTGGCAAATTGGCAAATTGGGTGGCAAACTGGACGTGACTGAGCAACTAACACTCCATGTATATGTATACATACACACACACATATACACATACCACATCTTTATCTTTTCATCCATTGATGAACACTTGATTGAGTGAGTGAAGTCGCTCAGTTGTGTCTGACTCTTTGCGACCCCATGGACGGTGGCTACCAGGCTCCTCTGTCCATGAGATTTTCCAGGCAAGAGTATCTGAGTGGATTTCCATTTCCTTCTCCAGGGCATCTTCCCGACCCAGGAATCGAACCCAGGTCTCCTGCATTGCAGGCAGATGCTTTACCCTCTGAGCCACCAGGGAACAGCTCAAACACTTAGGTCGTTTCTATATATTGTCTATTGCACATAATGTTGTAATGAACATAAAGGTGCATATATCTTTTCCCATTTCTGTTTTCATTTTCTTTGGATATATACTCAGAAGTGGAATTACTTTGTCATACATTAGTTCTATTTTTAATTTTTTGAGGAATCTCCATACTATTTTCCATAATGATTGCACCAATTGACATCCCCACCAATGGTACATGAGGGTTCCCTATTCGTCACATTCTTGCCAGCACTTGTCGTTTGTTGTCTTTTTTTTGATAATAGCCCTGTGTGAAGTAATATCTCATTGTGGTTTGATTTGCACTTGCCTGATGATTAGTGATATTGAGCATCTTTTCATGTGTCTGTTGGCCACCTGAATGTCTTCTTTGGGAAAATGCCTATTCAGATCCTCTGTTCATTTATGAAATCAGATTTTTTTTTGTTGTTATTGAATTGTGTGAGCTCTTTTTGTAATTATTTTTTTACCTCCTCATTAGTTAGGATGCTTCACAAATATTTTCTCCCACTCAGTAGGTTGCCTTTTGATTTTGTTGATGATTTCCTTTGCTCTGCAGAAGCTTTTATGTTTGATGTAGTTCCACCTTCTTATTTTTTTTGCTTTTATTACCTCTGCTTTTAAATTCAGATGCAAAAAACCATTGCCAAGACTGATGTCAAGGAGTTTACTGCCTACATTTTTTTCTAGGAGACTTACAGTTTTGGTCTTATGTTGAAAACTTTAATTCATTTTGCGCACAGCGTATGTTAATAGTCTATTTTTTTTTTTGCATGTGGCTGTACAATGTTCTCAACACATTTATCAAAGAGACTATCCTTTTGCTGTTATATATTCTTAAGTCTTTTGTCATAAATTAATTTACCATAGTGCATGGGTTTACTTCTGGACTCTCTGTTCTGTTCTGTTGATTTATGTGTCTATTTTTGTGCCATTACCATACTTTTTTGATTGGTATAATTTTGTAATTTAACTTGAAATCAGGAAGTGTGAGGCCTCCAGCCTTGTCGTTCTTTCTCAAGATTGTTTTGGATGTTTGATATCTTTTCAATAAACCAGCATTTAATTTCATTGCACTTTTCTATTGTCCGTTTAGTCTTGTTTTATTTATTAAGATTTGCTTGAATCTTAATTTGTTTTCTTTTACTTACTGTTAGCTTCATTTGTTCTTCTTTTTCTAGTTAATTTAGGTGTAAAATTAGATTACTTTGAACTCTATCAGCAAATTACAAAATGCCCATAAAACAAGTTTTACATGGACGTTGAGTATGGTGACAAAGAATGAGCCAACGAAAAGGAAAGAGCCAAGAAGATTCCTTAAACCAGTGATGCAGGACCAGGAAATCACAGACAAGAGTAACTTTTTTCTTTTGCATATGTTTATGCATGGTTCAGACGGTAAAGCATCTGTCTACAATGTCAGGAGACCCTGGTTCGGTCCCTGGGTTGGGAAGATCCCCTGGAGAAGGAAATGGCAATCCACTCCAGGACTATTGCCTGGAAAATCCCATGGACAGAGGAGCCTGGTAGGCTATATAGTCCATGGGGTCACAAAGGGTCAGACACGACTGAGCGACTTCACTTCACTTCATGCATTATTTTGTAGAAGGCAATGGCATCCCACTCCATTGTTCTTGCCTGGAGAATCCCAGGGACGGAAGAGCCTGTTGGGCTGCTGTCTATGGGGTCACACAGAGTTGGACACGACTGAAGCGACTTAGCAGCAGTAGCTGCATGCATTATTTGTCTATTGAAAACTCTGTGGAGCAGAGTATATGACTCATATATCTTTGTATTAATATATCCAGTGTATTCTCCAGTGATAATTTTGTTCATCTGCTTGATGATGCTGTTTTTAGACATTAAATTACCAAATAATTATTTCATTAAAAAACGTTTCTTCTTTGGCTTGGGATATTCATCATGACCTTAGAGTCCTTAGGACTTCCTGGTGGCTCAGATGGTAAGCGTCTTCCTACAATTCAGGAGACCCAGGTTCAATCCCTGGGTTAGGAAGATCTCCTGGAGAAGGAAATGGCAACCCACTCAAGTATTCTTGCCTGGAAAATCCCATGGATGGAGGAACCTGATAGGCTACAGTCCATGGGGTCGCAAAGAGTTGGACACAACTGAGCGACTTCATTTTCACTTAGATTCCCGAGCTAAACTGCCTTTATTGAATATCTGAGATTTATTTTATATAAAGGTTCTTTATAAATTTTCTTAAATTGCCAGGATTAAGAGAATAGAAATATTTGCTTCTGAATGTTTATCTTATCTAATGTTTATCCTAATTGATGAGCATTTTAGAATGTGTCTGTTCAAACAAGAATAAACAGAACAAATGATCTCTCTCCCCATATAAGCCTTTGACTTTCTCTTTTCCCTAGAATGAAAACTGCTTCTTTTCCAATAGAGGATTTTTGTATTGTCATCTAAAAAGAGTTTTCTTTTTATCAAACCAGTAACCTTTACATATACATTGTTTTCTCTTATATGGAACTGTGAGATCAGCTTCCACAGATTCTGTTTTGTGGTGCTTGCTGTCAGTGGAAGGATGTCATTTGTCATACCTTAGATGAATAGCATCCCTTCCTTCTTATACCAAATAAGAAAAAACAAGTGTCTCTCTGCTCAGGTTTCTTTCCTGTGTTTTTTTGGTCTTGTGTCACTGGTTTAAGATTGAGGAATATTCTTGGTGCTTTATTTTTTTATTGTTTCTCAGATCTTTGTTACTGCTTACTCAATATTCATGTAAAGATTGTTTTATGGGTATTTTGGGAATTGAACAAAATTGCAGTGCAGTTCAGATCTGTCTGTGGTGTTATTCTCCCTTTCTTTTCTGTCAAGTTTTCCTTCCTTCTTACCCTCGACCAAGTACTTAGTGTCCTTACACTTTAATTAGTCAATTTTCCTCATAACTTGCCTACTCTCTTGGGCCAGTGTACCAACAACAAAACCATTCTCTTTTCTCCTTCAACTAAAACACTCATTAGTTGGTTGTCAAACAGAAAATCAATTTCATTAACTTCCCCCAGGGAGCTAGGTAAACATTTATGGCCCAGTGTCTTATTCTTCTAGGGTGAAAATGAATATTATGGAATACTATGCCATGAATAAGTTCATGACAAATTCATTAACCAAGGAAGTGACTCTATGATTGTGGTGTTCAGCAGTCATGAGGTGGGATGCTGGGATGTTGCACATCCGGGAGAGATGTGTAAGCTTCTGCATACCCCTTCTTTTGGTAAGACTTGTCCTGGTGGTGGAGCAAGCAGCCTGGATTTTCAGTCTTAAAGTCATGCATCTCTATTCTGCGGAGGAATCTAATGTCATAGTAACTGCATTGTGCTTCATAGAATATCATAGAAATTAGAGGTAAAGTCATTTTATTTTTTTATAAAAACATTACTGATGAAATGTAAATAGCAGTAGTAAGACTGTTAGCTTCTTGATTGTGTATAACATTATAACATGCTCAGTCACTCAGCCATGTCTGACTCTTTGTGCCTCTATGAACAGCAGCCCTCAGGCTCCTTTGTCCATGGGATTTCCTGGGCAAGAATACTGGAGCAGATTGCCATTTCCTCCTCCAGGGGATCTTCCCAACCCAGGGACTGCACCCATGTCTCTTGTGTCTCCTGAACTGGCAGGCAGATTCTTTACCACTGTGTCACCTGGAAAGCCCAACATTATTATATGTTCTAAATTTACTGATTTATATATATCTCTGATTTCAGTAAAGGTGTGTTTATTTAAAGGTTCTTGAGACATACCATATATTTAAAAATAGTTTGCTTCATATTATTTTATGGGAACAAGTCAGTGGAGTAGACAGGATGTGCCTAGTCAGCATAGCATTTCTTACATTATAGATATAACATTGATAAATACAGAAGAAAATCAAAGGAAAAGATTTGAAATGTAAGATAATTCTAAGGAAACCATAAAAACAGACAGCAGATGTCACTGTTGCTTTTCCATTTCCCTTAACCTTATTTTTTGGGGTTTTGTTCCTCATTAATGACATTTCTCTCTCATCTGAGAACTCTAATAGGTTAAACAAGTTCACCTATGCTAAAATTCTGTTTTGAATTTTGTATTTATTAGGATAATGACTATAAATCTTGCACATATAATTTATGAGAAGATATTTATTATATTTATATGTCTAGGTTTATTAACTCAACATTATAAATGGATAGAATAATACTTTTTACAATTATCTGATTCAGAATGGATTACTATTAAAACCAGATGCTATTCACCTCAGATATAAACTTGTCCTAATCTTATTTTAAATGATCAATCATATTGTTTATTCTCTTTATGTAAGTACTCCAAAACATGAGTGCTTATATAAAGTACTCAGTTCATTTCAGTCACTCAATTGTGTCCAACTTTTTGTGAGCTCATGGACAGCAGCATGCCAGCCTTCCCTATCCATCACCAGCTCCTAGAGCTTGCTCACATTCATGTCCATCAAGTTGGTGATGCCATATGAAGTACTACTTGATGATAATTTAAGAAAATTTTTGCCATGTCAATACATCCAGCCAGTTGCATTCAGAAAATATCCAGGGAAAATGTTCCACATCAGCTTTCAAAATACCCATATTTTCCCCATCCCATATTCTCTCCATCAATTCAACTCTAATTTCCTATTACAGTGTTTCCTCTTCAAGCTACTGTCTAGGATGTATAAACCTCAATTTCTCATCTCCTCCGCTTTATCAATTATCAGATCTTGTTGATTCTATCTTCTGTATATTTCTAAAATCAACTCCTTTCTTTATATTACAAACTTTAAACTTCATAGGACATAGCTGAAGTGTGTGTCACATACATATTCTTGTAAGAACTTGGATAATTTTTCAGTTTTAATGGAGTCCCATTATTTCATGAGAAAGAAATTGTGCAACTCTGGTTTTTATGTGAGAGGAATGAAGCAAGAAGTAGTAGTAGTACAATGAAAACTTAGGAAGATTTCTTTCTTACAAAATCTAATCTTAGTATCATCTTTTATGCAGAAGGTTGAAGCTTTATCATTATGTTCTTAGACTTGTTGAGCCTGTTAATTTTTTTTAATCTGTAAAAAGAAACTTGGATAAACTATTTCTAATGAGCTTTCTATTAATAAAATTCAGTGATTCAGTAGGAAACACTAAAAAAATTACAATTATCTGATTCAGAATGGATTACTATTAAAACCAGATGCTATTCACCTCAGATATAAACTTGTCCTAATCTTATTTTAAATGATCAATCATATTGTTTATTCTCTTTATGTAAGTACTCCAACACATGAGTGCTTATATAAAGTACTCAGTTCATTTCAGTCACTCAATTGTGTCCAACTTTTTGTGAGCTCATGGACAGCAGCATGCCAGCCTTCCCTATCCATCACCAGCTCCTAGAGCTTGCTCACATTCATGTCCATCAAGTTGGTGATGCCATATGAAGTACTACTTGATGATAATTTAAGAAAATTTTTGCCATGTCAATACATCCAGCCAGTTGCATTCAGAAAATATCCAGGGAAAATGTTCCACATCAGCTTTCAAAATACCCATATTTTCCCCATCCCATATTCTCTCCATCAATTCAACTCTAATTTCCTATTACAGTGTTTCCTCTTCAAGCTACTGTCTAGGATGTATAAACCTCAATTTCTCATCTCCTCCGCTTTATCAATTATCAGATCTTGTTGATTCTATCTTCTGTATATTTCTAAAATCAACTCCTTTCTTTATATTACAAACTTTAAACTTCATAGGACATAGCTGAAGTGTGTGTCACATACATATTCTTGTAAGAACTTGGATAATTTTTCAGTTTTAATGGAGTCCCATTATTTCATGAGAAAGAAATTGTGCAACTCTGGTTTTTATGTGAGAGGAATGAAGCAAGAAGTAGTAGTAGTACAATGAAAACTTAGGAAGATTTCTTTCTTACAAAATCTAATCTTAGTATCATCTTTTATGCAGAAGGTTGAAGCTTTATCATTATGTTCTTAGACTTGTTGAGCCTGTTAATTTTTTTTAATCTGTAAAAAGAAACTTGGATAAACTATTTCTAATGAGCTTTCTATTAATAAAATTCAGTGATTCAGTAGGAAACACTAAAAAATGATCCTTAAGAGACCATTACTTGGCTTCCCAGGTGGTGCTAGTGGTAAAGGACCCACCTGTCAATGCAGAAGACATAAGACATGTGGGTTTGATCCCTGGGTCAGGAAGATCCCCTGGAGAAGGGCACAGCAGCCCACTACAATATTCTTGCCTGGAGAATCCCATGGACAGAGGAGCCTGGCAGGCTACAGTCCATAGGATTGCACAGAGCTGGACATGACTGAAGTGACTTAGTACCCACAGACCATCAATTTTTTTTTCTCTTGAAAAAAATCTTATCAGTTGGTAATTTGGGTAGCATTTATGGTTTGCATATATATTTCATCATGGATAACCATTTTCTAGAACTGAAATGAAAATATATACTGGAGCACTTATTGGAAAATTAAAGATTTTTATAGTCAGTTCAGTAATGAACCCAGGCTTCCCAGGTGGAACTAGTGGTAAAGAATCCAACTGCCGAAGTAGGTGACTCAAGAGACCTGGGTTTGATACCTGGATCAGACCCCATGGAGGAGGAAATGACAACCTACTCCAGTATTCTTGTCCACAGAACCCCATGGGCAGAGAAGCTTGGTGGGCTACTGTCCATAGGGTTGTAAAGACTCCAACATGACTGAGCATCTGAGTACAGTAATGAAATGTGGTTCATCCTTCACTTAGAATCTGCTATAACTGATTAACAATTCAAAGAATTTAGTGATCTTAATTGAGGATAAGCCTGTGAATGTGTACATGATGGGACTGTTATAATAAATGATAAAAAGCAACTAATATTTTGGGATTTGTTATCTTAATTCTTTATTGAGAATATGATTAATGGTAATACTGACTTAGGTTGGAAAAGGAGGGAGTTCTGAGTTCTAATGAGTTAGCACGGCAAACTGATGCCATGTTCAAATTAACTATAAGGAATATATTCAGAATTGCTAGGGTAAATATTCTTTATCACCAGTGAATTGGAATATGGTTCTCTGTGTCTGGTTTATGTACTATTTAACTCAGCAAGAGTTCTGTAAAGGAACTTAGAAAACAGAGCATTTTATTCACCGGTAGGAATTTTGGTGCTTAGAGAAACATTACTGTTGCATATTCCAGGATATTATGGTTTGAACACATTGCATTTTTAATAAATACCTTGGTTTGAAACTTGGCCCTGCTACCTTTAATGTTTCACTTTGCTCAAGAAAAATTTGCCCTCTCATAAATGCAGTTTCCTTAGATAGAATAATGCTACCTATGTTTTTCAGGGTTGTTGTGAAGATCAGAGTTGATGCGTTTAAATTACTCAAATATCAATACATGTGTAAGGTGTATTCAGAAATTATTCACATATATGCAATCATTATGACTAATGATAAATGTTTCTCAGTGGTCTATTGAATACAAGACTTTCTGTTAGTTCTGGCAATATAAAAGGGTAAGATTTATGATTCTCAAACTCAGAAGCAATAACAAAGTAATGTACTAATTGGTACAGTAGTTCTTTACTGGATATCTTAATTAAAAATTTTTTTAAAAATTATATTTGAATTTCAAAGCCTTAATAAATTTCCCTTAATATCAACTCCCTAACTATCCCTATTCTTTTACCAACCAGTCTAGAAAAGTTGAACCACCAGATTTACTACCCTACTTACTTTTCGTCTTTAGACCTTGATACATAAATGATAGGGATTTGATGGAATTTCAGAGTTTCACTTCCTCTCTTTTGCATATCTGGTTGGGGTGTGAAGTAGCCCAGGTGAGTGGATGGTAGGTGCACCTCATGAAACACTAAAGTAGACAGTAGACTGTACCCTTGGTGCATCTTGGAATGACTGGCTTACAACTTTTATTCATGTAAAAAGGAAGAATTATGACATGGAGATCATTAGTCATAAATTTAGAATATGGATCCCAGCTGTCAGACTGTTCCATGAGACTGGATAGGCTTCTCATGGGTCCTGTGGCATCATCCCACCTTGTCTGTTCCCTGGGCCCCCAGTGCTTTTTATGACTACAAATGATTTACCTTTAGTTCCATCTCTGCCTCCCAACTCCTTCACAGTTTTAGCTAATACACTTTGTGCTATCATCTTTCAATTCAGATATGAAGTTATCATGTATGTCCATGTATATATACACTGTTGTCGATAATATATTTTCATTGGTATGAATAACTGCTTGAATAATAGTCCATACTCTTCAATATTTTCTTAGCAGTCCTGAACTGGAGGTAAAGTCATGATCAACTATCGTGTATTGTGTGTTTCACCCAATACCTGAAATGTGGAAATATTCCCCCAAATCACTCCCAACCACAATATTGATGTTTCCAGCAAATTTGCTGAGTATTTACAATGTGCTAAATACTGATTTAAATGATTTACATATAACAACATACATATATTTTATGACAACCTAGGTGAGTACTATTATTATTTTCAGGATGAGAAAACTAAGGCACAGAGGGTCCTAAAGTTGGTCCTACCTGTGGCCCAAGTTCTCACTGCTAGGCAGAGTTGAACTACTCCCAAGTTTTCTAGGTATAGAGTCTACACACTTGGCATTTACACTGCCAGTCTTCTGGGAAGGCTTGTTTTTCTTATTTAGAATGGCTGGAAGAGAGGGGGATGGAAAAGATAACTTTTGCAGGAACATGCCAGGCTTTCAGAGCCAGAAAATTTTTTCCCAGGGCATAGTTGTGAAAAGGGCTTCTGGATCAAGAAATGATGATTTCATTAATGAATTAATGATTTCATCATCAAGTAATGATGATTCAATAGCCCCAGGATGAACTCTATATTTTGGTTTAATGCTTTTCTTGTGATCTAACCTCTGGCTAGAAAATGAGTTGACACTATCAAGCATTATAAGCTCTCCATTGAAGATTAGGAAAATACAAGTCAAACCTGAAATTCTTCCTCTTAAGTTTCTAATGCAAATAAGAATTCAGTTTATGTTTGTAATAAGTATTAGGAGTAATCCATACTATTATTTACTTTTAACTAAAGTCCCAAAGCAACAACTCTTGTTTTTCTGCAACAGTTTGGGAAGATTCTGATCTCCTCACTGAATGTCATGAAATTATAACATTAAAAAGTTCCTGCTATTTATATAAAATGCCTATGATGTATATGATGGCACTTTTCAGTTGGTGGTTGTGATATAATTCCACAAAGAATGTCAATAACTATGTAAGAATGTAGAGAATATTTTTGCTTACTTTGCTATGCACCTATCTTCCATAATGCCAAGTGTGAATATATAACATTAGAGAGATGATATGGGGAGGGAGGTGGGAGGGGGTTTCAGGATTGGGAACACGTGTACATCCGAGGCAGATTCATGTCAATGTATGCCAAAACCAATAGAGTACTGTAAAGTAAAATAAAGTAAAATGGAAGCTCTAAAAAATAAAAATAAATAAATAAATAAATAAAAAATAAAGCTCAAAATTCAGAAAAAAAAAAAAAAAAAAAAAGAACCATCCCAGTGTCTCAAAGCAGCAGCACGATGTCTTCTGGTACAGCAACTCCGGACTTTTGCTATGCAATTAAAAGAAAAGAAACAGAAAATGCCTGCCTTATAGAAGGACTAACTCATCTTCATGGAGGCAGCCATGTAGCTGTGGGGCAGAAGGGCGTTTGGAGTTGTCCTGGAAGCAGTGAGCATCAAGCTGCAGCATCCAGGCTGGCCTCCCAGACTAACTGGGTATGATTGGCATTGCTAGAGAGCCCATTTCAGGTGCATGAGAAAGTGACAGCAGTTTGAGAGGCTCTTGGATTAGTGTTTTAATCCAAGTGACCATTAAGCCAAGGATCACACCATTTCTACCTGTTAGAACAGGAGGAAGGCAATTAATTTCAGGGGTGTGTAAGGGTTTCAGTGAATTAGACCGTGGACTGAGCTTTATACCATGGTCGCCCTTCCAATCCCATAATTTCACTGATATAGTTTAGAGACATACCTGTCACCCTATGGCAATGGCTAATGTGTGACATCTTACCAGCCAGTGCATTGGTAGTCACAGTAGTTTGACTAGTTTAGTAATTCAAGTTAAGGTGGTTCAGACAGTATAAATCAAAGCTATAATACTTTAAGGCTTTAAAATGTGAGTATTTTTGGCATATATGATCGAAAGAACAAATATTTAGTGTGTGACAAGGAACCAGAGTCTCCCTTGATACTAATAACAAGGTATTTTTTTTTAATCCACAGAATTGTGGAGTGCTATTAGGTAATCCTTCAGGTTTCTTCCATACCTAGAGTTTTGGAGTACACCACACACTATGGGTTTTTTTCCCTATGTACTCTATGAGTACCACTTCTTTTTACCCCTAGACATAAACTTTAATTGTTGCGTTTTGTAGTCTTTTTTGATATTGATAGTTTAAAGTTTTGGCTTCTGGCATTTGGCTCACATACTAGTTTTTTTTTTTTTCCTAATCTTGTGTCTTGAGAGCCTTCTTAAAATAAAATTCAGTTTCCCTTTTGTTTTCAGGATGATTGCATCTAATTATGTAATTAGGATAAATACATGCAATCAGAAGCAAGTAAAAAATATTAAAATTTAACTTTGTAAATTTTATTTTTGATAGTAAATGCCGAATGGGCAGAGCTTTCTTATTTATACAGCTAATACCTTGCACAGTGTTATGCATGTACCAGGAACTCAATAGTTATTTGTTGAATGAAGTATTTTTTAAAATGGTGTACAAGTCTCATCAAAAATATACAAATTCTCCTGGAGAGTAGAAACATGTTCGAGATTGTTTAAACCATATTGTGTCTGGACCAGTTATCAGCTTGGAATGAACTGATCACGTTGCTTGCTTTGGCACAGTGGTGACTATGAGTGCATTGACTGTCTTTGGAAGAAAAATGATTTTTATAGGTGGTAAGTAAGGTCAGTCAGTCATCATAGATTTACTGTGTTTCTGAGGCTGCTTCTTTAGATTTGATCTGGCTTCTCTCTTGTACATTTGAAGCTTATTTAGGAATGTGTCAGAACAAACTGTCTCTTCAGCCTGAATTGTTAGCCTTGAGGGCAGGAACCACGTTGTTATATTATGTTCAGAGCAGAGCACAGGAGAGAGCTGCCCAGATCACAAGGGACAGTGATGAGCTCAAGTGGGTGACCTGGTTCCTAGGCCTGGACACCATGGGCTGGAGAACCCACATGCCATCTCTCCCAGGGTTTTTTTCTTTACAATCCTTGAAGTCTTATTTTGTTTTACTTTTAAAAAAGTTCATGCCTGTAACAACTTGCCTAAGCATTTCAGTTTTATAAGCACTTAGAAGTCATACTTTGTCTTATTTGTGTTTTTATGTTTAATGCTTACCAGAATTCCTGGCACACACAGGCATGTGATAAATGTGTGCTAAATCAAATTGAGTTGGTACCTTTGAGAGTGGATAATCAGGCACTATATACAATGAGAGCTATTTAAGATCTAGATCCCGATTTCCTGTCTCCTTTCAGAGAACAGTGAATTCGGGTGGTTCTTTAATCCTCACCCAGAATCCAGCCTGCTTTAGGGTTGCCATTAATCTCAAGGCCATGAAATTGAGAGAAACAATAGACTTGAAACAGGTAGTTAGGTTTATGATTGAGTTTGATGTCGCCTTGGGTTTGTAATGTAAGTAGTCTGGGGCAATGCCTGGTTCTCCTCCACTTGGAGAAGTTTGTGCTGCTAAAAGGGGTCCAGAGAAGCTGGGGAGCTGGGAGGAGGAAGACTTAAACTGCTTATTAAAACTGGACTTTCCTCAATGGCATGTTGAAATCTTATAAAAACACCTATTTTGGTGCTTTTACTGGGCTTGCTTAAACGCGTATTGCTCAATGCCAACATAACAGAAAGAGGAAACTGTTCTGACAGTAAAACATTCATTTAAGAATGATGGTAAATTTATTGGGAACGTTTCAGGGCTGGAGCATATTTATAACTGTGAGATATGGCCTCAATTATTAATCAACATGAGAAACCGAATAGGACTGACTCTGATATCCTAGATTAATAGCATTTGATTTTGCTACCCCAAAGTGAAATTATCATCCTCAGAGAAGCTCTCAGTCTTTTCAGTGAATCAGCCCTGGCTCTGTGATAGCCCCAGAACTGTGGCTTTTAATTACTCTGGCTTCATTTTACTTTCTCCTAGAGATGTCGTTGTGAAGTGTGCTGAGAAGATTCGAATCATCCCAAATTTGACACTTTGAACTAAAATTAATCCAGAGCTGTGGTGTATTTCTTTGATTTTTTTTTCTGCTCTGTAGGAAATGAAGGAGGGAAGGTGTTTTTGATCACTAACTATATTTTAGGAATATTAGCCAAATGTAGGTATTATCCCCATTTTATAGTTGAGAAATCTGAGACCTAGCACAGTTAAATGTTTTGCCCATGATTACACTATTTAAAAGAAGTCAGCCAGGATCCAAACAGCCTTAATGACTTCTAAGTCCATATGCTTCTCACTCCTCTAGAGATTTCCCCTTGAGTTTTACACTTGTTTAAATGCTTCCAACAATTTGTTCCTCATATGGTGCTTACACTGGTGTTGCACTTATGACAAATTTAGTTTTATATCATTCGTCTGTGTTCTTCTTAATGAATAGGGTTATAGCTTTGTATTTTCTAAGCACTGGCACAGAGCTTCTTGCATGTAAATATTTTTTGAATAAAATCTGAGACATCATTTACTACTTGGTATAAATCTAGGTTTCAGAATTATTCTTGCCCAAAATTATGATAGTGGCTGGTAATTAAAAAGAGACATCTCAGTTGAAAATTTTCACTTTTATCAATTTTCTTTTAACAGAATAATAACAACTTACAAATAGGAATTTATTTTTCCTAAAGGGTAGGATAAAATATTTAGAGGGGATACAAATAAGTACACTGAGGTCTCTGTCTTCTGGGAATTCATAGCCAAGTGGCAGTAATGAGAGATATTTATGGTATTTATAATATAGGGTAGGATGCTCTAGTGCCTTAAGAAAAGATTCAAACAGAGTTGTAAAAGGTTAGAGGATAGATGACTTTTCATTTGCAGGAATCAGGGAAGGGTTAATGAAAGAGGGGACATTTGACCTGGAACTTACAAGGATGAGTACATTTTGACAGATAGATTTTAGGGGAAGGGACTCCAAGCAGAGGAAACAGTTTGAGAATAGCCGTTGAGGCATAAATGTCAAATAAGTGGTAAAAAGTTTAATCTGACTAGAGTATAGGGCATGTTAAAGGTAATGAAAAAGATAAGACAGGAAAGGATACTTTGGGATAAAATTTGGGGCCCTTGTAAAAGATGATATTTAAGTTCCTTTTTTAACAATTTCATGATCCTGTAATTCTCTGAATGCTGTGACAAGGCACTTGAGTTTTATTCAGTAAGCAATTTTGAGTTTCAAAAATATTTTGAATTGTGCCATCTTATCTTCATTTGATATTCTTACAAATGTCACGAAGTGACACAATCAGAACTCTGCTTTGTAGGACAGATTTGAGAAGATTATCTTGGCAGTAATGTGTAGCATTGGATAAAGTGGAAAAGGATTGAAGATCAGAACTTGGAAGGCTGTTGCAATAGTATAGGCTAGAAAATGATATAGATTATATTATTAGACAATAATATAGGTTAGGAAAAAGCATTGTGTAGGTTAGAAAAAAATTGTACTGGTTAGAAATAAGGACATGAACTATGATGACATCAATGAGAATAAAGAATTAGAGATAAATTTAAGATGAGCTCTAGAGTTATATTTGATAGGGCTTGGTAATTGACTGAACAGGTATGTATGGTATTAAGAGTGTTGGAGAGGGAGAGGTTAAAGATAATTTGAGCTTGGAGCATAGGGAATTATAAGGCTAAGAACATAATGGCTTCCCTGGTGGCTCAGGCAGTAAAGAGTCTGCCTGCAGTGCGGAAGACGCGGGTTCGATCCCTGGGTCGGAAAGATCCCCTGGAGAAGGAAATGGCAACCCATTCCAGTATTCTTGCCTGGATAATTCCATGGACAGAGGAGCCTGGTGGGCTACAGTCCTTGGGATTGCAAAGAGTTGGACACGACTGAGAGACTTCACCTAAGAACATAATAGGATTACAGGATTCAGTTGGTGAAGTCTATTCAAGGAAGACAAGAAAGATGAGTTTATTTTTAGTTGTGTTGAGTTAATGGCATAGAAGTCAAGGCAATCTATTAGGTTGGAAATTGGGAATAAAATCAAAAGTCTGATATTATTTCTATATGTGCAAACCCTTAGTAAGGATGGTTTAGGACAAAGTACAAGAGGGAACATTACTAAATTTCAACACATATGTTAATCATAGATCCTGAATGACTCTAATAAATAGATATATTCTAATAATAAAAAGACACACAGACACAGAGACATATACACTCACACAAATATTCTTGTGTGAATAGCCCCTAATAATTACCACAATGAATGTAAAGTGGCTGTCTCTGGAATTAGTAAAGAATGAGACAGCTTTAATTTCAGAATTGATTTGGGTAAAATGACCCCAAGAAGTTCCACTATAGTGCTTCTTCTTTTTCTTTTAATTCCAAGACCCTTCCTCAGGTCCCTTTGGTTGATTCATTTTCTTATTGTTAACAATCTCCTATAAGGAGATGTGGCTGGAACAGACTTTGTGCTATCTTGGAGCTATTTTTATAAATTGGTGCTTGAAGGAGGCAGATGATTCTTCTAGAAGTTAGATTTCATTTTTTTAATTGATGTCTACAAGATTCAGAATTTACTTAATTTAGGTGGGGCATGAAAAGTGAAAGTGAAAGTGCAGTTGCTTAGTCGTGTCCGACTCTGTGACCCTGTGGACTGTAGCCTACCAGGCTCCTGTCTCCATGGGATTCTCCAGTCAAGAATACTGGAGTGGGTTGCCATTTCCATCTCCAGGGTATCTTCCCAACACAGGGATTGAACCTGGGTCTCCCGCATTGCAGGCAGACGCTTTAACCTCTGAGCCACCAGGGAAGTAGGCCATTAACTCACCAGCTACATTTGTCTTCCAATAATCAACCTGCAATTTAATTTCTAATATAGGTTTTTCAAATCTACCTTCCTCTCTTCCCTTTCTTTCCTTTTCCCCTTTATTTTTAAAAATATGTTTATTAAATGCCTGTTGAGTACTAGGAATGGATCGATGGATAATTTTCTGTTTTTAGGGATCTCATAGTCTAGTGGGGTGGAATTATAAATGCGCTGCTAGAGGAACACAAAATGAAAGTGAAATTAGACCTGGAAGTAAAGGGGTGAGTTAGAAGTGGATTTTTGGAAGTGGTGACATCTGAACAGAGTTTTGAAGATAAATAGGAAATAGGTAGACAAAAAATGGAGTTTTGGAATGGGAGAGCTCATTTTAAGGAGGTTTGAAGACATTCACAGATTTATAGCAGTCTGTATAGGTGGAAAAAAAGGGGTGTATTTGGGGAATTTTAGGAGATGGAGTTAAAGAAGTTTGTAATAGGTAAATAATTATGAGTCTTGTTTTCTTTTTATTGAAGTATAGTTGACCTACAACAGTATATTAGTTCCTGGTACCATAACACAATGATTTAGTATTTCTATATATTACAAAATGATCATTACAATAAATCTAGTTACCATCTGTCACCATACAGAGATATTGCATTATTATTAACTATATTCCCTGTGCTAGACATACCATCCCTGAGACTCATTTATTTTGTAACTGGAAGTTTGCCTCTCTTAATTTCTCTTACCTATTTCACTCATCCCTTTACCACCCTTATCGCAGGGAAAAAACAGGTTTTATTCTCTGTATCTAGGACACTGTTTCTATTTTGTTACGCTTATTCATTTTTTTTTAAATTCCACATCTAAGTGAAATAATATGTTTTGAGCAAGAAGTAAAGACCATAAGTGTATCCACTGATGCTATAGGCATGGATGTCATACCTTTATGGTGATGGGATGAAGACTGAGGGTTCTGAGGAAGACACTTAACTAGTAATCAGAGGAAAACAGAGAAGAGAGAGATCAACAGGAGGAGTAAAAGGTAGGAGAAAAACTAGAATGGAGCAATGTAATGGAAACAGAAAGAGTTTAAAGAAACAGGAAGTGTCATAACTGTCAAACTGGCAAAGAGGTATACTAAGAACTACAGAAAAAAATTAATTGTATTTTCATTATAATGAAATTTTCATTTCATTTGACCTGAGCAGTTTCAGTAGAGCAATATGGGCATGGCTGAGTTTGGGGCAGAATCACGTCCAATTATAAGGGGGATAGCTGAGTTAGGAACAAAAAATGAAATAGTAAGATGAGAACAGATCAAAAGTCCTAGGAGCAAAGCTGGGTTGGGGGCCAAAATGAATAGCAAGTGATCCCAGACAGGAGCATGGAGGGAACAAAGATGAGGCTCAGGAAGATTCAATCGCAACATGATAGGAGTTTAGCTGGCATGGCTTTAGTTAGGATGCCTTACAGCCACTATACAACTTCTCACACCACATTTCTGAGACATGTTTTCTACTAACCAACCACTTCTCATCCAGGCTGCAGATCAGAAATCCTAACCGATTACATGCAACTGCTCATCTGGCATTAAACAGAACTATTCCAACACAATAAGGCAACGCGTCCATGGGAAGAAGAGTCCTTTATCATTTACTACACAGATGTAGGAATCAATAAGTGCATGACAGTCTGGAAAGCATCATTTTGGTCATGGATCCAGTGCCGCCGGAAGTAGTTGCATACCTCAGCCATGTTTGTCTTTCATAAAAGAAAAACCTGGTTGTAAACTGCTCGCTCAGAGAAGGCTTGCCACTCTTGCTTTGTTTTCAGAGTGTGTCAGCCAAGGACATAAACCACCTTTTGAGGGATACTAATCCAGCAGCATTGCTGAGGTAGTTAATTTAGCAGGCAAGGCTACCGTCCAGCTGGGTAGGATGTTCTCTGACTAGGGTCTTGCTTAACCAAGGAAAACGAGCTCTGGAGCAAAGGCAAGCAGACTGACTCCGTACTTGATTCACACTTGAGTCTGATTCTTACCTACTTGCTCCCCTTAGGTACCCACTTTCTCTGGTTACTGATCTTCAGCTTTGGTCTTGGCTGCATTCTTAGATCTTCTGCCATCTGGGCTTGTGCCCTGTGAAATACTGAGAGCTGATTCTGGTTCACCTTCTTGGATTATGCCATTTATGTCTTATAAAATAAGCTTACCTGGGCAGAAACACACCTTATTACTATAGACTTGAATAAAGGGTTTTGCCTACTCTGACCATGAGAATGTTGGCTAAGAATCTTGAAAGTAAAAGTGTGACGTGTTACTTGCTCAGTTGTGTCTGACTCTTTGCAACCCCATGGACTGTAGCCCGTCAGGTTCCTCTGTCCACGGAATTTTCCAGACAAGAATACTTGAGTGGGTGGCCATTCCCCTCTCCAGGGGATCTTCCCGACCTAGGGACTGAACTTGGGTCTCCTGCATTGCAGTTATATTCTTTACCATTTGAGCCACCTCCATCCAGTTGTTTATCTAGACCAGTATGAGGTGCTCTCTAATTTAGAACTTTATTAAGGAACAAAGGAATTTCTGGACAATCTGATTCCCCATTCTGGAAGGAGAACTTCAGTTCATACAGTTTAATACCACGAAGTATGAAACTGGATAATGGTTTTTGATATACATTTCCAGTTTCTTCGTGAAAACTCTTTACCAGAGAAATAGTTTTTGTCGTTACTTGGTTTGAATGTTCTTACAGGGGCCAAGTTTAGCTGACCTTCCTCCGATCCTCGTCTGGACGCAGCATATTATTTCTGCCCACTGTCTTCTGCCCAAGGGTATAACTTCTTTACTTAAAGGTAATTTTTAGAATTTTTTTCCACTGATACTATGAAAAATGTGTAGTTTATGTTGTTCTGCAAAATGTTGCTGCCTGCTTTCTTATTACCTCAAAGTGTCACAAAGAGCGGGACATGACTGAAGCTACTTAGCATGCACACATCCTCACTGCGGTGATGGTTAATAGCTAAGACTCAGAAAGAGACAGGCTGGAGTTTGATTTTAGTACTGTCTGTTATGTGCTGTGAGGTTTTGGACAAATCATTTGGCATTGATCTGCTTTAATTTTCTCATCTCTGACATGGAGTCACAGTGATACCTACCTCACAAGTTGCTGTTATGAGGATTAAATGAGACAGTACATGCAGAGTGCTCAGCAGAGCACTGGCCCATAGTAGGGCTTCAGAATTATTAATGTTTACTGCTTGTGTTTACTGATGTTGAAGCTGAAACTCCAATACTTTGGCCACCTGATGTGAAGAGCTGACTCATTGAAAAGACCCAGATGCTTGGAAAGATTGAGGGCAGGAGGAGAAGGAGATGACAGAGGATGAAATGGTTGGATGGCATCACCGACTCAATGGATATGGGTTTGGGTGGACTCCGAGAGTTGGTGAAGGACAGGGAGGCCTGGCATGCTGCGGTTCATGGGATCGCAAAGAGTTGGACACGACTGAGCGACTGAACTGAACTGAATGACTGCTTGTGTGCTAAACTGAATATGTATGTACTCTCTACTATNGATGGCATCACCGACTCAATGGATATGGGTTTGGGTGGACTCCGAGAGTTGGTGAAGGACAGGGAGGCCTGGCATGCTGCGGTTCATGGGATCGCAAAGAGTTGGACACGACTGAGCGACTGAACTGAACTGAATGACTGCTTGTGTGCTAAACTGAATATGTATGTACTCTCTACTATTAAGTAAAAACAAAATTCTGTGACACTTCCTGTGTTATATCTTTGAACCTCCACTTTTCTGTGGCAGCACCTCAGAGGGAATTCTCCTAACTCAGAGTATGACTTTTCATAATTATACAAACTTGGCTTAAACCAGTACTTATTTGTTATCTCATAGTCTCAATGAGTCAAAAGTTTAGACAAAGCTTAACTGGGCCTTCTGATCAGGGTTACACAAGACTGCATCCAAGGTGTTGGCTGGGCTGCATTCTCATCTGGAGATTCCGCTGGGAAGAATTTGCTTCCAGGCTCATTCAAGCTGGTAGGATTCATTTCCTTGAGGAGGTATTATGAAGGGCCCAGACTCCTTTTTGGCTCTGGCTAGATCCCTCCCATGGTTTCTTATCACTAGCCTCCTCAGTACGGCTACTTGCTTTAGTAGGACAACGAGGAGAATCTCACTCCAGACTGCTAAGATGTAATATTGTGTGATGTAATGTAAACATGGGCATGACATCCCATCACCTGTTACACGTTCTAGAATCAGGTCATATGTCTCTCCTGCACTGAAGAGGAGATAGTTATTCAAAGTTGTGAAACACAGGAAGTAGACATGCTCTGGGGAGAAGGATCGTGTTAGGGTCTGACGAGGAGAATCTCACTCCAGACTGCTAAGATGGAATAATGTGTGATGTAATGTAAACATGGGCATGACATCCCATCACCTGTTACACGTTCTAGAATCAGGTCATATGTCTCTCCTGCACTGAAGAGGAGATAGTTATTCAAAGTTGTGAAACACAGGAAGTAGACATGCTCTGGGGAGAAGGATCGTGTTAGGGTCTGTTTGCCATGCCCAGATGCTTGACGCAATGTTATAGGACATACTGAACTCTTCCATAACCTTAATCTTGTTAGTTCTATGAACAAGGTATCAAAATATGGTACCGCACCTGGAATTCTTGGAGAAATATCACAGCAATAGTAAGCATGAATTTAAGGCATTTACCTTGAAAAGTACCCTTGAAGCTAAGAAGCTTAGGAGAGCTCAACAAATTTTGCAAAGATCTTTCAGGAAATGAGATAAAGGTGTTGTGCGTGTTTGTGCTCAACTCTTTGATTATCTTGGTCAGAACATTGGTATGTGTGCTCAGTCGTGTCCAACTCTTTGTGACTCCCTTGGACTGTAGCCCACCAGGATCCTCTGTCCATGGAATTTTCCAGGCAAGAATATTGGAGTGAGTTGCCCTTTCCTTCTCCAGGGAATTTTCCTGACCCAGAGATCGAACCCACATCTCTTGTGGCTCCCGCATTGGCAGGTAGATTCTTTACCACTGAGCCACCTGGGAAGCTTTATGAGTGATGAGGTCAGAGAAAAGTAGAAAGACTTTGAGCGAGTTCAAGTGGGTAACATGATGACAGTTGATTAAAGTGGAGGAATAAAACAAGTTGCTAAGAAACAGTGAGTGTCTAACTTAGACCTGTTGGAATGAATTTATAATGGATCAGTGAACAGTTTCAAGGTGTTTTGCAGCAATTCTGGTCAATCTGGAGGTAGGACTAGAGTTTAATCAGAGATGGGAATTGGCAAAGAATAGTGGACATTTAGAAGGTGGGAAATCCTAAATCTTACTGCTATTGTAATTTGTCTTGTCTGGCTGAAGACAGACCAATGTCTGTCTAGCTGGAGACAGACCATTTCTTCCAATATTAGTTTATTCCAAACATGCAGAAAAAAACCAGAAAATAATGTAATAGGCAGCCATTTATTCCCAATCATATTTTGTTGTTGTTGTTGAGTTGCTAAGTTGTGTCTGACTCTTTGAGACCCCTTAAACTGTAGCCTACCAGGCTCCTCTGTCCATGGAATTTTTTCAGGCAAAAATACTGGAGTGGGTTGCCATTTCCTATTCCAGGGGATCTTCCCGACTCAGGGATCATACCCACATCTCTTGCATCTCCTGCCTCAGCATGTGGATTCTTTACCATTGTGCCACCTTTGACGCCTGATCATGTTTAATAGATGTTAAAATTTCACATATTTCCTTCAAATATTCTCCTCTGTTTTTTAACATATGTGTTGCCAAAGCAAGCACTTTGCTTTATTTTTAAAACATCTGAAACCACACTTCCTACTCAATCTTCTCTCCTTTGTTTTCTCCCTTAAAGAAATTTGAGGCTTGCAGTTATTATTGTATCTGTTTAACTGGTCAGTATGTGTAAGCTCTGAATTTCATTTTAACGACAGAATTCTTTCCCTCACTCATGAGCAAGTGATGGATATAAAGCAAGGAGGAAAAAAACAGAAACAATCTTTGAGGACAAGGACTAGTGCTCAGATGTTCTGTTGTACACTAATGTGCCTGATTTCAGAGCAAACATTAAAATGCCTTAATATCCATTTGGCTTAAAAGGTTAAGGGCAGGAAAACAAATGTACTCTTCTGTGGAGGAGTTAAACTAGGAGGCAAAGGGAGCTCTTGTCTAGTGAACTATAAAAGATAATTGTTCATTAGAGAGTGTGAAGTCTGTTGTAAGTACAGCCACATTCATTAGCCAGTTCCCTGCTTCCTGTCAGTAATGGGCGTTAAGTTTCTCTCTGTTCAATTAGAATGAATTCTGGCATGTGCACTATAGATCCTCTTCTGGGTTTTTCATATCTTGGCCTTTGGTCTTTTTTCTTTTTGGATTATCACTGAGTAGATATAACCCCAAGGCAGTGTATAAATTATTTCTTAAGTAACATGTTCCAAATGGAAAAGTTCTCAGAGAAAATAAAGTATCCATAGAAACAAGGAAAAACACTCTAAACCTAAAATATTTATACAAAAGTTACACCTAAAATATGTTTATACCAATTAACAAATGGTGTATTTTGCCAATAAACATAAGCAAAAGCCAGAAATTTAGGAAATCAACAAAATTACTAAATGTGCTTTGCTTTGGAGATATGCCTAGCAACTTAGCTCACTTAAAGGACACAGGATTTTGACAGATAAGATCTTATATTGCTAGGTGTCAGGGTCAACTCTGGATTTAATGCTAGGGTCAGCCCACTCTAAATTACCTGGTTTGGACTTGTTTTCTGGGGTAACAAATAGCCTAGCCTTCCCGTTTGATTATACCTGATAGGTAGTTAAATGTCCCTCACAGTAAGAATCCTAACCAAAGCAAAGGATGCATGTGGGAAAGAAAGTGGGTGTGTGACTTATACTGAGAAGCTGCTTGTGCCAATTACTGTGCTATCCTTAAGGAAAGGCAAATATGTGAAAATTCTTACTGTTATGGTATTAATGCAGGTTGATTAAACCCTTCAAGATGATAAGGAGCTTCATTCTTCTGGTGGAGTGATGGGTTTGATTTACAGGTAATAGGCTGGATAATTTAGGATATGGTTATACCTTGGAGAGACCTACAAAGTCTCTTGATTAGGTAAAGAGGGTATAAAAAAGTTATTTGACATGTTGAAAGACTCATTAGTGATCTTCCTTGAGGTTAGCCCCGTGGGTTACATAACATTGAAAAGGGAATGCCACACCCAAGAGAACTTCCATGAGGTTGGACTTCTAATAGAGGGAAATTCCAGGTGAAGATGTTATGACAACAGAATCTGATATAACCTTGTGATAGTATCTGTTCAACAGGCTAGTAAAGAAAAGGCTCTTAATGTTCATTTTCCCCTGGCATGTGTAAGATTCAACTTTGTGAAGTGTCTTCCAATGTAAGATTTCTGATTGCCTGAAGGAGGGTGACACTGGACAGACTAAAACTTCTCATTTCTCCAAAATGTGCCTGAAACAATGAGACAGTGATTGTGAGGAGAACCATTAAAATCAGGAATACTAGGCTTTATCTCCTTAGAACTAATATGGGGATTCCAGGTGGAAACTGCACATAATTTCATAGATAAACATTCTCTGGAATGTAGAGAATTATATAGGACCCTTGCATCATTCTATTCTCAAAGCATTTATTAAGCTCTTATTATATATGAAACATGGTTCTGAGCATTAGAGATATAAAGATGAATGAACCGTCATTCCTGCCCTCCACTGTAACAACAGTTACAACAAAGTGATTAATGCTTTCATAAAGGAATAAACAAGTTGCGGAGAAGGCACAACAGAGGAAGCACTTCACATTTTTAGAAGAGGCTAGAAAAGACTTTTCAAAGAGGGTGGTATTTGAGTGGATGCTTTGAAGAATGAATTAGTTTTTCAGGGTAATAAGAAGGAGCATTATCAAATGAATAGAAAGCATATGAGTAAAGTGAAAAGATGGAAGCAGTCAGGAGACCAAGGTGTGTGAGATACAATTTTTAAAAGGCAGATAGGGGCAGAAATTCCAAAAAAAAAAAAAAAAAAACAAAGACCAA
>SJYX01020283.1:472116-484163 GCA_006410675.1 Oreotragus oreotragus
AAAAAAAAAAAAAAACAACACACCAAATTTGAATACTCTACTCTGGAATTCAGACTTCAATCTGTAGACTTTGGGGGGCTTTTGAAGGGTTTGATTTCACAAGGATGGAGAGTGGAGGATGGGGGGGTGGGTGATGACAGATTCTGGATGATCAGTTAGAAACATATCACAGTCATGTTGATGACAAACGATGGTGGTCTGGGCAGGGGAACGTGATGGGATTCCTTTCAGTTTTCTGACTCTGTGGATCGTTGTTTCATTAATCAAAAGAGAAGAGCCATCTTTTGGGAATGGAAAGGTGTATTCAGTTTTGGACATCTTAAGTTTGAGATTCTGTGGAGCCATTGAGTATAGATAACCATGAAGCAATTGGTAAAATGAGCTTGAGAAAAATCACTGATGTATTGAGATTTTGAATGTGAATAAGATTGCTCAGGAAAAGTGTGTCAAATCAGAGGAGAGGAGCAAAGGCCAAGCCAGGCAATTCTAACAAATAATTAAGGTGTTAAAGAGAGGAGTCAGTAGACAGAGCTGAGCAGGAATTATGGGAGATGTAAAAAGAAAAATCAGGAGGAAGTGATGCCAGGGGAGTAGATAATTCCAAGAGGGAGATGGTGGGTAATAGTATCAAATGCTATTGGTGACTGAGTTTGAAAATGACACTGAATTAGGTCATCACAGGCCAAGAGAAGAGCAACAACAATTTTATTGAAATGGTAAAAGCAGAATAAGATTGCTACAGTGGGTTGAGTATTGAATGGGAGATGAGGAAGTAAAGTCATCATCAAACGCTCATTATGATTTAACCTTCCTTTGAAGGCAAGAAAAGAGAGACATTGTAGCTCCAGTGGACAAAGAGTCTTGGGATTGGACTTTTAAAAATAATAGAAGAAACCTGATACTTGAGGAGAGTTTGAGAATGTGGTCTGGTGGCTATTGAGCTAGGTTAAAATATATATGTATATATCTTTTGCTTCCTTTCTGGGTGTTGGCTTAAGGGTATTTTAAGACTAGCTATGACTTTGAAATGTCTAAATCTGCTTAGAAGTATCTTGAGAAACACTTGAGACAAAGGAAAATTTAGGAAAGGAAGTCTACTGCTGATGAGGCAGAGTGTGGCTAGATGTATGAGGTGACGAGGTTTAAATAATGGCAAAGATAGTTGAAAGGCTCTCAGTATCTTTGCTGCCTCCAAGAAGCAAAAACAACCTGCCCTCTGGCAAACACATTTTCCCCTCTGAAAGTCTGTCAAATAAATTCAGAGGGACATGAAAAAAATGGAAATATATCTTGTAACATGTGCTGATATGACTGTACGGCCCCTATTTCCTAGATTGTGCATGATGAATTTTAACACTGTATCTGATTTCTCTGGCATGTACACTGTGTAAAAGAGCCTGTTGAGGTACAACATTATAATCATTCCAGGGAACTTGAGAAGGCATTGCACCAAAATGAGACTACAGATATTATATAAGCAAGAAGAAATCTTTCCTTCAAAAATGAAGGTGCTTCGTAATAACATTCAAGCAAAGTTGTATCCTCCGAGGCACTCTGCACATTCTTTCTTACCAATGACAAGGAATGCAGCTTAGGTTTAGCATTTCATTCAGAGTAACACAACCCTAGCTAGCTTTCAATGGGCTTATTTTTCAAGAACTGAAGTAGTAGCTCATCATATTTTTCTCAGCTTCTGAAATGATTGGTATTCCTCTCCTATCTAGCAGTTGTTGGAGGGTTTTTATTTAACCAGTGGAGAGTTCCAAAATAGAAGTGCTGTCCTGGATATATTTTACAAACACACATTTCAGGCCTTTCCTCTTTAACTTGAAGTAGCAGATAAAAATTTCAAAGTGAAAATGACAAGATACCATAGTAGCATTGATTCACAAAGGCATGGGGTATGTATGGTTGCCCCTGCATATCAGCTCCCAAGGCAAACACTGCAACTGTCATACCTAACATCCAAGAGCTAAGTAGATTTACTCAAAACCTTGAGTCACTGCAAGACTAAAGGGACCAGGTGTTCTGGATAACTAAATTCTCTGATTATTAGATGGCTAAATAGAATACCCCTTTATTTGAATTCTTCTTACCACAGAGCTTTAGAGATGTGTTGTCATATTTTATTAATTTAATGATTTTCCTATTGGTCTAAAAGCTGAGTTTGATTGTGGACTCAATTCCTGTTGAAGGTTAAGAGGCAGTTGTTTTCTTGATATTTTCCTTGGGATCTGTGTGTAAAAGAGTATGGCCGGTGGTTGCTTTTTCCTGTTCTAGATCTTGTGATTGGTCTGTTCAATATATTCTTAGGCATCCTCCCCCAACCTCTCTGTCAAGTTTATTTGGTATTTTATTTTCAATCTATTTTTAATCCTCAGGTAGTTAATGTAGATTGGGTATTGAAGTTCCTAAAATGTGTAAGTAATGTGCAATGTAATAAGAGGAGAGACATATACTGCTGAAAAGCTAACTGCCAGGGGTTGAATCCTAGCTTTGCTACTGGCTAACTGTATGTCCCTGAGTAACAACTAAATGTATTTGTGTCTCACTTTCCTCTTCTGTTAAAGGCGGATAACATTGATACTTATCTTGTAGCATTGCACTTTGTATCAGTAAAGTACTTAGGTCAGGGCCTAGCTTGTGCAACAGTGATTGTTATCACCCGACATCTTTGAGGTTAGGCCTCAGAATGCATCTTCAACTCCTGTGCCGTGGGATATGACTTAGTTTGAGCTGCTATAACAGAGCACCACAAACCAGGTGGCTTCAACAGCAGACATTTATCTTTACAGTTCTGGAGGCTGAAGTGCAAGATCAGGGTGCCAGCGTGGTTGTGGACTGGTGAGGGTTCTTTTCCTGCTTTGTAACCTTCTTGCTCTGTTTTTATGTTGTGAAGAGAGTTAGGGCTCCAGTCTATTCCTCTTCATATAAGAACATTAATCTCATCATGGGCTTCACTCTCACGATCTCATGAATGCATGCTTCTGTTGCGTCTGACTCTTTGCAACGTCTATGAATTGTGGCCCACTGGGCTTTTCTGTCCATGGGATTCTTCAGGCAAGGTTACTGGAGTGAGTTGCCATGCCCTCCTCCAGCAGATCTTCCCAACCCAGGGACTGAACCCATGTCTTGTATGTCTTCTCTATTGGCAGTCAGATTCTTTACCACCAGCACCACCTGAGAATCCCATCTAAACCTATTTACTTACCAGAGGCCTCACTTCTTAGTACCATCACTTTGGGGGATAGGGTTTTAGCATATGAATATTGGATCTGTTTCATGATGGAGATTTTCCTTGGAGAGCATAATCCTCAGTCTCCAGAAATTTGGAAAAAAGCATCTTCCTTGAATTTGTTATTGTCTGGCCCTTTTACATATGAATATTCTAGATTGGGTTTATATGTTCTATTGTAAGAGATGGTGTGCTTAAAAAAATAAATAAAAGAAGAAAAAGGAAAAAAAAAGAAAGAAACACAAAAGAACCCTGATATAGGTTGTTATGTTGTCGTTTGCCTCTCTATAGCTGAAAGCAATTTCTGGTTGCTATTACGGTAAATTGAGGGTTTCAATGGATTAATCAAGGTTTTCTATAATTTGCCACAATAGAAGACAATGAGTAATTACATGAATGACAAAACATAAAAGTAAACCAAAATATAATGAGAAAAGGCAATTTATTAGTCCTTTCCTCATGCCTCAGTGTGCAACTTGATCTGGGTTGAGAATAGCAATCAGATTGGCTTCTCCTTCTCCAGGGTAGAGGCAGTANTCAGAGGATGAGGGAGCTGGCCCCTGTCTCTTATACACATCTAGATGTGTATAAGAGACAGACACACCCCCCTGCTAGGATTTCCTTTGCATCTGAGCTTAGGTACTGCAGCACCCCCTCGGGTTGCTGGAGGGGACACCAAGCTACTTAGGGTGGCAGACCCTTTTCTGGGATCCCCCACAGGAGGGTGGGCTGCCTCGCTCAGCTTGGGTGGAGGTGCTCCCCTTAAGCACTTCAGATGGGCTCAGACAAATCTCCCTCTCCCTACGTGGGGCTCTGGCCAATCCCAGAGTAAATGCCCTTGGCTTCCAGCACCTCCTCCAGAACTGGCTGTGTGACCCTGAGCATGTCAGAGGTCCTCTGTTTCCTTTTCTGTAAAATGAGGAACATCCTTTATGTTTGAGCTGTGCAGTGTTACCCAGCTGTAGGGGACCCATCTCAAGAGTGAGGAAACGGAGACACAGGAATTCCCATCCACGGCCCCACAACTTTTAGGGACATACCTGAGATTTGTTCCCAGACACTAAATCTGCCAGGGCTTCCCTGGTGGCTCACGGGTAGAAAATCCACCTGCCAATTCAGGAGACGTAGGTTTGATCCCTGGGTCGGGAAGATCCCCTGGAGGAGGGCACACAAACCTAGTCCAGTATTCTTGCCTAGGAAATCCCGTGGACAGAGCAGCCTGGCAGGTTACAGTCCATGGGGTCGCAAAGAGTCAGACATGAACGAGCAAGTAAACAGCAGCTAAATCTGCCACCCAAGCCTCCTCTGTCCTTAAACGTACCAGGCGTAGTCCCACCTCAGCGCCTGGGGATCTCTCCCCACATCCCCGCTGTGTCCGCCTCCGGGCATCAGGTGGGCGATGCCTTTCCCTCCGGCAGCCCGCTCGGAACGTTACCGCCACCTGGGCTCTGAAGATGACGAGGCCAACGATGAGGAGTCATCCACGGAGATCCCCCAGTTCTCGTCCTGCTCCCACCGCTTCAGCAAGGTGAGCCGGGCACTCAGGAAACGGCAGGATGTTCATCTGGGGTGTCTTGTTTCTTTTGGCTGTGTCAGGCCTTAGCTGCGGCATGTGGAATATTCACTGCAACCTGTGGGCTTCATCCCTGGTTGAGGCGCACGGGCTGAGCGGCTCACGGGCTTAGTTGCCCTGAGGCATATGGAAGCTTAGGTCCCCGTCTTGGGAATCAAACCTGTGCCCCCTGCATTGCAAGTCGGATTCTTAACCCCTGGACCATCAGGGGAGTCCCTGTTTGGGTTTTGGGTTTTTTTTTTGTTTTGTTTTCATTGTAGTGAAATATATATGACATAAAATATACTATTTTAACTTTTTTAAACTGTACAATCCAGTGACATTTAGTACATTCACAGTGTTGTGCAACCATCACAACATTTATCTGGTTCCAGAACATTTCCATCATGCCCAAAGAGCAACTTTGTACTTGTCTGCAGTCACTCCTTATCTCTCCGTCCTGTCTCCCCCTCCCTCACCCCCAACAACCAGCAATCTGCTTTCTGTTTCTATGCATTTACCTGTCCTGGACATATCAAATACATGATAAATGTATGTGATATATATCATGTATCACCCAGTCCAGCATCCAGGAGAAGGGGTACTGCTTTACTTCATGGGTGCCTCCTGCAGACAAGGCCGGCTGAGCCCTGCTGATCCCCACCCCTCACGACTCCCGGGGCCAATTATGAGCCAAACTTGGCCAGCGCAGAGCCACAGATACGGGAAGGGGAAACCAGCCATTGCTTAAGAGCCCAGAGGAGAACCAAGCTAGGGCTAGAACCTAGGCCCCGCTCCCCCCTCGACTGGATTCTGAGATCCCAGCACTCGGAGAAAGATTCCTTCCGGGGCCCCTTTCCGTGTTTCTACTCCATACACTGTGGGCTGCTGCTGCTGCTGCTTTTTAAAAATATTTCTTTATTTGGCTGTGTGGGCTCTTAGTTGCAGTGCGTGGGATCTATTCCCTGACCAGGGATCAAATCCCGGCCCTCTGCCTTGGGAGCTCAGAGTCTTAGCCACTGGACCACCAGCCAAGTCCCTGGATTTTTTTTTTTTTGGCTTCCCTGCATGGCTTCTAGGATCTTAGATCTCTGACCAGGGACTGAACCCAGCAGCAGCACAAACTCAGAGTCCTAACTACTGAATCACTAGGGAGTTCCCTGTTTCTGGCTCCTGAAGACGGACCCACGCGATAGCCTGTCAGTGCTTCACTCCCTGCTGTGGCTGAGTAATATTCCACTGTGTGACTGGACCACCGTTTTGTTTGTCCACTCACCAGCTGATGAACCGTTTTGGTTTTTTCCACTTTGGGGCAATTGTGGATAGACCTGCTATGCTGGGTGTTACCAGCTTCACTTAAGTTCCTTCCTTTGTTTCTAACTGGATCAAAACACCTGCACAGGGACGTGCCTAGCGGCCCAGTGGTCAAGACTCCAAGCTTCCACGGCAGAGGGCATGGGTTCAGTCCCTGGTGGGGGAGCTAAGAGCCTGCATGCTGTGCAGCATGGCTAAAAAAAACCCCCAAAACCTGCACTGCTTATGGGCCTGGGCCCCACGGGTGGGAAGCTTCAGCTGTGGCCCCTGGTAACCAAGCCCGTCAGAGCCTCAGTCTCTCCACCTGTACAGTAGGCTAAAGACACGGTGTCTTTAAAGAACTGGTGAGAAAGGGTTTGAGGAAATGACTCAGAAGCGTCGGGCACGTGGCGAGCACTCAACTGAGCCGCCCCCCAGGGATGCGGTTGTCGTGACTTTTAATTGCTTCCCAGGTCTATAGCAGTTCTGAGTTCCTGGCCGCCCAGCCCACCCCAACCTTCGCTGAACGGAGCTTCAGTGAGGACCGGGAGGAAGGGTGGGAACGCAGCCACGAGGGGGACTATGGGCGCCGGCTGAGCACCACTGAGGTCCGGTAAGTGGGCTGGGGAGTGGAGCCTGCTGGGAGGTGGAGCCACCAAGCCGAACATTGGAAAGAGCTGCCCAGTGGCCCAGTAGAAAAGGGTCAAACATAATGGCCAGCCTATCAGGCCCCTGCCAGCCTGGCCTCTGCCATCACTCCCTTTGGATTTGCAATCCTAACCATACTAAAGGGAAAAGCAGCCACACACCATCATGCTTCTAGGCTTTGGCTTGTTTCCTCTGCCCAGAATGTCCTCTGCTCATGCTCATGAAGTCTTGTTCATCTGTCAAAGTCCAGACTCAACACAAATAATCAACGTCTGCTTGAGGAGGGGCATTGGAAGCTGAGTTTTAAAAGATGAATAGGAGTTCTCTGGGCAGTCACAGAGGATGGAGCAGACACAGGGAGCTCACTTTGTCTTTACAGATCACCTCTGGCTCTAGGCTGAGGGTTAAGATGCAGCCGCTAGAGGAGACTGGGTGCTCTGGGGTGAGGGCACTGGGCACGTGTGACACAGCCTGTTCCCCACTACAGGCTGAGATCCTGCACGTCTTCTGGTTCATCTTGCCACTCCTCCTCCTCCCAGCCTGAGCGGGGCCCTAGCCCATCTCTCCTGAACACCATCAGCCTGGACACGATGCCCAAGTTTGCCTTCTCATCAGAGGATGAGGGAGCTGGCCCCGGTCCTGTGGGCCCCAAAAGGCCCATCTTCATTCTGGGGGAGCCCGATGCTCCCCCAGAAGCCACCCCAGTGATACCCAAGCCCTCCAGCCTTTCTGGTAGGTAGAATCCAGGATGGGAGCAGTAGTCTTATGGCCAGTTTCCCACAGGAGGGACTATTTACAATGGGTTTTGAAGGATGAGTAGGAGTTCTCTAGAGAGAACATTCACTTGAAAGGCCTCAGTCTAGGGATGATACCTTAGCTTCAGTGGATCAGGACAGGAGAGAGGAATTGAACTGGGGAGCTCTGAGAATGGGAGTAGGGATCTAACTGGAATGAGGGGAAAGCTTCGTGAAGCAGGGGACCTGAAGAATGGAGCTTCCCAGGGAGAGCAGTGCAGGAAGGGCGTGCAAGAAAAGCGAATGACCTGTGTAACAGCCTGGAGCCTGGACTGTGTGCATGCCGACCAGGAAGGAAGGGGCTTGGCCTTCTGAGGGCAGAAGGGCCACATGGTAAGCTGGAGGGCGGGGCAGACTAGCCCCCAACCGTGTTGTCCCTCACAGCTGACACCGCCGCCCTCAGCCACGCGCGCCTGCGAAGCAACAGCACCGGCGCACGACACTCCACGCCACGGGCCCTGGATGCTGGCCGGGGCCGCCGCCTCGGGAGCCAGAGAGACTCTGCCCCGGAGAAACCCAGGACCTCCCCCAGCGGAGGCCGCGTGCCCAAGTCGGCCTCGGTGTCCGCCCTGTCGCTCATCATCACAGCAGGTAACGCCCGTGGCCCAGCCTTGTCTTGGCGTGCCTGCCCACGTCCATTTGTAACCACAGGGTGGGGGCACTTTTGGCCCGTGGTAGCTGGCAGGGGTCCTTCCAGGTGATGTGGGGGCTGCTGTTTGCGGCTGAGCCCGGGGGAGGGGAAGCAGCATGGGGAGGGGACTGGCATTCTTGGCAGTGGGCACTGCGTGTGCCAAGACTCGAAGGGGAGGGAGAGAGGTGTCTGGGGGCGTTGAAGCAGCAGAGCAGCCGGAGTGATCAGTATGGGAGCCTCCCTGGTGGCCCAGTGATTAAGACTCTGTGCTCCCACTAGAGGGGGCATGGTTCGATCCCTGGTCAGGGAACTAAGATCCGACAGGCCACGTGGTGTGGTCAAAAACCAGAAACAGTAAACAGCCATCAGTGTGCAGGGGAAGGGGACGGTGCCTTGTGAGGGGCCCCCAAGGCAGTGACCCCCTCCCTGAACCTTGTCCCTGCAGATGATGGCAGCGGCGGCCCCCTCATGAGCCCCCTGTCCCCACGCTCACTGTCCTCTAACCCATCGTCCCGCGACTCCTCTCCAAGCCGAGACCCTTCCCCTGTGTGTGGCAGCCTGCGGCCCCCCATCGTCATCCACAGCTCGGGCAAGAAGTACGGCTTCAACCTGCGGGCAATCCGCGTCTACATGGGCGACAGTGACGTCTACACTGTGCACCACGTGGTGTGGGTAAGTTGGCCCCGGGATGGGCAGGAACAGCCGGACCTGGTTGGAGTCCGGCCCTGCCCTGGTGCGGGGCTTTCCCTGCAGAGCTGCGCTTGTTAGTCTGGGAAAGCTGGGAAGCCAGGCAGAGTGGAAGCGTCCGCTTGCTGGGGGCCCGAGGCTGACTCAGCTGGGCTGGGGTCTCTGTCTGTGGGGCCCAGACCACTGACCGCCCGCCCCCCCCCGCCANATTATTAGATGGCTAAATAGAATACCCCTTTATTTGAATTCTTCTTACCACAGAGCTTTAGAGATGTGTTGTCATATTTTATTAATTTAATGATTTTCCTATTGGTCTAAAAGCTGAGTTTGATTGTGGACTCAATTCCTGTTGAAGGTTAAGAGGCAGTTGTTTTCTTGATATTTTCCTTGGGATCTGTGTGTAAAAGAGTATGGCCGGTGGTTGCTTTTTCCTGTTCTAGATCTTGTGATTGGTCTGTTCAATATATTCTTAGGCATCCTCCCCCAACCTCTCTGTCAAGTTTATTTGGTATTTTATTTTCAATCTATTTTTAATCCTCAGGTAGTTAATGTAGATTGGGTATTGAAGTTCCTAAAATGTGTAAGTAATGTGCAATGTAATAAGAGGAGAGACATATACTGCTGAAAAGCTAACTGCCAGGGGTTGAATCCTAGCTTTGCTACTGGCTAACTGTATGTCCCTGAGTAACAACTAAATGTATTTGTGTCTCACTTTCCTCTTCTGTTAAAGGGGGATAACACTGATACTTATCTTGTAGCATTGCACTTTGTATCAGTAAAGTACTTAGGTCAGGGCCTAGCTTGTGCAACAGTGATTGTTATCACCCGACATCTTTGAGGTTAGGCCTCAGAATGCATCTTCAACTCCTGTGCCGTGGGATATGACTTAGTTTGAGCTGCTATAACAGAGCACCACAAACCAGGTGGCTTCAACAGCAGACATTTATCTTTACAGTTCTGGAGGCTGAAGTGCAAGATCAGGGTGCCAGCGTGGTTGTGGACTGGTGAGGGTTCTTTTCCTGCTTTGTAACCTTCTTGCTCTGTTTTTATGTTGTGAAGAGAGTTAGGGCTCCAGTCTATTCCTCTTCATATAAGAACATTAATCTCATCATGGGCTTCACTCTCACGATCTCATGAATGCATGCTTCTGTTGCGTCTGACTCTTTGCAACGTCTATGAATTGTGGCCCACTGGGCTTTTCTGTCCATGGGATTCTTCAGGCAAGGTTACTGGAGTGAGTTGCCATGCCCTCCTCCAGCAGATCTTCCCAACCCAGGGACTGAACCCATGTCTTGTATGTCTTCTCTATTGGCAGTCAGATTCTTTACCACCAGCACCACCTGGGAATCCCATCTAAACCTATTTACTTACCAGAGGCCTCACTTCTTAGTACCATCACTTTGGGGGATAGGGTTTTAGCATATGAATATTGGATCTGTTTCATGATGGAGATTTTCCTTGGAGAGCATAATCCTCAGTCTCCAGAAATTTGGAAAAAAGCATCTTCCTTGAATTTGTTATTGTCTGGCCCTTTTACATATGAATATTCTAGATTGGGTTTATATGTTCTATTGTAAGAGATGGTGTGCTTAAAAAAATAAATAAAAGAAGAAAAAGGAAAAAAAAAGAAAGAAACACAAAAGAACCCTGATATAGGTTGTTATGTTGTCGTTTGCCTCTCTATAGCTGAAAGCAATTTCTGGTTGCTATTACGGTAAATTGAGGGTTTCAATGGATTAATCAAGGTTTTCTATAATTTGCCACAATAGAAGACAATGAGTAATTACATGAATGACAAAACATAAAAGTAAACCAAAATATAATGAGAAAAGGCAATTTATNTGTTGTCGTTTGCCTCTCTATAGCTGAAAGCAATTTCTGGTTGCTATTACGGTAAATTGAGGGTTTCAATGGATTAATCAAGGTTTTCTATAATTTGCCACAATAGAAGACAATGAGTAATTACATGAATGACAAAACATAAAAGTAAACCAAAATATAATGAGAAAAGGCAATTTATTAGTCCTTTCCTCATGCCTCAGTGTGCAACTTGATCTGGGTTGAGAATAGCAATCAGATTGGCTTCTCCTTCTCCAGGGTAGAGGCAGTAACTGGAGGATTCTTTTGATCATTTTATTCATTTTGTGTTAAAACTATAGCACTTGTAATTTATAGACATATTGTGAATGTCAAGGAAATGTCACCCAAATCATTGAAATACAGGGAAATTCAACCATTATATTTAAGTAACAGGTTGCCCTGGGCTCCAAGGGAAGCAGGCTTAAATGGAACTGGGATTTTGACTGTTCAATTTCAGGACTTTAAAGACACAGAATAATCAAGGTGAATTTCTTGAAGGAAGAGACTCTGAGGATGGAAAAGTAACTGTGAAGTATTTCTGGATAAGCCATTAAGTGGCAGATTGGCATTCGGCTACATTTCAGACCCCGATTTGTTTGGTTTAATGTGAATCACTTTTCTTCCCCTTTAAATTGAAGCCCAAATCCTATAATGGAGATACTTAAATGAACCCTCTGGGTCACTCAGGCATCTATTTCAGCATCCCTCTGAGAAATTCAACAGTCTGTTATAAAAATTGAGTTTTATATGTTTCTGTCAAAGCCTAAGGAAGAATTTGATTATCCTCCAGATATTACCCAGTCCTTTAACTATATTGGATTATTTACTGATTTACCCTTTACTTTCCATGCCACAGTAGTGTCTTAGTTGCAAACTTTATAGTAAAAACTGACAAGATTATAAAATATTTATCTTCCTAGGGAAGCAGCATGGTTAGTTTTGACTTTGACTTAAATGGATCCACACTCCAATCCTGCTTTTGCTGACTATTAGCTGGGTAACCTTAAGCAAGTTAACATGATTTCTGTGGGTTTCAGTCCCTTTGTAAGCACAGTCCCTTTGTAATACTGACCTTGCATGGGTTTTGGTAAGGGTGAGTAGAGACAATGCATGTGGAAACACTGAGTCCTGAGACACCCTCAATAAGTGTAACTCACCTCCCATGTCCCCACCACCAAACCATTTTTTATTTATTGAGGAAACATGCAACCAAGGATATATTTAGACTCAGTATCTTATAGGATGAGAGCCCAAAATAGTGCAGCCTAAATCAATCTGTATCAATCAGGGTTCAACCAGAGAAGCAGACCAGTAGGAGATATATATTAAAGAGATTTATCACAAGGA